>CM075859.1:39833764-40433764 GCA_037975125.1 Latrodectus hesperus | reverse complement strand
AGAACCGTATTGGTTGCTTGGGTGTAACAAATACAGCATTGGACAGATAAATTTCTGTTACTCACAACAGCTTTTTATAAGAATTGAGGAGCAATAGAATGTTTAATTTTGAAAACACCTGTTTTATAATACGTAAAATGTATATATTTATTTACATAAAAATAAATATTTCTCACGAGTGATTTTGTTAATTCTCAAAAATTACGAAAAAAAATCAGTGTTACTTTCTTTCCAAATATGATAAATTCAAAGACACATTTTACTGATTTTAAGAAAGTGATTGTATCAAATATTATCATATACCGCTTACTTTGAAATACTTTTTGAATAAAATGCTTTACGTTTTACAATAAAGATATTTAAAGAAGTTGGGAATTTCAGTTGAAATTATGGAATGCAATTACAAATTTCATCTTTGTAATATTTAAAACAGCATTTGTTATAAAATTTAAGACATTGTTTAAAACAAGAAATAAAATTTTAAATTACATCAGATTTAGCACAAAGTTCTTTCAATATTTTTAAATATTCTTGGTATGCGACGTATTTCTTGGATTAATTTTAAACTTTAAAAAATTGTCTGAGAATATTTAATATAAAATCAGCAAGTTTCTCATAATAATAATAAATAAATTTATTTACAGCAAAAGAATCATTTTGTATTGATTGACGAAGCTAAAAATATTAAAAAAATCCTTTTTGGTAATATAAAGATGTTTAATGAAAACTAGTTAAATTTTCTAAAAAACTTTACAATCTAACTTGATATTGATGTACTTGGTATAAACTCTGTTGCAAATTAAGATCTTTTCTGTCGGACAATTATAAATGGTTTGCTTCTTGCACACGAGTTAAAAAAATTTTGATACTCAACTGACATCCATACTCAAGGTTGAAATTGAAACACGAACTGTTGAATAAAATTTTAACCATGAAATAACCAGCTCAATACTTTAGTACCAAAATTCAATGGTACAAAATTATGTAACAACGAATCGTTCAAACATTAGATCATCGTTTATAGCTGAGAAATAAATTGTATAAAAATATTATATTTCTCTCTCTCTAATTATTTAGTACTGTAACCACAAATGCAAATAAAAACACAAAATTAAAATAACCGTTTTTAATCTGTTCATAACAAACTACTTGTAATAATGCATTAACTGAAATATTTCTCACAAAGGGTATTTAAGAAAATTTATTCGCTTGTGCAGAATAATCCTGAATAAATGTATTAAACTTTGATGCGCTTACTATTAGACATATTTAAGCTTTAATGCCAGCAGTGCATCACTTTTACTCATTCCAGCTCTACTCCTTCCTTTTTTAGCTGCCTTGCATCCCTAGGGGCTATCATTGCCCGGGATTTAGCTGATTGTATTTGTTCCTCCCCAGACTCTTTCTAATGGATCACCTGATCCCATACAGGATTGGACTTTTTTTCACCACATTTCTTTCTTTTACATTTTCCATATATTTCTATTTTTTCCACGCAAAATCTGGACAAATTGTTCTCTGGGGAAATGAAAACACTGATTAAAAACATAAATACATGATTCTTTGTTTTGTAATAAATTAAATCTCTATAATAAACTGCTATTGTGGATATGTACGACATTATTGTATTCCTACTGAATAAAAATTCAATCAAATAATTCTAAAGAATTGATATTTAAACTTTTTTGTATATAACTTTGTGTGTAGTATGTATATGCCTATATATATATATATATATATATATATATATATATATATATATATATATATATATATATATATATATATATATATATATATATTAAAAGCAAATCAAGTTCTTGAGTTTACTCTGAACCAGTTTAAACAAATTTAAAAAGATTTATGTGGGATTGTTTGTTTTAAAATGTAATTGCGCGTTTATAAAATAAATATGATTCATAATTTTGAAATTAATTTATCGATGATAACTTGCATTGCATTTTTTACATTTCTTGAAAACTTTATCTGTATTCCGTAGAATCAGAATTCTTATTTCCTTGCAGTGGGAAAGCAAACTTCAGGCAAATAGAAAAGAAGATACTGGACAGTATTATTGGACCTGGAAGATATGACAGCCGGATACGTCCTCATGGAATCAACAATACCGGTAAGTGATTTGAAACTTTATTTTTCTCTTAGGAAAGGTTAACCCATGTGTGTGTGAAAAAGAGTTTATATTTCTCTTCATTAATTTGTTCTGCACACGAATTAGCATTTCTTAAAAGAAAAACATTTTTCTTTAAAAAATTCGTTGCGAAAACTAAATTTCCATTTAAATCGTACAATTTATGAAGTGAATGATGTATCCCTTGAGATTCATTTGAAAACTTAAATAATGCAATTGAGAAAAAATATGCATAGACAATTTTTTAACAATGAGTTCGATAAAACACACAATAAATATTGTAACAATATAAATATTTTAACTTCACTCACACAACAAAACGGAAATTTATAACAAAATATTTTAAAACTTATTAGAACGTAAATCATAAGTTAAATTTTCATTTTAAATCATGAAGAGTGAAAATTGTTTTTAAATGTATCAGCCAGCTTATATTTTGTTAGAAATAGGTAAAACAAACACTAATTTTAACAATGGTTTCTCACCTACGAGTACCTGTAGAATATATAATATCTACTTGTGAAATACCATAAAAAGTATTTAATTTATTTTTCTGAGATAATCTGAATTGTTGCTACAATGTTTCCACTCTGGTTAAATATATAGTTGTTGTTTTGAGAAAATTACATTTATTTTAAAATGTTAAGTGAAGAAATTTTCTAAAATATTTCAATTATGTGTATTAAAAATACATCACGATCGAATTAAAATATTCACTTCACTTGTATCATCAAACTATTTAAATAAATATATCGAGATGAGTGATTTTTAAAATATGTCTAGTTCTTTACAGCAAATAACACATTATTTCTCTTGTTAACACTTGTCATCTTTACTATTCTGCTCAAAATTTCAATGCTTTCAATGTCGTTTCAATTCATTTAATTTCTCACAATTTATTTGCAAGTCTATAATTTAACTATCGCTATGTTGTAATTAATTCATTTAAATAGTCATTAAGTCAATAAGGCATTCTGCATTTTCTGATAGTTAAATATTTTATTTCCAAATGGCTTAAGGAAGATTTTACATCGGAGAGATAAATTACAACCCCACATTATAAGTATTAGAAATATAATACTCTAACAGCAAATTATCAAGAAAAGTATTAGACATCAGTTGTTGAAAATGTGTGAAATCCCTCATATTTCAATATCCTCATGATAATATTAGATTTTGAAAGGAATAAAAATACGTAATCCTTGTGCATTGACAAAAATTTTCATTGATTAAATTTCAGTGGGTAGGGAAAATATTTAATAATCTTAAATTAAATGAAAATAATTATTTTAACACAATCATTTTCATTATTCTAAACTTAAACAAGATAAGAATATGGTTAATGAGAATTTTCCATGTTTTTTAAGCTATTATGGGAATTTAAATGGTAATTTTTCCTCTTTTGCTTTATATTAAAGCAAAGTTAATTAAGCGAATTGATGGATTGCACTCTAGTCTGAAGTTCAACAGTCACCGTGAATCCGAGACTAGATATCATATCATTGTAATGGCCATCATTGGTGTGAATCATTGTAATGGCTTGGAATCCAACTTTACTTGCATTCATAGATAATTGACAAATGATCCCTCAAACCCTAAAAATAGCAATTTAGCAAAAAACAAAAGGAGATAAATATTAAATCGCTTTGTTAAAGATTCACGTAAACGTTTTAACAAGGAATGAATAATGATAAAATAATTTCTTTTAATTCTCATCTGAAATATATGTATAAATATTAAATCTAGTACACAGATATAAGTGTTAAATAAAAATCTCCTCAAATCATAAGATAAAATTGATAAGGCATGCAAATATTGATCTCAAAAACCAATTTGTTCAAATATCTAATATAATTACAAACATTTTTATATAGTTACATTTCAAATTAAATCTGTAAACGATGTAACTAAACATCAAATAACAATCATCTACAGATCGCGTGATAAAATTAAGAAGGCATAACACAATTGGACTCCGACATCAATTCCTTCGAATGTTTGACATAGTTACTTTTTTATTATTATATGTGAACTAAACAAAATTTTTAAGCTGTAATCGTTATATTTGGCAACAAAAAATAATAATTTCTACACTCTCCATACCTCATTTGTCTGATGGATAGTGAAATCCCATCTAATGCTTAGTAACTGGTAGCCTTTTCCACTTTTACCGCTATTTTTTAGCTACGATTTTGGGTGGACGTGTCCCTCGGGGACCGAAAAAGAAGGACAGACAGAAGTCATAAGAAATGATTGGCTCACAGGATTTCTAGGTAAGAAGCACATAAGGCTGAAAGCTCGGATGACCTTAGTGGTCGCCTCAGAAGACTGTGATTGGCTTAGTTGCCATAGAGATTGCTTCTTATAACTTCTGAGTAGTCGACATTTTCGAATGTGCACACACCTAAGAAAACAACGGACGGAGAAAGAATAATCCCTTCTGGAGAAGAAGCTAACGAAAGCATCAGGAAAAGGAAAATCGCAGGAAAAGTGCTCCCCATCAATGAGCGGACATAGAACAATGAAAGTACCCTGTTCCTCCCGCAGTCTCTTATCCTTAGAAATCTCTTATTACTCGCAAAAAGATTTCCTCAAATCTTTTCTTGTAGGTAAAGACATCATTTTTTGTTGTTTTCCCTTTATCCCTTTACTTTCGAATCAAATCCATCCAACCCTCCAATAATCCAATGTATCTAATATATGAAAGCTTTATTTAAAAGTTTAATTCACCTGTAATTGGATGGAAAATAATGTTATATTCTCTGAAAAATACTAGTTTACTTGTTAGACTAATTGCTCAAGTCTAAAAAAAATTGTAAGGTATTAGAAAATATCATCAATGTATAGAATTTTATATCCCATTTTCCTTTAATGTTTTTTTCTCTATATTAAAATTAGTTATATATTAGTTTATGCATTTAATCAAGAGTATTATATACCTAAAGAAAAAGCAAGATTACATAAATGATTCCAAGTAATTATGTGGGAAAAACTCGTCAACAACAACCTGCTTCTTTAAATAGACACTTAAATGAGCCAAAAAAAATGCCAAAAATTCCTTTCTTGCATTATTTTAAATTTTTACCATAATTAGTTACCTTTGAAAAATTCTTAGGCATTTATATGTATTTAAATGAAAACCGTATTTGCGGTTCTTAGGCTTAAAATATTTCTTCAAAAAATATTGTGTCTCTAAGAATATTAAAAATATAATTTCAAAGTCATGACCACTGTAAATTTTATATAAAATAATAATACTCAGATTTATAAAAAAAAATTTAAAAACGCTCCAGACAGCAAGCAGTATTTACAATAGAAAATGAACTTCTCTACAATCATTTGATAACATTTATCACTTCCCTCTGAAAATATTATTTCTTAGGCTTTCAAGTTTTAAAACCTAACTACAAATAAAATTGTAATATATATATATATATATATATATATATATATATATATATATATATATATATATATATATATATATATATATATATATATATATATATATATATATATATATATATATAAATTCCATGATATGATATAACCAGAAATTCCATTGGAGGACAATTGACTGAACAATTTTTTAATCAAGACCGCTTATAATCCATATCTCACCGAACTATGCGCAGAAAGTTCCTTTTATTAATCCTAAACCTAGATGAAAGTCGTTCTGTTCAGACAAAAATGAAAAAGTTTGTCATATAATCCTATGAAAGGTATTTAATCTTATTAGATAATGTTGAGGGCTTAGGTAAGTATTCTTTAAGTTGTAATATAAACCTATGTATATATAACAGATAATGCAGTGGTAAGAAATACATGATTTATTGGAAAGGATTTAGTAAAATATTGATCACGCATTTGATTAAATATTTATAGATAGGATCTGAATGAGAGCATTCTTCATGGAATCTAATAAAAAATGAATAATTTTTAACGTTGTAAACTTGTTAAAAGTAATGAAAAATGTAGTTTTATTATTAAATAATATAAAATATAAATTTTCTAAAGTTGGAATTTTTATTAATATTTAAAAATTATTTTATAAGTTTAATTATTTTATTTAAAAACCACATTTAATTGGAGCATAATTTGCATTATAAATATCTGTTTAATATTGCATCTGTTTAATACTGCATATAGAGTTTCTTCAGATATAAATTTAAATAATTTTTTTGAAAAATTCTAAAGTTAACTCATATTTCACAAAGCAGTTTTAAGACAATATTCAATAACATTTTTATCATAGAATAAGATTCGTAAAAACATGAGAATATAAACAGAAACATTATTTTGTTAAAAAATAAACTGATTCTTAATTTCAGAAACTTTCACCAAAGAATAAGGCATTGATTCGAAAATAGCTTTTCTTTTTAAAAGTAAATATATATTTCGACTAATCCATCTACGTGCTCCAAAAATTATTACGCGAAAATTGATTACGTAAGAGCTCGCATGTTTAGAGAAACTGTTTGTAAAAGAACTTCAGTAGTATCGAAGAACAAATTAAGTTCCATCAAAGCCGTAGGCAGAGATTATTAAGAAAACGTAATTACTTTCCTCCAAATAATGGAGCCTGAGTTATTACTAAAAATAATGAGCAAACAAGACCAGCAGCATTGCAATGCACCCAGTGGTTAATTGATTCCGTATTTTTAATCGGCTTGTAAGCTATGTTGCAGATTATAATTTTCCAAAATCATATGATTTCAAATTAACCTACGATAACACATGCATAAGCTATAACCAAAAGAAACTTCTCCTGAAATATTAAAGCACTTAAATAACATGCTTGGTATGAGAGACATTAACAACTTCAAAACAATACATTTCTGGAATTTATATTTTCGAGAATATCAAACCCATGATCTGCATTCTCAATTAATTTTTGTTTTGATTAATTGTCATATTTCTAATTTAAAAGAGAGGGAGCTCCTAACGAAACAAACATATAAAAAAGTAATTAAGCATAGGTAGATTGAATATAAAATGTTTCTAATACGACAGGAACTTGTCCGATTATTATGCTACTATATTTATATTTAACATAACAAATGAGCAAATTATTTCATCAAAAAGTTTGGAAAGTAATAAGTACTTCGACCTCATTGTACAGTGGTCTTTTAACTATATCTTTGGTAAAATCTAAGCAAACAGATCCATAGAATGTTTATTAAATACGTTCAGAAATCGTACAGTATAGGTCAATATAAATGCTTTTTACAGAATTTGAATTGGATCTGCAGATAAGAAATTAAAATGCTAACCATTCTGTCTTACAAATATCTTTTAATGTGGGAAATGCATTTAAGGTACACAAATGTATAAACAGTATCCGTTTTCTATACATAATTCGAAATTAATTTGTAAATTAATTTTTAAGCAATAATATTAAAATTGATTTTAAAATGATATTGTCAAATAAGCATCCAAAGGTAGCTACACTGTTTTAAAATCCTCAATATAAAAATATCACTCAATTTGGGGATTTATTTTCTCTCTAACTTAATATTTTTCGGATGGAACCTTTAAGTATAAGATATCAATTACAAAAAACTGTATAGTTAATTTTTTTATGGATTTTACTTAAATTTAATTTTTTACCACATTTGATATACATTTACAAATTATAGTTTGAAACAATTTAAAGCAAATGAAAATACTTAAAATAATTCTTTTTTCGTTATTTATCTTATATAATAATAAAAAATTAAATTCTAAAAGCATTTTCACTACTAAAATACATATGAATAAACAGATTTAGAATATAGTTACTACTCTCGCAGAGTTAAAGTTATATTAAGATATTAGTTATGTACTTTTCATTCTGCGTTAGAGATATGAATACATAAATGGATAAAATAAATAATTATTTTTGAATCATTTATGAAATAATTAATTAATATTAATATTCATGAAATATGTACTGATCGGAAGAAAATATTAGTATTGATTTCAGAAAATCAGTCGTAAAAAGCATTTTTAGCTAACATGGTTTAAAACTTATTGAAAACATTTGTTAGACCCTAGGCTATTTCAGTAAATTATATCCAGATTTTATAGATATTTTAATAATTTTTAAACGATTTATGTCTATTATTATCGATAGTATGAATAGCAACATTCATTTTAAATAAAAATAAAGGAAATAATTCGACATCGCATCTATATATAATAACAATTACAATTTTATAATAAATTTTTTGAAATATAAAACATAAGAAAAATTAATAATTTATTCTAGATACCCTACAAATCTGCAAATAACAAGTGTAAAATTTAGACATGAAAAATATGTATTATACCATTAAGCATAAAATAGATTTCGAAATAATCACTTTAAAATTTATTTTATATCCAATGAATCATTTTTATGTACTGTCGAAAAATAAGTAAACAAATATATTGAATTACGAAACAAATGATACCAGATAAGTTTTTTATATAATGCGCCATTTAAAATAATGGTATTCTCGTGCCCATAAAAAATTAATTTTTAGAAATAGAAAATTTGGAGACCATTTATTAATTTGTATTATAAATTAAACTGATATTATTTCCTTCAAATATAATAATAGTATTAACTATATTTTAATTGATAATATAATCAAAAAAGTTTCACTTCGAATCTTATTGGATTAATGCAAAATATAATATTTTTAGAAAGAATGCAAAATTTAAAAATAAGTAAATATTTAGTTCCAGTACTCTTTTCGTTGGAATAAACAAAGTCTGTAGCAATACATACCTTGCTACATAATCATTTAGCAAAGCTCGAAGTTTGTATATCTTCGATGGAGAAGAGCAGCTGTGTGACATTTCTGGAGCCACACATCCAGCTGTTTGTTTACTTTTCCTTCAGATATAATCTATTTTATAATAACTAAGAGTGAGAAATATTGAATGGAAGGGAACTAGTTTCTAAAGAAGATGCCATGTTTCTTCAGAAAATATAAAATTCGGGAGGATTGTCGAGGGATTATTCTGGAAATGAGTCTGTTGCCGACAAATCCCGAGAAGCTAGAGCAGACATTTCTTTCAGTGTGAAATACTCATATTGACCTCGCATTACAAGAAAAGTTAAACATTTAACTTCATATTTCTCTAGCCCATTCAATAGAAAAGCTTTTAAGCGAAAAATATATCTATTTCAAAATATATTTATTTCTACTCTTTTTGACAATAAATGTAAAAAAATGACAGCCCTTTAAATTCGAAAGCGATATATAAACTTTTAAAAATTTTTATCAGTGGAAGATCAAATATATATTTTTATACATAAGAATGAATAAATATGTTTTAGTTCATGCTATGTATTGCTATATACATGTTACTAAATATCATACAACGTTCATTTGCTCTAATGTATTTGGATTTTCAGGTATGTGTATAATGAGCAAACTTAATCTTAAAAAAACATATAAATATTTTTAAACTGCTAATTTGATGAGTCATTTTGAGATATCTTCTATGTTAAGAAATACATCTTGCAATTAAAATAATTGTAAAAAATTTCTATTTTTATCCAAAATAAATATTTGTGTTAAAATTGTACAAAAGTAATTTAATATTTTACAAAACATTTGTTGAATTATAGTCAAGTATAAAATTTTGCTTTTATTATGATAATTATCTCTTTTAAAGACAAATAAATTTCAACAATTTTCATTAATATTAATATCTATGCTAATGATTAAGCTAATTTTGTGTATAACTTGTTAAAAATTTTTCATTTAACTTTTAGCTTTAACATACAAATATTTAAGCATTTATATGTTATCATATTATAATTAAAGCAAATTTATTGTACAAACTGATTTCAAATCGCGTAACTAATTTTAAATTATTTCTAATTTGTGATAAGCTGTTATTAAGTTATCACTTTTTGTTGTAAAAAAGTAATGGCTTTATAGTTATATGAAAAATTATAGATTTATTTTCACATTAAAGGTTTATAAATTAAGATTGTTGAAATCTATAAGAAATGAAACATGTTTTGAAATTGTGTGCATCTGTTAAAAACAAATATTATACCGCATAAGTGAGAAAAACTTTTAGATGAAAACATTTTGTTAAAAATATTGATAAAATAAGTGATAGCATGAAACAAATCCTATTTAACTTGCAATATTCATATTAAAAATTAAATAAAATAACAATTCCTTTTAAGAAACTTAAAGTCTCAAAGTCAAATTCATTTTAAAATAGCATAACTGTGTTATATTAAACAATTTGATTTTTTCTAGCTGTAGGTCACAAATAAAATATATCTCTTAAAATAAATAAATTGTGCAGTGAAAATTATTTCCTATCACACATAAATAAGATGCTATTATGGATTTGAAAACTATTAAGTTTTAAGTGCTTTATGTGTGCTTTTAATATGTTTGTTAGTTCCTTATAATGATGCATTTATGTTTATACAACTCATACAACTCATTGTTTAACTGAAATTAAAAAAAAATTATATAAAAATAATTAAAGTGTCGGAAGGATTTTAAAATTTGAAAATAATTAATTCATATTAAAAAATATACAAACTACATAACTAACATAAATCAGGAGAACTCTCTGAGAAATGTATTTGAGTTCATTTTGGTTCTTCAATTAATTCTTGCACTTTGGGAAAAATCCCCGCACATTTCTACTAGACAGAAGTTGAAATGAAGAGACAAGGTAGGGAGATGTCAGGGGTTTGAGATGAGATAATCATATTCCTCCAGGATTACATCTCCAAACCACCTCTCTCAATCTGGGCCTTCAACATGATGGAAGAGGGGTTGAACCCCGAGAAAATGACACACAGCCCCAAAGCTTTTATCTCTCTTCGCGCGGGCGACTCATTCTTTATTTAAAATTGTTTCTTTCAACACACCAGAATTCCATTAACCGACAAGATTTTTTTTAAGAAAAACAGCTAAAAAAATTAACATAATGTTCTTGTAAAAATACCAGAATTTTGAAATCAAGACTGTTAACTTGACATCATAAAATAATGCTATACATTTACATGTACAAGTTACAAATGTGTTCTTTGTAAGATAGTTGTTATGAACATTGCTCTCTAACAACTTTCAGCAACGACATTGTTAAAGCACAAAGTTCTCTGTAAATTTTTAGATTCCAATTTAAATATTTTTAAAATGTTGCTTCAGTGATTTAAAACTGGTATGATAAAAATTCTATGTTTTACAGTAATTTAATTATTATTAATGACTGATTTTAATAAAAACCAATGTATATTTTTTAATGTATTGGATGAAAAAACAATTATTTTTCTCATTTTTTCTCCATGCTTCTCACTTGTTATTTTAATGAAGACCATTTTATTTATTTGAATTAATATTTTTTGCTATATTCGTTTATAAAAAATTTTATGAATCAAAAATTCAGTCCTTACAATTTTGACAACTGAAAATTAAAATAATCGTCGTTCTAAAAGTTTATACTACAAAACGTTAATAATTTAGTATGACTTGAAACATTGAATTTTCTATTCGCTTTGATTAAGGAGAATGCCCACAAAACAAGTCATCTTTGAGTAAGTATTCGTATTTTTAATTATATTGTTGAAAGTGCGATATCATTAGATATTATCGTAGAATCGTCAATAGTTGTTTCAACTAGTAATTCACTTATTTTTGTAGCAAATTTAGATTCTAAATTATTGTTAATGCTATAAAAAGGATCTGAGTTTCCTTTAAACTTCATTTAAATCAATATTTTCAGATACTCATTCCAAATTCACAATAAATTTTATAGAATCATAATATTTCCATCTATTTTTGTATTTATAATACTATTCAAAACTATATAATCTAGTGATAAATGAAATATCAGAATATCGCATGATTCATTCTTCATCAAAATATCTTTCCACATTCTATCCATGTAATACAGGTATTCATACAATTTTAATGAATATTACCATAAAGGTTTTATCTCATGACATACATGTTGTGAAATTAATGTAAAACTATTAATTAAATAATAATTAATAATTTTAAGTTAATTATTTCGGTATTTAATTGAAAACTATTTCATTAACTATTCGATTAACTATTTCAGTATCTATATAAATGTACAGATAAAATATTAATTTAATCTTTCATCTCAAAATATTATTCACTTATAAACTTCAGACTGTTTCGCATTTACTGGATCTTCTGTCTTTCATGAAAAACTCTAGAATTGCTAGTAACAAAAATTAATGTAAAATATTTCAGCTGTAAAATAAATATTGAAAGACTGCATGGACAGTGAGACTTCCTAACCCAAAATGTCTGCTTCAAATTACATAATTGGTAAAAATATTGCAGATTATATTATATACTTTACCATACTAAGTCAATATACTTGATCTAATATGTTAGATACACTAAAGATATTACAAGACTCAACCTGTTGAAATGATACGTATTAATTTCGTTTCAAAGAATAACGTCAAACAAAGAACTATATTTCTCATGAATAGAAACAAATTCTTTTTCTTCAAAGCTCTGCGAAACAGATGGAGACAATCAAGCGGCCATCGTCATCGCCGATATCTTTTTTTTAACATCAAACGAAGTACATTCCTTCATTTTTTGGTTCTATCTGAGTTCCATATCCTCTTTATGCTTCTTCAAAGCCTTTTCTTGACTCACCGGATCAATGTCGAAATCAGTTGCGTGTAATGCGATAAGAGATAGGAGGTTGTACCACGAACGCAGAAGTGCAACAGCAGCAAGAAACAAATACGCCGAATGCGATCCTGGTTGGAGAAGTAAGCGATAAAAATGTATCTCAAACACAAAAGTGGATTCATTCGGTGTGGAATTGGAAGAAGATAACTCTAACTTAAGACGCGTTATAAAAAGTTGAATGGTAAGACAGAATATTAAAAAAAAATTGAGATTAAGATTGGAAAAGATTGGCTCTAACATCCCTTTACGAATGAAAATACCAAAAAAACATTGTTTTATAATTTACATAATTTGTTGTTCTTTTGAGATAAAAATCGCTGTATAGATAGAAGAAATTGTATAAAAATAAAAAAAAAACACATTTTAAAAATATTTCTTAACAAGTGCAAGATTATATTGGTTTTGTTTGAAATAAAAGCACGTTTTTGTTATTTTAATGAAAAGAAATAAACCTTCTTTATTTAAAATTATTTTTTGTTTTTTGTAAATACTTTTGTTTATTTAGTTTATTTTATTGTTTCTATAAAAAAATTACTTGTAAAATCTTTAAAATGTATTAAAAGTATGAAAATCATTTACTTTCTGACAACTCTATTAAATAATATAAAGACCGAAATAAATATTATGAACAGTAGTTCTCAAAAATAATTGAATATTTTTATGGTTTGTCAATCTGTATATCCCTAAATATTTATATCATGAATGTTCCTTAGTTTGCAATTTCTAATACTTTCGAAAATAATAATATTAAAAAATATATATAGATAAAAGTTCATAATAAACCATTCAATTAACAGTATTTCTCAAATTTTATAATTAAGGAAGGGCAGAAATTAATAATATTTAAATACTATTTTTATAGTACTTCTTAAAAGTATTATTAAAAACAAATCTTGCAATTAAAAATTACAAACTCAATTAAAGTTAGAACTCGAAAATACTTCAAACAATATAAATTAGAATTTTATAAGAATTGAACAGAAAGTATTGATCAAGTCGTTTTCCAGTCGTCTATTATTTTTAATAAAAATAATCACTTCATAAGACAGTTTTCTTTTTATCAATATACTCTGATGTGTTCCTAATGTTATGGAAAATTAAATAGACTTTTGTTGCAGAAAGTGTATAAAATTAACCAAGAATATTGTCACAAATTGCCATATTTTAACAAATTTTAATAAATTATCTATAAATCTAGATTAAAATATGCAGATTATAAGTCCATCAAGCTTATTATTCTTCAATTGAAATTCATTCAAATAGATAAATATAAAATAAAACTAACATTGAAAACTTTTTTGACAGTAATAGATAAAGAAAAATTCTTTTATCTCTTTCATTTTTAACAAGTACGTAAAATATTGATTGGAACGAAATCTTAAAATGTAGCCAATTATTTTATAGTTTTATCCGTAAAAATACTTAATTGCTACCCAATTATATTCCCATATTAAAAAGTTTCTCAAACAAAAATCTATATTCAGAATACAGTCATGTTCAAATTGAATTTCAATAATTAATAAATCTGTCAAATCTAAACTATGCAATTAATCTTTCATCCTAACACCTAAATCACTAGCACAGCGCTTCACATATTAAAAACTACACGTCAATATTTTTATAAGAATTCTTAAAATAGCCTTTAATCTAGTCATTTCCTTGGGACATTCTGTTAGATTTAATCAATTTCAGCTACAAAATTCACTTTACAAATAAGCTCACAATAATTAACTCTCTCAAAATCGAGACAAAACGATCAATCATTTCTCTAACAACTACATTAAGCTCATCACTTTAATTTAAAATATGGCGCAGAGCACCAGTCCTAGAGTAGCTGATGAAAAAAAAAAGAAAATGTCGCCTTCTTCTAGTTGGTAGACATGAGCAAAAAGTTCTCTTTTTCTAGTAACAGAAAATAAAAACTGTTATCTTGAGTCTTTACGCTCAATGGATTGAGTTTCTTGGCTCCTATTTCCCGAAAAGGAATTGAGATCGGGTCTTCCTGACTCAAGTTTTCTCAAAGAGGTTGCCATGAAAGGGAAGGAAGGGAACTATATTTTCTAATGAATGAAATCATCTGGCTATGACATTCTTGTATCAACTTTCCCCCTGTTGCTTAGCTCTCACATTGTGCTGAGTCAGTTATGAATGCTCTCTTATCTTCTTTGACAGCTGAACCAAATAAAATTAAAATTGAAAGAGAAATATATCATTTGAAATTATTTCTTCAACTTCAGTTGCTTAGGAAGTGTATTCTATGTAAATACACATACTTTTATAAAAATCACTTTAATAATTCTGATAAAGAAATTCAAAAAGTGTAAACAAATTTATTTTTTGCGTATAATTTGATATATGAACGATTTTGTTTATTAAAAGTTATTTGTTTAAGGTGATTTTTTGATAACGAGTTTTGAAGAAGTTACATTTGCTTGAGTGGTTTGTTAACCGACTTGTAATTGAGATCAAATTTATAGGTTTTATCTGCATTTTATTTGTGAAAATAAATTTGTTTTAACGCACTGAAGTGTAATTAAGACTTTATAGTAAGCTTTATAATAAAAAATGCAATATAAATTAAGTATTGCTTGTTTTATTATTTATGAAGAGGATAGTAAGTTTAAAAATGTAAGTATATATAATTCCTTTAATCAAGTAACATGTAAATTAAAACTGTATTTATTTAAAATAAATGCTTAAAGTTTCAACTTATTATTGCACATATTGTGAAAAATAATATGTAATGAATACATTTGAAAGATTTAGTTTCTGAACACCGTGCAGCTTGGTAAAAACTTTAAAATATTAAGTTAAAATCAATTAACGCCATGAATAAATTTAGAAGAATATTTCACATTTTCGCACTTGCTATGTTTTGACATACAGTTTCCATTTTTTTACATACAGTGAGCATTTCATGGATTTTTTATGAGAAAAAATGTAAAATAAGTTGCTTACACATACTTATAATCTTAAAATAAATTTGAAATAAACTCGTGAAATAATGACTAGAAATGTATTTTAAAAATTTGGAATAAATTATTAAATTTAGAATGAATTTTACTCTAAGCAATTTAGTAGTTATGCTACAGTATACTTCAAATGCCAAGTTTTATTATTTTTCTATTGCATTGTTTTCAGAAAGTCTGCAACTCTCTCCAAAATACTAATGTATGTTTTTAATTAAGTGAAGAAACTTTAAAAATATTTGCTAAAATTTTATAAAAATGCAAAAGAGTGATTATTTTTTTCTATCGAAGATTTTTATTCAAATACTGATCATAATGTGATTTTCAAGGAACATAATAAGAAATAAATTTTCTTGGAAAATAAATAATTGCAGCATGATAACCTGAAATGAACGCACACACAAGATAAAACAAAATAAAGCAGGGACAGATAACGTCTTAACTAATGATGATGCACAGAAACATAAGAAAATACTGCAGCAAACTCTCATTAACTTACTAAGTCCTCCAGGATCTCAATGAGAAAAGACTATAAGAAAAAAATAAGAATTGGAAGAAAGTTTGCTAACTTATCTTTTTATTTGTTAATTTTTTTTGTCTCATTACCATTGAAATCTAAAATCAAATGAGAAAAATTTTGAAAAATAAAGATTTTTCTATTGTTAGGTTAGAGTGCTTTGCAAGTTACTGAGGAAAATGTATGAAATTTTTTGAAAAATCAAATATTTTTTTAATGATAGAGCTGAAGGCTCTAGGACTCTTATCTATTTACTTTCATTTATTTATATATATATATATATATATATATATATATATATATATATATATATATATATATATATATATATATATATATATATATATATATATATATATATATATATATATATATATATATATATATATATATATATATGAATATATATATATGAATATGCATGTAAGTGTTAAAAGCGAATGATAAAATTTAAAAAAAATAACCTAGTTAAATGAGAAAAAATGAATACTTCTTTCATCGGAAAAACGAAACTAGACAAGAACAGTGGCTTAGTTATACTGAATAGATGGTTGACTTAAGATTTTATTGCTGACGGTTTTCTCCGTTGTTTCTGTCTTCTTCTTAATCATTCGAAGGAAAAAAATCTTTTGACATTCACTGTTCTGAGAAATTGAGAGTCCTCACTACAATTTCAATTTCTTTTAGAGCAGCACTGGTGCATATCTAAGGAAAATCTTGTTCTCTTTTCACAACGAGGAAAATAAATATTGTTTCATTATAATTTTTTTTATTCAGAACTGCTCTGGTAAATTTTAAAATAAGAATTTATTGATTTTAAGTGTTTTATAAAAAATATGATAAGTCCTCTTGATATTTTCAAATTTATTATTTTTTTTAAGTATATAGATATTTTTTGTAAGAATTTTTTATTTTGCTTCTTTAACTAAAGATTGTGTTTTGCTAATTTCAATAGAATAAAAATAAACTTAAAAGAACAAGATTGGAATTAGTTGAACCGAAATAAAATTTTTATTTTGTTTTCGTAACAAAAACAGATGTTATCTGTAGCATAAGATAAAATAAACGTATAACCTGATAGAAGTTTTGCAGTTAAAACCTTTTTCTAAAATATAGAATTTTTGCTTATGCAATAAATATTTTTATACTTGATTTAATCAGTTACATTTAAGATAGTTTAAATTTGCATTCTTTGTTGTAGTATTTCAAAATTTTAATATAAACAGTTTCATATACATCATAAAAACTTTTAAAGCAATTTATAATTTTCATTTTGTACATTATAATGATTCTTCAATTCAAAAATTTAAAACTATATTTTATTAATTACGTGAGATTAAGTTTTCCATTAATTAATTACCCATGTGTTTTTGTTATCTATGTATTGTAATTTCTTCTATAAGAAAATACATTACATTTTGGTGAATCCTTTTTTTTCTATCAGCAATATTCTTTTACGAACAAATGTTATTATTGATAAAAAGTATTCTTGTAAAATATTAAATATTATTATTAATGTAGACTAAATTCATGCATACTCTGATATTTTAATGAAACATTTATGTTTAGTATAATGCCATGCCGCTAATTAAAGGATACAGCTAAAGAGTGTAATGCATTTCTTTAATTACTATAAGCAATATGAAAAATAAAACAATTGTGATTTATGAAAACTATATATTAATAAATAACACATTTATTGTTTTATATTGTTCAAATCAATAGCTTATGACAGTTATCAGATAAAATATGAAAATTATGATGATTTTGCGTGGTCATTGAAAAATGCTCATTATTACTGAAAGAATTAAAATTATTTAGCTATTTCTTTCAAAAAGGATAAAAACAATATTATAATACGCACAATATTTTTGTAACTGTAACTAAACAACGGTAACACGTACATAAAGAAAAAAGAAGGTAGATCTATTTAAATTACTATAAGCTTTTTAACTATAAACTTAAACAAATTATAATTAATTGCATTTATTTAAATAATTACAGAGCATATCTTTGGGATTAAATATTGTCTTTATAAAAGTTTATAAGCTAATTCAATCCTTTATAATTATCATTCAATAAAAAAGAGGAATCCTGTTTTTTTCACCTTTTTTATGTGAGCTGACAAAATGCTTTTAAAGAAATAAAATTCATAAAAACATCAAGTTATTTGTAGTAATTCGTCAGTGTGCAATGATACAAAAATAATGCACCAAGCTGAATGAATATGGTACTATTTTAAAATATTGAATCCATAAATCTTTTACTTTAAAAAAAGAAACTATAACTTTATCAAAATATAAATACAAAATAAATTTTTATTGTTATCTATTGCAGTAATTCAAAATCATAATTATTTCGCCGAAAAAAACATTTTTTCAATAAATTCCACACAGTGCTCTGTAAAAATATATAACAATATGTACATCTAACACTAGAAATGAAAGTCAAATATTTTATTTTTCAGTTTTCATTCAAAAAAATATGCAGTGAGCTATAGTCCTGTAATAAATAAAATTCGTTATATGTTTTTCTACAGTTTTACGAGCGATAAACATTCAAAACAAATTTTTTATATAGGGATATACATCAAAATTTATCTACTCAAATGGGGCATTTAACTAAAACTACTATTGCCCGATACCAGGACACTCGATTGTAGAGTAGGAGATTCAGCTATACAACTCAATAACTAAAAGTTTCGTATGGATCCATTCTTCATAACATATATAATCTTAAATGGTCCGTAGCCTGTTCATGATCCGAGGAGCCATCCATTTTACAGCCTCTCCTGAACTATCACCCTTTTATCTCCCAAGTCGGCTCGCCCATCTTCTTCTCATACATATCTTACGACTTCCATGTTTATTAGAGTTCAAAGGAGAGGTTCAGATACGCCAACTAATCTAGTTATTGAACTCTAAGCAAAGCTCAACAGTTCCTGTATTAAATTAGTCCTGTCAAGTGGACAGTAGCCTTGGCGCCACTACAGTCGAAGGAATTAACGGTCCCCACTCTTAGTTCCTAATATATTTAGGACTAAGAGATTTACCTAAACTTTCTACATGATATCCGATAGATTTTACAGTAATTAGAGAATTCTATTAGCTGGAAATGACGCGTTCCTCTAATTAATCCATAAATTTGCTGACCATTTCTGGTATAGGATTTTAGTTACAAATAAAATATGAAAATTATATTAGTATTATTCAAAGTATGCAGCTTGTTGTCACCAGTTCTTTAATAAATCCTGTTTTAGAAAATTTTTCAGTATGAAAAATTAATGTGATTAATTATTTCCGGCCTATATGTATATATATATATGATAAAACAATAAACACTAATGGAAATCAAAGTTTATAGCTGGATTGTTTGTGAAGTTGCTTTCTTCAAAATTTTTTAATCACATTTTATTGAAAGTAGCTGAATCCAAAAAATAATTTATTTGAATTCATTATTGTTGAAGCGCTTAATTGTGTGTGTCAATTCAATTCATGAAAAGTTGTCCCAGTTGCATGAAATTCAATGATACTTTCGGATGATATTCTTTAGTTCTAGTTCAAATAAATTAAATTGATACTTGTTTGTTTAAACTAAAGATAATTTTTAAAGTTACTTCATGTTGATTTTATAATTGACATTATTAACATGACGGTTGCATTTAAAAATGTAATAAAAAGACAAAAAATAACAAAAAAATAAAAAGACAAAAAGATGCTATTTTCCATGTTCTACTTAAGAAAGGAGAGAGTTCATTTTTAATTACATATTTACTTAGCTAGTTTAACTTTGATTTAGACAGTCAATTATATATTAGCTTCAGTTACTAAGATCACTTCTGAATTAAATTCTAATATGTAGTCTTCAAGAAAAGAAACATTTATTCTTCATAGCTAAAGTATGGTGCTAATAATGAAAAAAATTAATGGAAACCTGAACTAAAATCACAACCAAAACTTATACCACTTACAGAAGTGTATAGTTTTCCAGTTCTGTTATTACTTACTAATTTCAGTAATATACCTCATTAATAATTAATTATTTTTAAATTACTTGAAGACAAATTTTGTAGCAACGTCATCTTTTCACGGAAAGCATTATAAAAAATTTGGAAATTTATTTAGACTGAAAACTTACAATTTCCCAAGTCGAATTAACAAATAAAACAATTTTATTATAATTGTTGTATAAAAAATTTATAATTCATAAATGATATTACACATGCATGTATATACATATATATGCAATACCCATGGATTTATAATCGTTCATTTAAACTTTAACATTTTTTATTGTTACCTTAAAAGTAGTTTTTTCCTTCCTTTTAAGCATAATAATTTTTAAAAAAAGAAAGTTTCATTTCTGCCGTTACAGCCTATTTCTGCAGAATTCAATCCTATTTTTAGTATTTGTGCCATTATTTTTTACAACTTTTATGCAGATCAGAGGGAAGAAAATTCAATAAAAATCTGAGACTACCTGCTAAACTTTTTCTTCCTCATTTAGTGTTGAAATTATATTACTCTCTGAAATACTCATAAAATTCTTCGATATATTTAAAGAACAAAGGAGTTTGGAAAAACATTATCTAACACGTTGCTTACATAAGCAATTTTTGTTGCTTTCGAAAGAAATCGGTATTATCAGCACTATGTTTGATGGAAAGAGTATTTCTTCACCTCGATCATCTTCTTAAAGTAGGTATCATTTGCGTTATGTAACTACACCAATCAAAAGAATGGTATCACTCTAAACATCTTTTAAGAACTTCAGGGGTTGTCTAAAAAATGTCGTAACACAATATGCGTATTATTCAACTCGTGGATTTCTTGAAACTATAATCAAAATATATATTTTGGAGAATTATGAAAAAGTTTTTATAAAAAATTTCAATAGAAATAAGAGAGATTATTTTACATGATTTTGCAACTGATAAAATATTGATCAAATCTTATTTTTAATCATGATATCGCATTTTTGTACACGTGTGTTTTACTAAGCATGAATAGTTATCAACTGTCTACCATCTAACGATTCTTAACGAAAAATATTTTACATGTGGTATGAGAAGCGTTATATGAATCAACACTAACACAGTTTCCTTTGGTTTAAAGTATAGATTTACAAAGTTTATGTTAAGCATTTTTATGCACATTAATAGACAGCTCATAAAATTTCAAATATGATTATAAATTCTAAGAAATAATACATATTTTATTTTTCTATATACATTAAATTTTGGAAAAAATTTCAGTCGCCTAATAAGAAAAATTACTGTTTGTATTCCTAGAAAATGTTTTGCTTATCAGGAATATTTTATATAAGTTATTTTGATTAGTAATATAGATGACTGTTTTATGAATTTAGGCTTTTAATTTATATTGGCTCTCAAATTCCATTGAAACATAGCCTCTTCCAACACAAAGTTCATCGCATTTAGAAATTATTTACGCTACTTCTATTCCAATGAAAGTGAAATTTCATTGGAATAGAAGGAGCGTAAATACAGCAGACTCTAAAATATATATACAATGCAAAAAAGAGCTTGCTTTTTTATTTTTTTTTTTTTGATACTGAGAATAAAAATATTTTTCAAATATTATAATATTTCAAAAATAGATGCACTGAAATCTTAAAGTAATTGTTCTTTGTTCAAAGCCAGATCATATTCGTAATCATGGAAAACATCAAATAACCTAACTCATAATCCCAATATTTTTCATCGAAACAAATTTAACTCTGTTCATAAATATATTTTTTTTCTTCCAGTTTCACAACATATTATAGAAAGCTTTTGTAATATTTTAGCAATTCTTTAGTGGAAAGTAAAACTAAACAAATTCCTAAAAGATTATCTGGATGATTGTAGGTAAATCGTCTTTAAATTTAAATTTTTTTTTGTCGGCTCTATCCTTCTGTAGCAACGGCACCAGATGCCATGGATCAGAAAAGACATAGAGAGGGGGGAAAAAAAACCGAACCTTAACTTCCGAATATTTTTTCCTTTTCCTCTATTCGTACTTGGAAAGCTTTTTATTTTTCCGGACTCTCGGGAATTTCTTTTTCACCTTTCTTTTTCCCTTCGTAGATCATTTCTTCCCTCGTGAGTCAAAAACGAGCGTTTATCGCGCGTCGTTTGCGATAAATGCTCGCCTCTGTTGGATAGGATTCTTTTGGCGTAAATTGCGAGCAATTCAATCGAAATTCGAGGCGTTATCGATAGCTGCCGGTCAAAGGACATTTCTCTTCGAAAGATCAACGGGAAAACAGAAAGGGGGTAAAGGGGCTAGGAGAGAACCAAAGTTGACTTTTATGTACTGAGTTGCTGAAATAAGCTGAGAGAAATATCGTAAAGAGACTTAAAGCTTATACAGACTCTAAAATTCAAGTTGATATACTTAACTAAGCTTTATTTCACATTTATTCACATAAAAATTGATGTATATATTCTTTTCACATTTATCATCTAAAGATATTTTCTTATTTACCATAAAATAGATAATCAATAATTTCGATTTTGAGATTTTTTTCTAAAATAATTTTTTTTTTTAATTTTGATGCTGAAAATTACACAGTATCTTTATAATGCATAAAAAAATCACAATTGATGGGCAATGATTGATTGATAATATGGAAGAAAACCTTTTGTTTGTATTATAGAATAATTTTGCATAATTTTTAAATTATAATAAAACATTTAATTTCAGAATCAGAATTCAGTAGGAATATAGAAAAAAATTTAAGCCAAGGTCTAATTTTTTGAAATTCTAGTATGAGCTAACTGTTGATTAAGCTTATATAAAACATTTATCTTGGTATACTTATTGTTTAATTATTTATCAAATTGTATTTTATTATGTTTTAATACTAATTGTTTTTTATAATAAAACTGGCTATATTAAAAAATTACACAAAGGTGATTGGATAATTTTTCCTTAAATATTTTGTAATAGGTACTTTTGATTCTTATTAGAAAGGTATTTCTTAATTCAAAGATTGATCATAAAGAAAAGAAAAGATTCTGCTTGTATGCATAAAAATGTGCAATCAATGCTTAATTAGTGATTTAGTTCATCTATGATAGTTATATCTGACAAAATATTTTAAAATATATAATTAATAATCACAATAATTTCATTTTTATTCTAAACGTTATTATAATAACTAATTTTATGACAAAATTGACGTCTTGTTAGTCATAGAAACTTTTATGAAAATACTTATCTACATATTTTAATTTATTGTATTATTAATCTTCATTATTTAAGAATTTTAAACGTTATTATTTAAAATAGTTATTTTTATTAAATATATATTACTTAAAACAACATGCTCCTTCAAAAATAATTTTTTTTACTATTATACTCCATAAATTTATGCAAGAAAATGGATTTATTACAATTTGCTTACTTTATTTCATAAAAAACAACAGTTCTGTTTGCAATATTCCCGTAGCATATGGAGGATAATTATTCCTTTAATATGCAAATTTACAATATATTTCAGTATTTCAAAATCATTTAAATAACATCTTATTTTTCAGGAAATTTTTTTATTTATTTTTTGAAATAAAAACTTTGATATAAAGTACGTTTTTCTGGATTAATTAATTGAAGATTATTATAGTAGTGATGCTGATAGAATCATATTAGAATCAAATCCAAAAAAAAATCTGCTCATATGTGTACAAGTATTGAAAATAACATCATGTTTAGTAGATGGCTAAGTAATTTCAAGATTTCATTGGATCGATTGTAATTAAAAAGTTATAGTCAAAAACTGTTTTTGAATTGTAGTGTCAGATATACATCTACAAATAAGTGATTGTAATTGTATATGATAATAGAAAATATTCAATGGTAATATGATTGATAAGAGATTAGAAACGTATGACGGGGTTTAAATATATGACAATTCCTGTTAGTGATAGTAAATTTAATTTTCTTTCCTTAAGTAAATGACATAAGTTATGATATCCGAAAATCTGCATTCTTTTAGTCAATCAGTTTATTGACAATTATATCAGCCACTTATCTGGTAAATATAAAGATTGGTTTAAAAAGTTGAATCAATACGAATTGGCTTAAAATACTCCTTTACCCAAGGCTCGATCTATTCTCACTTTTTATGGCATTGTAATTAGCGTTAGTGTATATTTTTACTTCGAGTTATTTGGCAGTCCAAAGAGGGTGTTCCAAATATTTTCCTGATGAAAAACGTGACAAATAACATAAAAGTAACACAAATAAAGGGTGAGGGAAGGAAATGTTCGATATCGTCGATTCGAAAATCTTTACCCACGAGAGAGAAGTTTAAAATAAATCTTAAGCATAACTCCGTCGACTACAATTTTTAAATCTAGGTTAAAGACCAGTGAGTGACGTCCGACGCCTGTCACAGCCCTGTCCTACCACCTTATCCCCCCCTCCAGCCTTTTCCACAATTCTGAGCGAAAAGGGTGGAATTGGGGGAGGGCAGAGCTACGAGAAATCTTTCTGAGAAAGAGAGAAAAATGAAACAGCCAAAAAAACGGGATAGGAGATAAATTACGCTGGACGGGGCCTATGCTACGGAGACCCTAAGAACGATTGCGAAGTGTGTGAAGGAGGGGGTGGGGGTTAAGGCACTCTGCCCCGGCGTCGTTAGGAGTGCGCATGTGCGGGAATAAAACCGAACTCTTTTCTACTGGAGTTATCGATTATTGGAAAGTTTCTTTCCGAGATTTTTTTTTATTGCACACAAAATTTTTCCTGTCCCTCTTTTGTAGTTCCTTCTTCAAATCGGCATTTTTTTTTCTTTTTTTTTTTTTTCGCCGAAGAACTTCCAGGTGTTTGAATTCATTTGGACGCTTTAAGAAGATGGGGATGACACTTTCCCCATCCCACTTCCTGCTGGATCTTCCCTCTCAACGGCCCATCTCCATCAATGCTTTTCTCTTTTTAGTGAGCATTTGTTATTCTCCGCGTGCGAATATGTGCGCGCTTATATAATAAATGAGGCAGATGATGTAATTGGAGACTCAAAACATGTGTCAATATTCCACTCTTTACAAAATAATAATGACACTACTCCAACTCGAGGAATGGAAAGAGATCGCTCAATCTGTAAGTTGCTTTATAATTAGATAGGCCTTAACTCGTCTCCTTTACTCAAAGTGTTTGGTCAACAAAAAGATTCGAAGCATTCTTCAATTCTCAGCATTTTAAAGAACTGCTAGTAAGATCCTCTTTGGTTTCTTTCTCGTCTTCAATCATTCCTCCTAAAACTTAAAAAAAATGATAAGCTCATTAATGCAATTTTGGAAAAAAATCACAAGATATATTCAGTTTTCAATTTATACGAGAAAGTACGTGTGTTCTTAAGAATTAAACGTTAACTGATGCGGTGCACCAAGTAGGTGAAATTTTTGTTCCATTTTAAAATTTATATTGATTTAATCAGAATGTTCAGTATTTTGCAAAAATATTTTTCCATTACTTTATACTTTATTAAAAAAAATTTTTTTCCTGTATTCAACAGCACACAAATTAACAGGAAATTAATATAACAATAATAATTATTTCTGAAATGAGGCATAATTGAACAAATCTTCACATGTATTGTTTTACGAATATATAGTGGATATGTACGTAGAGATATACAAATAGAGGATATGCCTTGATTAAAATATGGGAAGGAAAATATAAGCATATATATTTTCCTTTCCATATTTGATCAAACACTGCACCTTAATCATGTTTATTACATTTTTTTTTAATATGTACTAACGTAATATGCACTAATATTGTAATAACTCATAATGTACTTTATTTTATTTACAGAGATATGTATTAATTTTTAAGAAATGTATATGTTTAATATATGAGATTTACATTTTTATCATTTGCACTATTTATAAGTGTCTTTTGTATTATTAATTTCATATTTAGCAAAAAAAGCTATTGACAATTACCAATTATTAATTGTGAGGTTAAATTTTGCATTTTAATAAACATATTTATACATTTTTGTATGAAGTTATTTAATATTTCGAGGCTAAATTATGTATATAAGTCAAAAAATAAAATTAAATTGCAATTAAGTATAATGGATAATTATTACAAAAATATCGTCAAATAAAAAAATTTCTGACTTGCACGAAATTTGTATTGCATATTTAATTTCAATAAATTAATTATTGCTGTGAAACAATGTATCTGCAATAAAAATACATATTTTTTATTACTTCTGATTATTAAATGTAACACATGGACCCACAGGGTTTTTATCATTTAACAAGTAGAAAATTTGGCAATTAGCACCTAAACTCATAATATAATATTATCAACTAATATTTCCTTTTTATAAACAAAAACTTCACCTTCTTAGGTGGCATAAACTGAAGGAGACATTATATCCAGTTTACCACAAACAATCCATGTCCAATTGTATGTTATAATCAATATCTAATTGCATATTATGCTCTCAGCCTTTAATTTATGCCACGTATCCAAAAGTACTACCATTTTCTTTTATGTTGAAGAAGACATAGAAAGCATCGTACCACAAACAATCCGAGATTCCTAAGAATGCTCTATCCTTTTCCGACTCAATAGACAAGAGCAAATAAAAATATGTACCTCGAACTAAACTATGAGACCTCAGCTTTCTAAGAGCCATTATTTTTGTAAGGCTCAAAAATAGAACTTCTTTTGTCTTGTTTAAACCGAGAAATATATATATATATATATATATATATATATATATATATATATATATATATATATATATATATATATATATATACATTGCATTGGCTAGCACCGAGTACTATCTTTTGTTTATATACTTCCACTGGCCATTTATTTATAGGAACGTAGAAGAGAAAGATACTGTCACCTTTCATATTTTAAAAATTTATGGAAGGAGGAACTTTCTCGCATTTGGTTATCGCTCTCTGCTGACTTAAAATTGAATGAATGATGGCATCGCTCTTAAATCCACGTGGTATCGTGTGACTCCTACAAAATGTATGCTTATGTGAAATCGCTGCCATGCGATAGAAAAGTTTTGATAGTTGGAGATAAATGTTCATCATTTCGTTTCTTTAAAGTGATCCTATACGTAGCTAAATTTTTTAATCCCTTTGAATTGTATATATATTTATTTTAACCACAGTCGTTTATATATAAATATTGTAATTCATATTTTGTGTGTTTACCGTGTATATCCCGTTGAACTGGTAACTTTAATTAAATTGATGAAACGTCAATGACTGTTTCCAAGGTATTTTTTCTTTGTATACAATTTTAATACTCTTTCCAGAATGTAATGGAGTGTGTTATTTTGTTAAGTAGATTTTGATATTAACAGTAAGTTTGCAAAGTTTCAACTGAAATGCGTTTTGAATTTAGTCAATATTGATTTCATTGTCTATGGTTAGCCTGACAGCCTACTTTATTATTTTGTCAAACATTACTTAGTCTTGATTTCTGTGATATTGTTATTTTGTTGAACTGTATATCAAAAAATATTTGGTTGATAAAGAACCTGAATTAATTAATAGCCTGTTTGTTTCATGGTATACGAAGTGTGTGTTAATATATTGCAACTAAAGTGTCAATATATCATAATGAAAAATAATTTATAACCAATTGGAGCTTAGATTACAGTTAACAGAGTTTATTACATGTACTTTTCACTTTTTTCTTGACTATTTTTGGATAAACGTTGCAACTAATAGCATTTTTCTAAAATCAGGCAAGGTCCAGTAAAACTTTTGACTTCATGAAATATAGAGAAAACTGTGTTTAATTTATTCTTAAGAAAATAGAAATTAATGTGAAATAAAATCTTCAGGCCAAAAATATGAAGCTAAAAATAGATAGATTAGATTAGCAAAATGTAAAAATTAAAAAAAGGTAATCAATGACTTTATAAAAAATTTTAAAATTCTATTTAGAGTACTATATAAAATAAAATTAATACTGAAATAGGGACAAAAAGTATTTTTAAGAGTTTAGTTAAAAGTAAATAATATAAATAATGTATATTATCTTTAAAATTATTTTTTGAAAATTAGTGTGAACACAAAATAATATGTAAAAAAGCAGAAGTTACACAGAAAAAATATGAAACAATAAAATTATTCTCCTAATAAATAACATAAGTGAAAATACTGACTTGAGTGAAAAAGTAAATAACTTGAGAATGGAAATATGGAATTATGTTCCTAATGATCTGGGTGATCATTTTTGAAAATTAGTACATTTTCTCATGATTGCAAGAAACAATCTTATCAATACTTACCGCTACTTTTTGGTAAACAGCATTTAATGAGTCACAGAAAAATGCGGCAATTAATAAATAATTTCTAAAAGTTATCTCAAATATTTTAATAAGGCAAGTTACCAACTATATGTATCCATATTTATGATACAACTAAGTCATTAAATTTCATTAAAACTATTCTTTTTTTATTGTACATATTGTATAGAAGGTAGATCACATTATATGTACATATAAATTATATATTCTTCAAAAACAAAGGAAATCATATAAAATATTAATATATTAATTTAATAACATTAAATATATAATAATATTAAATATATATTGTTTAAGTTTAATTAATTTTTCTACGCTCATTTAATGGAGATCAATAAGCTGGTTGCTTTATATACTTCATATGTGAAATTAAAATATTCGACCAGATCTGTATAGAAACCCAATCTTGGTTTTGGACTTTTTGAGAGTGAATAAATTCCTAGACCTGGCTTAGCTCTGCTGAACCCAGAAGATAAGTATAACAACAACATAAAATATTTGAATATTTATCCAAAATATCTGTATAAGTAAATCAAGATTAATTCAAAATATATATGTGCTTATTAAAAGGAAAAATTATTTGTATTGAAGAAGAAACTAAAAATAGATAGATTCTTGGTTTATATTTAGAAGTGTTGTTGTACAATTATATGTACGTAACAAAGTATTCAGTGATATAAAAAAACTATTACATTGTGTAAACTATTTTCGCAAATAAAAAATTTTATAAAAATTATTTGCTTTACCTAATTATCTAATACTAATAAAATAGAAATGCATATTCATTTTACTAAAATTAAATAAAAATATTAGAACCATACCTCATTATACGCCTAGAATTGGTAAAGAATATCTGTCAATCTTTCAAAATTAAAGACGTCAAACATTTTAAATTCAAGTCATACTTTAAAAGCTCTTAAATGCTTGGAAAAAAGGTTATAGGAAATATACAAACACATGGAGAAAGTTTATTTAAAAAGATCAAATCTAGTGGAGGGTATAAAAATTCTGATAAGGACATTCAAATTTTTCTTCACATATTTTATGAAAGCTTATTTCATTTCCGAAACAAGTTCGCTTACATTAAGTGGACAATTCTTTTTGAAAAAGGAGAAACGGTGAAGCACTTTTTCTTCTTAATTGATTTACAACTCACTCTCGCTGTCTTAATTTATGTCGAGTTAATCTAGTTATTTCGCTTTTTCTTCAGAGTTTGCCGTAATTTTCAAGTTCTGGAAAGATTTTCTAGTGATATGCATGGTCTACTTTGAAAGTTGTGATTTTACATTGTTGGATAGGTTCACCAATTTTCATTTTGTGGTATGTTAAATCTCCTGGTGGAAGAAATCTGAATTAAAGGAGAACTGGATTTAAAAGATGTGTATCATTAAAAGCGAAACAAATGTTATAGTGAATGCCATTGATTTTAAAACTTAAATAATAAGGAAACTTACATTTATTCCAAAGAACAAATGTGTTTTAAAGGCGGGAATTGGAAAAGAAACTACTTGTATAGAATTAAGGTTAATGAATATAAATTGAAATCAGATTTATTGCTTTTCAAATGCATTCGATAATATCAAAATAAATGGTTCAGAAATTAAACTAAATAAGTTTTTTTAATTAAATGAAATGAATTCTTTTTTTCTCGCTCTCAAATTATGTTAAATAACATTAAATGTTAAAAAAAAGTATATCGTAAATTAATTAAGTCTTTGAGAATCAAGTAAATACATGAAATTTAATTTTCATTAAAATACTTTTTTATTGCTAAAATAGTATTTATAGTTAGTTACATTTTGCTCTACGTTAACAAATTGCTTAAAGAAAGGTTTCCTTATAATATATGTAGAATGAATGAGATTCTTTTACGAAGAGTTTGCATTACTTGTATTTTTATATATCTATGGAAATTTGCAGCCCTTTTGCATTTAGATTAAATATACTATTCGTTAGATAATTTTGAATCATTTCAGCATACTTCAACTTTTTGTGTAAACACCATATGAATAATCACGTTTATTATTAATTTGATCAAAGATTTTAGGACTTGAGTATTAAGTGATAAAATCTGGAACTTGCAATTTTATGCAACATCCTATATATAAATTAAATACATTTTTTATACATAAATTTTTAGCTCTAATATAATCATAGAACATATTTTAAACAGTGAAAGCGTTATTTAAGTAAATATTATAAGAATGTTTAATGTGTGAAGAAAAACTGATACATGAAATCAATTATTGAAAAATGTGGAAAAAATTTGGGCTTTGTTACTAAGTTTAACAGTTTTATTTTTTACTAACACACATGTGATTTTAAAAATTACTGAGCACAAAACTATTGGTGGATATTACTAAGCACAAAATGAAATAACAAGCTTAAAAACTACTAAGCACAAAACTATTGGTGTGTGGATTGCAGTTTCCAAAAGAAACATCATTTTAAGCCACTTTGTTTGTAATAAACAATATGAATATCTTAATGAATAATAATATGAAAAGTAATTGGTTTATACATATCCTTATATCTGTTACCAAATATATATTTAATTTATGTATAAATAAAGTATTTGTAATAAGATTTGAAAATTGGTCATGAATAAAACTCGAGAAGTATTTTCGATGCAGTTAAAACCACCTTTATTTTGATGTTTAAAATATTTTGATTACATAAAATCTCTCGCAATAATTGAAATTTATAAATCAGTTGAAACGTGTTATTTAAACCCATATGTAATTAGCATTTTAGTATCACTTCCATAAGCATGTAATCGGAATAAAAATTACAAGAGGCAGATTTCCACATTATATTTAAAGTTACGAAAGTTAATATTGTAATATCCCAATGACATTTATGATACTTTTCAGGAAAACATAAAATAAGTTTTTCTGCTGAGTGAGGCAGCTAATTTAAACTATTCATACTAAATTATACCTACGTAATTCTCTTTAGGATGCTCAGTTTATTATCTCCTGTATCTTATACATCAAACTTACTTATAAAACTATGAGTGCCACTGGAGCACTTTTTTCTTGCATCAATCAAAGTTGTATATTGTCAGCAACTGACAATTCATCACCGAGTCTGACACGTGGCGAGAAACCCCCAGCATGCAACAACCATCAACAATAACGTAGAATGACGTCTTCTTCTGAACAAGCATTCTTCAATCTAATCTTCTTTTGCATGAGAGGACACTAACTCTTTCAAGGTATTCTTCCTCCCCAGACACTCGCCCATTTTTCGCCCATAACTCATCGTTCAATTGTTAACCCATTAGTCACTGTCAGCGCTGGTGAGACACATGTGCATGGCCCTTGTAAGACCCCTTAATTACCCCAGTGAGAATTCCCTTGTCACACCCTTTGCCTCAAATCTTGACAACAATGGTCGAAGAGATGAAGGTGCATATCTTTCCGCACGTATTGCTTTTATGCTGACAGCTAATAATTATGCAAATCAAGTTGTAACCTTTTGGTTTAAATGTATAATGTAACCAATTAGAAAAATTTAGAGCATCGCATGCCAAATAAAATGTAGACATCCATCGTATTATGAAAAACTGTAAAATATATTGCTTAATTTTGAAAATTTATTGAAAAAAATATATAATATAATTTTGATAATATATAATCTAAATTTTATAACACTTATTATATAAAGTGAAATAGGCAGTTATTTTATTATTTCATAATAGCCAAAATGATACTGTAAGAATTAATTTAAAAAAAGTTAATTACGTTTAAAAAATATGAATTTCTAGATATTTATTTGAATGCGTTTGCAAAATTTCTCTGGAGCTTACTTTTCGTCTATGTTAAAATTAGTTAAAGAAACAAAATTCATTAGGTTCAAAATGTTATTTAAGAATTATTTTAGTTTTAAATAATTTATTATTTACTTTAAATTTTCTATTAAAACATAAATTTAAACTATTATATAATTTTGTGCATCTTTAATTTTAAATACTTCCCTTAATAACTTTCAAATTATCTCTGTGCTCATAATGGTTTCTAATACAAGAAATATTAGAATAACAGTTTAAAATTTAAACATTAAATTCTCTATTATACAAAGGAAACATTTTAAATTTTTTACTCTTATGCTATGTACAAAAAATAAAAGATATTCATTTTAGCTGATACTATGATAATATACTAAAACGAGTAGAGACAAAAAAAAATGTTATAGCTTGTATTTGTAAACACTTATGCAAAAATAGTAAAAAGAAAATCTAAATATCATTAGACTAATAAGATGATAACTCTTGATAATTTATGTATACATAACTAAATAATGGAAATCTATATACAAAAGAATAAACAGATTTTATTGGTAAAATGTTTAATCGATTGTTGCTAGCTTCTTAAGGACCCCTGCGGCATAATCATAGAAAAGATCCACATCATAATCACAGATTAAGAGCACCGCAGAGACACTTCTATAATAATACATTCCTAGCATTGAATAGCCTCTTATTAAAGTTCACTAAAGGAGAGCTTATACATAGATGAGGAATATGTGATGAGAGAGAGAGAGAGTTGTTCCGCCTTAATTCAACATGTAATGAATTATTTATTACTATCTCTGAACAACGTACCCCACTGACCTTTACATATGTATTCTATGAACTGCTGATCAGACTTTGTAAACCAATCACAGGTGAGATTGGGAGATAATTGAATTTTGTTCCAATCAGAGCTTAGTGCTGTTAAGAAGATTGTGTTCGAAATCTCGTTCCAATTATCTTTCTCTAAAAGTACTTTTTTATAATAAACTATAACTTATTTATTGCTATAAATTTGATTTATTAAAAATTATGTTTCACTTCACATGTTTATTTCTTTTCAAAAGTCATAAATACGAAATAACTAAACTAATATTAATATTAGTTATCGAATGATAAAAATTATCTTTTTGCCCACCTTCTGAATATTAAAAGTACTTATGTTAGCATATTAGTAATTAGCTTTTAATGTTTTATCAATTTTTTTATGTTTTAAAAAGTGAATTTAAGTTACAAATAAATTAGAGAGCTTGGATGAAAATTGAGAATAACATCAAATCTATATTCGCCCAAAAATTGTAGAGCTAAAGTATGCAATACAAATTCCCTTACAGGATAATAATTGGAAATGTTATAAATTAAAAATATTTCTATAAAGGTATACACTGAGCGTTATATAGAGTTCGTCCTTTTCTGGAGTTAAATAAAATTCATCTGTGTATACATTTGTAGACAAATGTTTACACAGTGACATTTGTATAATACATAAGGTATTTTTTGGATGACAATTTTAAAATAGTTTTTAAAACTAATTATGTGAATGTTTTAAAAATAAGTTGAAAGTTAAATCAAAGGTTATATTTGAATCTCATAAAATGATTGATAAAAATTAAAATTATTTCTTAATAATTAGTAATTCACCCATATAGTACTTGCATTGTATTGCACAGGTCTATGCTTGTATTTTTAACTATATCCTCTAAAATTTTAAACATACTTCCAGTTTTATAGAAGCATATTTGTAATACTTAAAGCTACGTTGGTACTCTCTGAACTTAAATATCTGAATGCATATATAAAAAATGATGGCTTTAAAAATAACTAACTATCAAAAATGGTCTCATTAATTAACATATTTTTTGTTTTGGCAAAACTTAACATGCTTATTTATTTTAACATTCAATAAAAAGGATATTTTACTATCCAAAATTTCTTTAAATAATATCATCAAAAACTTTATTTTTTTAAACAAATCTCATAAAATTTTATTCTCTCCTTTTATATCATTTAACAAAAAGCAAAAATATTACGAGATTTTCATGAATACAGAAAACTCTCTTTCATTTTATAAAAACCTTTATATCAGTCATTCAGCACCTGATAAGAATGAATAAAACATCTTGTAGATAAATGTAATTGCAGCATAATATTGTACAAAAATTTATGGAACAATTTATCTCCTGCTATTGGAATTTTATTTGAAAATCGATGCCATGTAAGTAGTACATTGCGATTGAAAATAAATAACATCATTTTAATGGTTTTTTTTTGTGGAGTTTTGTATCACTTAATCTGCTTCACTTTTCGCGTCACTTGCACTATAACATTAGTTTTTCACTTAAAATATATCAACTTTCCTTTGCGCAAGGAACAATAAAACGCTTAGATTGGATACTTTAATCAATAGAAAGGGACGCAGGTGCGCAATGTATTTATAAGTATCACCCTTACTCTGAAATGGGAAGATAAATTAATTCTTTGCTCACATTTTGTTAGGTGTGAATCTTCTTTGTTTTCCTACAACTAAAGCTTTGTTTTAAAAACTAATCTATTTTAACATAATAAAATAAATAATTGATTGGAATCTTCAAAGACAAAAATAGCCTAGAGTGTAGTTTTATTATATTCTTAAGTTTTTCAACGGCTCTAAAATTGCCTATTAATTAAAGATTATCTTTAAAGTAAATTACTTTGCTTCAACATTTTTTAAAACCTTATATTATTTAAAATATAATTATAGTTTAATTAGTGATTTTTGAATGATACTAGGTAAAGAGCTATTTTAGAATATTTTATAATGTATCACGTTTGAGGGTGACAAAATTTAGAAAAAAACAAAGTGTTCTTTTTTCCTTAATACACTAAAATATTTTATGCTATATTTTTGTTTTTCTCTTATGGTGCGCTATATCCCCTTTTCTTTTAGTTTAATCTTGTGTTAAAAATTTCATAAATAAAAGAGATTTTATTTTTCGTAAGTAAGCAAAATGTTAAGACGAATTTTTTATTGATTTCCTACAAGGTTAATTTTAATAAAGTATTTTTTGCACTTGGAAAATATGTGAAACTTACATTGAGTTTGTACATCATGCATTAATATTAAAACAGTATTTAAACTGTTGACTATAATGAAATGTATTTTTAATAATTTTAATAAGTATATATTAGGAAGTTAAATAGCGTACGATGACAATGTAAGGAAATTGAACCAAAGTAGCTAATAATTGAGCATACTGAGTTGAGTTGTATATAAATATAAACACATGATATACATGGAAATTCAGTATTTAAAATTTCAATTAAATGAAATTAATGTAGTTAATTAAAATTGAAATTATGTGTATTTATTTTCTTAAAAGAAAGATTCCTTATGAAATATAGAAAATTCAGTACTGAATAAAAAGTTAAAATATAACATAAAAAAATAAGTGCTTCAATTTATGAAGTAAAGTTTTTGAACTCTCTCAATACAAAAATAGAAGCAAGTTGATGGTTTGCTTGAAAATTGGTTGCACGGAAATCAAGAAAACAAATGGCAATTAACTTCATGAGATATAAAGAAAAAAAATGAAGAAATTTGAATATTCTACATAAAAAGAGACAAATAAAATTACCAAAGAGTGAATTTTTCATGAATGTAATATTAAAAATAAATTAATTGTACTATAAGTATTTGGGAAAATGTGCAAAAAATTAAAGCTTGAATCCGCTTTTAATCTATAAAATTCATTCTAACTTAAAACTCATTTCAGAATCGGTTACTTCTATATTTGATTAAAAGAATTTTTTCCTCATAATTGATCTTACAGTATTATTACGCTTTAAGTAAATGGAATTCATAATATTTGTGTTGAGTTGTTATCACAAGTCAAAATTTATCAGTGAAAGTCAGACCAACTCTTTAACACTCGGAATTTAAAACAGGAGATAAAACTGTCTCTCATAACAATTCACAGAAATTCTTTCACTCAAATGATTTTTCGTGGAAGAGCTACTCAAAACTTTGGAAGAGATTTCTTTGAAGTAATTATTTTATCCGAGGAACAGACTGTTTTGAAATTTTTGAAATTAAACTCGCGACATTTTCCTTTCTCGAGTGATTAATGTCTTTCTGAAAAGATCATAGGTGGTAGCTGAAGGGAAATTTAATCGACTATAAGCAGGAGTTTAAGGATTACTTAAATTTCCCATAAGTTGCTTTTCGTTATACACCTTTAAAGATCATCCGCCCGCGAAATAAGTGTATGAAAGTTTTCATTTCCATTCTTGGAGTTTCCGTTGAATATAGAACAGTGATTAATTGTTCCATCCTCATGTCACTGTGCCAAAAAGGCATTCGAAAGGAAAAACGAACATTAGTACACATTCTCAAGGTTTTTGAGGCATAAGAAGGCATTTTTTTAAAAGTCTGTTTAAGAAACAGAGAAATACTTGATAACAGGAATAGATTTACCCTTGTCTAAGCGACGAATTTCCTCAGGAAAATATTTCATCTTCCCACACTTTACATTCAATTGAATTATAATTACAATATTCCTTTCCTGGTGTCACAAATCTTTTAAAATCTTTTAAATTTTGAATTTAACTTTTAAAGGGAAATTGTTCAAATATTTTTTATCTAGGACTTTAAACTCTGTTCCTAGTATACACTATTATTTATGTTTACTATATTTTCATATTTTATATTTAATGTAAGTACAATATTTATCTTTTAAAAAAATAAAATTCATAAAACCTTTTTTCATTTAATTGTTTATAGATATATTATTCTATTTCCTTAATTTTGCTATTTTCCCCCTGACTTAAAATTAACTTTCTTTGAGGTATTTTCTGACTGTAAAATCTGCTATCAAATAACCGAACCAATATAGGCAAGGAAATAGATAAATATTATATTCATATATGCTTATTGCTTGAGATTAAAAAGTATATAACTGGTATGTAGTCGAATTCATTCAATTAATTTTAATTTTCAATAATTTTTTTAGAAAAATTGTTTGAAAGAGAACTTAATATTTTGACCATCATATTATAAAAAAATTTCATGTTAAATAACATTATCACATTTAATCATACAAGTGAATTTTCTTTCTATTTGCATATGAATGCTTTAAATAATTACATACTTCTTGAATTTAGAATCGTTTAAAGTTTCTTTAATTAAAAATATAAAGAAAATTAATGATGGTTTTAAAATCATTATTCAAAGAGATAGGCAAACAAAAGAAACTAATTTTTTTTTAAATTTTATAGCTAGTTAAATAGGCACTTGTTAATTCTTTTTCAATTTCTTAAATATTATGCTATAATTTTTTAAGAAAAACATCCGTAAATTTAATTTATTTTACATATAATCTCTCACTTTTATGTAATTATTTATCTATTTATTATTTACTGGCAGTGAGTAATGAGACATTCATGGTTTGTGCAAAGACACGTGAATAAAACTGAAGAATATGTGTTTATCATTTTTAATTTTAAATGCTTCATATATTTCTATTTTACCTAAATTTTACTGTAAATCATATTAATTTTTTGAATAGATATCGTAAATAAAATTTAGAAAATATATTTTTCTCTCCATTCTAGGGATATACATGGATATTCCGCTGTAAATTTTAATTTATTTGGTATATGTGACAACATTTATTTCAGTGTGGTTATGATTATGAATTGTTTTAGATATATATAATTTACATTGCATGTACACACACACACATAAATAGATTCTCATTTCTATAAAACAAAAAAACTAAATTTCTATTTTAAGCTTTCAAGATTAAAAAAAAGAATATTCTCACATTTCTTTTCTTTTAGACATAAGCCAAATTTCTCTTCATCTAATTCTTTCAGCTAAAAAATTTTATGAAATTAAGAAAAAAATCCCATTTGACATTTCCTAATGAGAAAATGAATAATTTAAATGATAAATATAATTTTTCCGCAGTCTAATCTAAAAGAATGAAATTCACATGGTTTTATTACATGCGTTTGCGTAAACTGATCATCTTTTTCGAATATAAATATTTGAAAGAAATTCTTCTGAAAATTTCAGTTAAATAGGAAAAAAAAGTATAAGCAAATTTAAAAGCGAAAACTGAAAAAAAGTTGTAATAAAGTTTAAAGTAATTATTTTGTTTTCCTTTAATTTTCCTTTCTTCTTTTTTCATAATCAATCTCTTCCCCAACCCTTTTTATGAAAGCAAGAGTATAAGAATTAGAAGAACTCTTCCTTTCAAACACATGTTCTGAACAGGTAATTAATCTGTAATTGCTGTAAAAAGAGAACTTCTTAATATGAGATGAAAGAAAAAGAAAATCTCGAAAAAAATCCAGCTAGTAAAGTCATAAAGTTTGAAATCCTTTTTCTGAGAGATTGCACGGGAAATTTTTTTTCTTTTTTTACTCAAAGCAATTTTGTTGGCAGTCTTAACTAGGCGATACAGAGTAAAGATGCGTTCAGGTTCACGTGGATAAACGCGAAAGCTAATTTGGATACCAGAAAGGCCAAAAATAAAAGAATTAAAAAATAATTCTTCAGAAGTTCTTTACATATTTCACGCTCCTTGATTACTAGTTTTGTCCCAAAGCCATTTTATATATTTAAAAAAACTAAACGTTCCAAAAAAGCTTATCATTTAATCTGAACAGATATCAAAAATAAATTTTAATGTCTTTTATATTTCAAGACTTTTTGATCGAAATGAAATTGTCTCTTAAGAAAAAGTACAAATCTGACAATTTCATGTGAACTTTTTTTTGGTTTATAATCCTTTGAATAAACTGCAGTTTCTTAAATTGATCTATACACTGGCTAATTCTCCTTTTTTACTTTTTGATTAAACGTTTCAAATAGAATAAATAACCTAAGTAATAAGTCTGAAAATTTTAAATCTTTTGGTATTTAATCTCTTAAGAAAATGAAATTCCCACTATTCCTGTATTTAACTTTTTTTTCACCATTTCCTAAAAAAATATATATGATAATTATTCAGTTTTTGTACTTGAATATATATAAACTAATTATTAATCTTATTTCGAGAAAAAATATGCATCCATATTTCAAAATATTTTTTGGGGAAAATAAGTTATATAAAACCTCCTATCAACTATTTTCTCTATTTTGGAAAAATTTAAATGATTAATAAACGTTATTTTTCACAAAATTCAAGTTCACAAAATTTTATGCATAATTTTAAAATAAATCTTTACTGTCTTCTTTTATTTTGGATTTATTTTCATCATTTTATATCCTTTAACTTTTTTACAAGTAGCGAAGCATTTATGAGGTTAAAGGTTCCTTTTTTTTATAAAAGAGAATAATTTTCATTAATATGTAACTTATAAAGTACAGAAAATAAAAGGCAATTTATCTTACTTATCCTGACAAATATTTTTAGACTTTAATTTATAAAATGTAGTGAGTAATATTTTCACAACTTAATATTTAAACTTATTTTTATTATATTTTAAATTCATTGTATTAAGATTTTTATTTGCCGTAGGTAACAAAAGTGAAAAAAACACTACTTACACATGGATAATTACTTCTTTAGTTTAAATTTTCTTTAGTATACCTATAATCTAATAAAAATATTATTAACTAAAATTTAAAACAATTAATTTTATCTTACCCTTTATTCAATAAGTAAACTGTTAACTGATTTTATCACTATTTAATCGAAATAAAAATATTCTTCTCTTAAGATTTCTTGAAAGATTAACTTTTCATACTTTGTATGCGTTTTCCATAGTTATATCTTAATCTTAAATACATACAGTTCTTAAATGTCAAACATTTTTAAAAGAACATGAAAAATTAAAAATTTCATTTCAATTATTTTTAGCTTTTGTTTGTATAAAAAAAATCAGTTTGGCTTTCTAGAAAATTAGTTTCTTCAGTCAAGTGTTAAATAAAAAGAAAACCAATTACTCTGCTCTAAATGCTATCTAGTTCTAATTAAGTTTTCACGAGGGCTGTTTCAATGTATCCATCTGACATGACACATTTAAGGACTCGGCATTTTAATCATAATTAATTTATGTATGGTCGACAGATTCTCGATACTTCCTTCATCGCTATTTTTTTCAGTGCTTTTTTATTTTTAAATCAAAGTCCTGTATTTAAATACCTCCAATTTTGAGATACCTCTCTTTTTTCTGATCAATACGCGTCAGTGGTTTGATTCATCGAAAAGTATCGAATTCTAGAGCACCGAATTTTAATCTCAGAAGGCTCTGACAGTGTATTCTTGTGTTATTTTATTAAGGAGAGAAATGAAAGTTTAATTATAATACAAAAAGTGGTCTTAAAAAATGGAAGTATTACTGAACAGTGAAATGAAAAGGAAAACTGATGAGTAAAATTGAATAAGAAATATGCAACTCTGCTATCGAAAATTTTTTGGGGAGAAATTTTCGCAGCGCCCTCTTACGGATTACTTAATTTAAAATTAGGCCTAGTTAATCAATGATTTCTATATAATTTGTCGTCCTTTTTATTGAATTATAAATTTAAGTATTCCCCCACACATTCTATATTTCTCAATATTCTCTCGTAAAATCAGCCATATCATTTATTCACTTCATAAAATTTTCTGTCTAGTCTTTATATATTTTCAATAAAAATCGCGCTTTCAATTATAATGTAAAAATGCAATATGTCACTATTTGGTTTGATTTGAAATATATAATTAAACTTTTAGTTCCAAAAAATAAGAGTTTGCTATTCTTTTGTTTTTTGCGATATTAGTAAATTCTTACAGTAAATTTTAGAAGAGTTTAAAATGATAGCTCAAAATCAATTATCAAATCAAAAATTAATTAAACAATATTTATTTTATGGCAAGAAATTTATTGATCTTTGAAAAATCTAATTACACTATATACATACACTAAAAAATAAGCTGTTAAAGGAAATTCTTATTAAATATCCAATATTAAAAATGAAATGCTAAATCAGAAATATACTTAAATACTTAACAAAAACATTTTGCTTGCCAATTTGATTTTATTAAAAATAAAGCTAATTATTAAATCAAAGTAATTCAATCGACACTTTGTTAGGAAGTATTACTAATTCTTATATTAACACGAAATCTATAAATGCATTTAATTTTAATTTTCCTCCAAATATATTAGTTTTGTGGGAATGATAACATTAATTCTGTGTAAAAATGTGAAAAATTTATCAGCAATAAGTTAATAACAAAGTTAGTGAAAAGTTGTTATTAAAATATCATTGCGCATACCACATGAAATAATTTTCCTATTCGCCCTTAAATATTTCTATTATTTCGTAATACGAATAAGCATGGAATTGAATATAAAAAATACATAAAAAAAGCATTAATCACTTAGTAAATTATAATTTTTACAATTTAACTACTTTTTACAGTATATTTTTGAAAGAACAAGAAAATAGTAATTGTAAATCCCTATTTATTCTGGTCAATGAAAAGATTTATTAAATAACTAACCAAAAAACGTAATTTTAATTTCTCTTTCTGTTGTTATTGCGCGAATCAAAATATATCTTACATACACATATTTCACTGTTAATTTCTGCAAAACCCACTTAGGCATAGCAAAGTAATTTAAAAAATAATAGTTCGAATCTAGACTAAATAAGAGCTTTGTTTGACTCATATTTTTTAATGAAACTACTTGTAATGTAATGTAATATTGATGAAAATAAACCATTCAAATCAGAGAACGAAGTAAAACTCTTTCCAACACACAGAAAAAGAAAGGTTAGTATCATTTCTTACGGGCATATCCCACTGGAGAGCATATGACGAAATCTTCTTTGAGACGTGCATTTTCCTGTCTTTATACTTATCAGCAGACAGCAAGGAAACACATCAAGTGCTATCAGCTGACACCTAACACGACGCGCAGCTAAGAAGAAAAATTTGCGGTTCAATTCCTCAACTCAACTTTATGTTATAGAAGAAATAAGGAAAAACAGTCATAAGCGAAAGAAAGGATTTCCGGTTCTATTCCTTATCATGGTATTGAAGTTCCACTGCTTTTCGACTGATTTCCTGCACAGGAACCATCGAGAAAAAGAGAGACGGATGACAAATTCGAAAAAGTCTGCACATTTTGAGAGCTCTGAAACAGAGCTTGGATGCTCAAAAGAGAACCAAAAGAAGATTTTGCACAATAATTCTATTAAATAGAATTATTGTGCAGACTATTTTTCGGAGTATAAGACTATTTTTCGGAAGACTATATATAGTTATCTTCACTATTTTTACTGGAGACCGTCAGTTGCGACAAAGTATTAGATGTTTACTTAAGGTTTATATTCATTTCATTTTCTTTACTATTCCTATTCAAAATTTAGTTGTCTGGTAAACACATCAGACACGAGAATTCTTTGGGTTTCCAAACAGTCCTTTTTTTAAGTTATCTACATAGATTTTCTCCTTTTGATATTTCATTTCAGAGTAATTTGATAAATATAATTTGGATCAACTAACGATTTCTTATATACTGACTACCTAACGATAACTAACGGTTTCTTATATATCGATCTGTTTTGTGGGTTAGTTCCATATATTAACTTTAGGTTTCATACAACTTACATACTCCTATAATATAACTGATCATGCATGCAAGTAACACATGGCATATTTTTATAATTACAATAAATAGATTTTATTTTATTATTATTTTTAAAAAAGTTCAACTGTAAATGTTTATCAAATAAAAAAAAAATAGGCTTTTGTAAACACTTTTCGAAAACAGAAAGAAGGGGAGAGAGAAATGAGAAATATTGAAACAAAATTAAATAGTATTAAAGTACTTTTACTTGCATTTTTTGTGTATTTTAATTATTAAATACTCACTGTAATTAATATTTAGTTATTAAATAGTATCACTAGTCCTTATGACTAAATTGATATGAATAAATTAGACAGAAGAATAATATTATGTATTTAATATCTTTAGATAAGATGAGATTGAGAAGATAAAATTAAATAGATTATATAAGATCTTCCGAGTGATGATTGTAAAAATATAAGCGCTCTTGGATTTAAAAGAAACGGGCGTTAAATGTTGCATGGGAGGCTCTGAGTCGTTTATTCATACCAGTCTTCAATTGATATGAGCCAAGTGGTTGCCGGATCTCACACTGGGGGAGAAAGCACCCAAGGCTTCAACAGTTCCGGCCCGAGGAAAAGGGGGTTGGAGATAGCAGCGAGGAGAGAGCAGCGGAAGTGCGTCACAGGGTTCAAGCACTGCGTTCCGCCTAGCTATCCACTTTAATCGGAAGTAGTAACTCTTTGGAAATTTTCCGAAGGAATCGAATAGCAGAATGATTTCGGTAAACATAGTATGCTTTAAAACCGGAGGAGAAAAGGGGGGCGGTGGTAATCTCTTTTGTAAAATTAATTTCCGTTCCCTGTGTTGGAACTAAACACGAGAGCATATATTACTGTGTTACACAGCACTGCTTTAAAAGTAGTGCCTGAAACAAGATTTTCAAATTTTAAATCCGCAATTACCTGTTTCACGTGCCTTGTTTTACACTTGAGTTGTAAAGATGTGATTCGATTAAAAATTATGTAAAAGATGTGCAGCAAATTCACAGAGAGCAATTTTCATTTAAAATTTGTAAATTTATAAAGTTATCATTAGTAGAAAAATTTTGATAAAAATTTCTCAATCCATATGTGTTTTTAATTGTATTTTAATGAGGAGAATGTGTCTGTGTTTTTGAATTTTGGTAAGCAACATCGAAATATTTGAAAGATCTAATCAAACATAAGCACTTAAACTAAGCATAAACATGAAAGCAAAGCTTATTTAGAAGAAAAAAAAAACTGTGAAAAAATTATACCTCAGTACATAACAAAAGTGAGAAAAACTTTCTTAGTAGGATGAGATAAGGAGTTATTACAGTATATTTTTATTAATTAATGGAAACATTCAATATTTCGACAATAGTCATAATTCAAAGGCGCAAAGGTTTTAATTGAGCTACTTAAGAAATAAATGTGCAATACTTTAAGATTTACTGCAATATTATTGATGTCTAGATAGTGGTTAAATTAAGACCCAGTGATTTTATTTGGTTATAGTTATACAGCATGTGTGTCTATTTATATTTTATTTTTCACGTATTTTTCTTCAAACTTGAATACCAAAAGGCTTTCAAATTTTAAACATTTTGTATTGTGCTACAAGAAAAATGTATCTCTGAATTTAAATGATGCTCCTTTATGTAGTTATAAGATTTAAAATTTTTTCTTAATTCAAAGAGTATGTTACTGTAATTTGCTCTCTAACTTTCTTTATTAACTAATAACATTAAAATTGAGGCAACAAAAGTTATTTTTAACCTTTTTCTAACTGCATTTTTATCTTATATTAATATTTTCTTCTTTAATTTTTACGATGCACTCCAAAATTACTTAGTCTATTAGTAAAAACTTATCTGGTATTTCCTCAAACTACTATCAAAAACTAAATAAGAAAAGTGAAAATCCAAGGGATCAAGATATCTTGATGGATCAATTCGGTTGAATGAAAACAAGAAGTGACACAGATAAAGTATTATTTGCGTGTATTAATAAAATTTTTGTGCATAGACTGTTTAAATAAATTTATAATAATTCTTCAAAGTTCAGATTTGATACCATCAATGTAAGAAGAATGTATATAAATTTTGTGAAAGTAAAATTAAAATACTTGTATACACTTACACATGATCTTATGTAAAATAAAATAAAATTGCATAACATGCATACACAAATAAAATTTGAGAATGTAAAGCAAATAAAAGTGAAAACTCAGAAAACAAAATGACACTGGATTTTTTCAGCTTTATAAATGTTTGTGCACATTCTTATGTAAAATACTTATAATTCTTATTTTTTCACTTTTATTGACATAAATAAAAACTAAAAAAACATGCAATGAAACAATCATTATAAACAAAGAAATGTTAGTGTGTATATAAATGAGTTTACTAACTTATAATTACATTTTTAAACTTCTATTCGAATAATTATTCCTTCTGCAGTAATTATAAAGGAAATGTGAATTTTCCACACAACACAAAATTTTACAGAGAATATTATCACTTATTAATATAGAGATTACTTAGTTTTATCATATAATTTAAATTTTTTTATAAGTTTAAAAATATCATGCTACTTTGCGAACTTTCTTAATGAAATTTAAACTGGTATTCTAGCGAGGGAATTGTTTTCCCTGAATTGAATATTTCAACGCGAATCGTCTTTCATCCAACGTACAATTCATGGTATTCATTTCGTGTATCCTCTTAAATGTATTCAGAAATTCTGTTGGCAAACGATTCCCAAAAGTCATTGTAAAGAGAATTTTCCTTACTAAAATTAGATTCTAAAACTAATGAACTCCTGGCATTCACAGGCTGAGAACACAGCTTTTCATTCTTTCATCAAAGTAATTTCATAAAAATGCGAAAAGATCCATTCTTAGGAATAAATTTGGGATTCGAGTCTTAAAAATTTAGTTTAAACTTGATATCCTTCTGATTTATATTTGTATTTTTCTTTATTCGATGTCACATCGAACTAAACACAGAGTTGAATATTTCTTAGAAAGAAGCTTGCTAAAGGATCTTTATTTAAAAAAAAATTGAGTTTTTTAAATTTTTATTGATTTACATCTAAAAGGAAAATTATACTTTTCATAAAGTGGTCTGCTGTAAGAAACAGCGCTTTGTATTTCATTAAATGATATTTATTTTCAAACTTTTTAATTATTTAATCATTTAATTTTTGCAGACATGTGAGATTATAAAATGCACCTCTGCAAATGCCTTTATGTATACAACTGAGAATATTGTATGAGTGTAAATCCTGACATTAAATAAGAGTATCTTGATACATATAACCAATAAACATGTGGTACTTCATTGTATTAAAAATGTGGTACAATGTGAAAAGTTAAAAGGAAACACGTGTTTAAGAAAGTTTGTAAACATATGGCGTATGAACTTTACAAAAAACTTAAAACAAAAATAAATATAAAAAGTTTACATTTTTTATTTTTTAAACTTTTTATATCTATAGTTTTATATTTTCTTCAAACAAATAGCTGAACACAAAACTGCTTTTTTGTATTTTAAAGAGAAAAGGGATAAAATTTTTATTCTATGAAATTAAAATGACGTATACTCAAACATAACAAAAAATAATGATTTTAATGCGTAGTTAATTGTTACAATTGTAGTGCCTTTATTCTTTCATTTATAGCTCTTTTACAAAATCCAAATAAATGAAGAAAATTATGATAAAACTTTCATAATAAATATAATGTGCCTAATTTATTATCTTAATACATAAAAATATGATTATTCATTTAATTATGCATTGTATAAATTCGTTCTAATAATAAGTATTAGTAAAACTGCTTCTTATAAATATATTTATAATTATTCATGATATTCATATCAACATTTTCCTATAATTGAACAAAATATATCTTCTAAAAGCAATGTACTTAATTATATACATCATGTAAAAATTTACAGGGGGCTTTGAATCATCACAAAGCATGATTTTTTAATACACTATGTAAAAATTGAAAGAGAGAATTTGATAAAACACATTTTTATTTCCTACGAATTACTAACTGCAAATTTTATGTGATACACTAATTAAAATTCAGTTTTATTTTATTCTAATAAGTATAACTTATTTTTTAATTTTTCTTATTTCCATTTGAAAGATAAATTCAGTGCATTTCTTATTTATTTAAATCCACTTGATTAAAGTGTATTTGTGGTAATATACTTCCAACATGTCATTTTTAACTAATAAAATGTGATTAAAATATTAGACGTACATTCATTGGTATATGCTTTAAAATAGCTTCCGCTCCTTTAATAATAAAAAGCAAAAATGACGCTAATAAAGGTGAAAATAACTCCTTGAATATTTCCTACGACGTCCTGTGATGGTATGTAAACGACTTTGACAATGCGTAGGAAAGACACTTGAAACACAAATCCCTGCAGACCTCAAACGCGATATATAATTAAGATTTTCACTCATTCCTCTCCGTTGTTTCTGCAGAGAAATCACATAACCGAGGAAAATTGCTCTATTATTAATGAGAGCTAATTTATGAAGCATTTTTAATCCTGAACAAAATTTTACCAATTCACAAAGACTTTCAGAGGCAATCTTATACCCTCTTTCAGTGGCACGCCCGTGAAACAAAGGAAAATGCAAAGTGCTTTTTAAATTACTTTAAATTCCCTATTCTTCGACGGAACAAAATATTTGAAAGCTTACTATTTTTAGAGTTTGTGACTTCCCAACATAAAAGAGAATTGTCTAAATAAATTGTTCACACTTTTAGCTTGTGTAATTCAAATACATATAAATCAATGAAGGAAGGAAAAAGTAATTTAAGTATGTAATTTATTTGGTCATTTAAAAAGAATACCTAATTTTTAGAAATATTCAAGATTTAACAAATTACTCAAAAAGTTAATTCTCTCTCATAGGAAACTAGTTAAATAATATCCTCTTAGATTCTTTTAATCTCTTTATAAGTTAGGAAAATTTTAAGCCCTCATTTTTACTACCAATTATTTACTTAGAGAATTCTTCAAAATATTTTGTGATCGACTTATTGTTTTGTCAATTAAAATTAAAAGTTGCTTTAAGCATATTTATTTTTAACAATTCTCTTAACTTGAATTATTCTTACCTGTAAGATGCTATCACGAAAAAAAAGAAAGAAAAAGAAACAAGAATCAAGGTCAACATTTATATTTTTGCAATTCAAGAAAATAATAAATAACTTAGATGGACACTTTTATATATCATTCGAATATATAATGTAATTATTTAATTTTTTTACTATAAGTTATATAATGCAGAAGCTATGCAATGTATTGAAAACTCTTTCAGTGGACACTACAAAACTATTTATTTAAACGTTTCTGAGTCATATGAGGATTTATATAATCATGAAGTACCACAAAAAACATGAAATAAAATTTATTCTAAACATGTTCATACGTCAAAAAAATAGTACTATTTTTGTGCGTTAAATAATGAAAATTGGAAATCGTCCAAACAAAGTATTTTGATAATATACTTAATTATGCTTATTAATATAAATATTCTTTATTCTCAGCTTCAAAGATAGTGTAAAAATTTGATTAATTTTTCATAATAAATACAATTCTAATGATTAATGTTTTTTAAATTTGCGGAATATTCGAGTAGTCTAAGAAATTTTTAACAGAAAAATTACATTTTGATAAGGTAAAGCTATCACTGTAAAATCATTGATTTGTTTCGGAAGAATATCCTAGAAGTCAGATAAAAAAAAAAAACTGCGTATTTTTTTCACATTTTTTACAAGGTATTTGCACAAAAGAATAATAAACATTTTAAATCAACACAAATTTTAATATTTAGTTTTATAACGCTCAAAGGAAAGTTTTTGGAAATTTTAAGCATTTACATTATTACTATTCTATCACATTTTATATACATTTACGTTTTAGGGATTTAGTTATTATCTTTTACATATTCACATTAAAGGTGTGAATATGTACTTAAAGGTAGCATTACAAATATTATTTCATTATTTTATAAATTTTTTAAATCATTTTAGTATTAATGTTATATTGCAATCTCATTACATTATTATTTAACTTATTTTTTTTAAAAAAAAGTTTTATTTTTAAAATACTTAATTGCAAACAGTTTACATATTTATTCACATGTAAGAAAACAGAAAGAAGTTCAAATTCATACATGTTTCTACATTTTCATTTCAGTTTCCTAAAAAAAGCAAATAAAAGATTTCATAAAGAAAATACAAACATGAACAATTATTTATATACTTTAAAACAAAACCTATCTAATAAATTAGCCTAAAGTTCCTAAACTCTTATATTAATATAAAAAAATGCTATTTTTTCTCCGAAAGTAAGTAACATATATTCTGTATCATATAATAAATAAGCAACAAATTCTCTTTTCTTTTACTACTTTGATTTGAGTTTAGAAGTTAAAATTTAATAATTTTCTTTACTACTCAAATTTTAAAACAGAGTATTTTTCAGTTTCATAATAAATTTAAATTAAATATATATATATATATATATATATATATATATATATATATATATGGTTGGTTATTTTTTCTTTAAAATGTCTGCACACACCAGTTTTTATAATCGCCTTAATATCCTGTTTTGTCGCTAGAAATTAGCATTTATCTTGTGGGAATGAAAATCACTAAAATGTTCTACCACAGATAAAATAGGTTCAAAATTGTAGTTGGTGGGAATTGTAGCAGAAAATTGGGAATTCCTCCTAAATTAACAAAGGTCTAATCGATACAAGAGAAAGCGGCATGAAACCCTTGCTAATGGTGGACTAATGAACTCTGTTCCTTTGAACACTTGCACATTTGCTTTCCTTCTCATCAACCATCCACCTCGATTACCAGTTCAGTTCTTAACTTGAAAATAATTCAGGGAACATAATTCGGATTTCCTTACTAAACAACTGAGTTCTGCGAGTGGTTCACACATCATGATTGTTGCGTCTTTTTAATGATTGCCATAAATCACCTCATAAATATGAAAGAAAGAAATCAGAAAAATGAAGGATACTCATGTATGAAATAAATTATCTACTTCACAATTTTTGACACATAATTCATGTTGAAATGATACATTTAAGTACTTGATGCATTACCTACCACAGTAAAATCTTTCAGTGTTCTCATATGATATGTTTTGTAATTTATCCATAAATTGAATGTTCAAACAATTATTATTACAAATTATTTTTTAAAAATTCTTTTAAAGTTAATTTTGAATTCATATCTTTGATTCGATGCTTTTTATATTTTTTTTAATAATTGAAATATATTTAAAGTTATTTTTATATAGTTAATTTATTTAGTTAATATTATGTAGTTTATATAGTTAATTTATGCACATAAATTACATGTTAAGTATTTACCTAATGAAAAAGATCTGTGAGTTTATACCATATCTTTTCGTGCATGTTCAACATCTTTCATATCCTTAATGCAAAAGTGTCTGAATTTAAGTCTGCATTTTAATTCCATAAGTAATCAAAGAGAAAATACAATTTAAAATAAATGTTGTTCAATGATGCATCAAAAAATATTTTGTACAAATTATTCCTTAACATTAAGTATTAAAACAAAGATAAAAAATAAATAAAACATCAATAAAACGATATTTAAAAATAAAAATTTGCTTATCAAAAGTAGTTACTTGAAAAAACGAAAATGAGGATATTTTAATAAATCATTTGACGATTATGTATGATAAAGTTAGATTGAAAGTTATACTGAGTAAAGTTTAGAAATATATTTTGGAACTGGGATAATGTTGAATATTTTAACTAAATATATTATTTCTTCTTGTGTAAAATTATAAAAAAAAATTCTTAAAATATCGATTAGATTTTGGTTATTTCTTGTTAAATACATTAATAGGTGAAGTTTTCTAAACTAAGCCACAGGATTTTAACAAATATTTTAACACATTAATGTGATTTTTAACAGATATATCTGAGCCATCACACTATCGCATTTCAATAAATAATTTCTAACAAAAGTTTCAATTTAAAAAATAATGCAAAAATAGAATTATAGATCATTATATAAAAAGATGGAAATTTCTAATGTATTACATAATTAAAACTCAACAGCAAGCTTGGGAAATTTAAATTATCCTTTAAGAATTAAAAATACATTATAAAAATTTAATGCTTGTATTGTTATCCTTACTCTGAATTTTCTAATGAAATTCTTCAAAATCATTTTTAGGTATTTTTAAATTAGAAATTCTTCAGATATAAAGTGATCAGTTGATTTATTCGGTGAATTTCATACTTGGTTCACATCCTGTACTTTACAACCTAACATCTAAAATTATTGAATTTAATATAATTATTTGTAAAATAATTCTATACGGTTATATGGTAAATACTTTTATGAACAAAATTAACTAAAGTATTCTTAATATGAATTTAATTTTTTTATAGATTTTCATGGATTTATATGTATCAACTTTTAAGAGAAAAATTGATTTTAAATCATACAAAAAGAGAGAGGGATTAAATAATTCTAGAAAAAGAATAAAATTGAAAACAATACAAGTAAATAAGTGATATTCTTTAATCAAAACATAATTTCACAAAACTCACCATAGTACTGTAATAAAGTAACAGAAATAAACTTTGAATAAATGTGAGAATAATTTTAAAATTCCCTTGGACTGTGTGTGTAATGCAGTTTTACATTGTAATGTAATTTTACACTGCAACAAATTAATTTTCCTACAAGGAAAATCCTCGAAACTTGAAAGCCGCAATCACAATGTACCTTAAAATGCGATTTTCAACAGCCAAAATAAAACATGCGTATAATACTTCAGTCATGTCGTCCCTGGGGAGAGAAATACGATTCCCCAACTTGGACACTCTCCTCGTTTTTTAAATTGTACTTTTAATTGAAGTGACTTCCTTCTCCGTTGCACAACAAAGAATAAAAAATAAAACTGTTTCTTTTCTAAAAATCCATCTAAACTGTCCTTAGGAGCAGATTAAATCGTCACTCAGCCATCTATACAGGAGCTGTGCAAGAAAGACACGAATAAAAGTTCGGAGAATCAGAGTCTCAGCAGTCCTCTCTAACACCCCATCTTCAGCAGAAATTTTTTCAGTAAGAAAACTCTTTGGATTGGTTCCAAAACTAATGACTTCTAAGTGCATCCCTTCGTCCTCCCCCTGGAGAGAACATCGCCTCCCTCTCTCCAACGGAAACAAAATAACGAGTGTGTCTTTAGCCTTGGTGGAAAGACCTTATCCGGAGGAAGAGACAAATGAATAGGAGTTGTTATTTGGCGTCTCTAAACTGTTAACTCGGAACTGTGTTGTTCGACTTCACCGGACTCATACATTGTTGGCAGGTTTTAAGTGATCACAAAGCCTTAACAGGACCCTGGGAATGACATCCTAAAAATGGGAGAGATAGATTCTGGTTATAAATGTCAAACCATCTAGCATATATATAAAAATTTTAAGTGAAGAAAGGAACTTTATTGAATTTAAATTGTACAGCTTAGTGCTTTGAATGATTTTATCCTCGTACACACATTTAAGTTTGCCAGTTGGTTGAAAAAAATAAAAATTTAGGAATTGTTGACAACGAATTTCATCATAATATTGTTTAATATACAACTTCTTCAGCTGAACATAAAGTGAACTACTTTAAAGGATACTTTAAATTTTCAATTAAGCTATTTTTTGAATACATTAAAAACTTACTATATAATTAAAACTGTACTTCAAGGTAAAAGGTAATCATAATTATAAGAAGCTGTGATCTAACAGCAGATGGTGGTGCAGCATCAAGATTCTCTTTAATAAAAAAGCAATTTTGAGTTACTAGTATTATATATATATATATATATATATATATATATATATATATATATATATATATATATATATATATATATATATATATATATATATATATATATATATATATATATATGTATAATATATATATATATATATTTTATTTCAAATAAAGATGTGAATTATAATTATTATTTACTAAATTGTTACTATAAATTTGAGAGATTAAAGTGCTTATTAATGATGCTGAAGTTTTTGATTTAAATGAAATAATTATATATATATATATATATATATATTAAACCTAAAATCACAAAAGCTTTGGAAAAAAAATCAATAAATACTCTAATACATTTCAAATTTTTAATTGAGAAATATAGTAGAGATTTGTTAGCAACTATTGAAATAAAAAAAAGAATTATGATCTGAAAAATTTAGTATGGCCATGCTATTATATTTCAATATTTACTCTCAGTAGCTCTATTTAGGTATTTATTATATTCCTATACAACTCCAATCATCTTCGAAATGATTTTAATTTATTCAATGATTCTATAAAGTATTAAAATTCATAAGAAAGACAATTAGCAGCTGTAGAGAAGTTACTTTTATTTATAGTAGTTACATTGTGGGAATATTTTTCTTCTTTTAATATGAAATTATTTAGAATTAATATCAATCTAATTATATTATTTAGAATTAATATCAATCTATTCCATGTTAAGGAAACTTTCGTGTATAGATATTCACAAATGAAAAATAATTATAATAGCAAAATTGCCTTCTTCAACATAATTCAAAACGAAAAATTCCAATCATGAAATATACATTTTTTACTCTTCAGATTAAGTGAACAGTCTTAATTTTGTATTTTAAGGTAAAATTTTCACAGATAAAATCATTTGCAGAAACTTCATTAAGGAAAAGACAATGAGCATTAGAAGCCACTTTAAAATTTCTAACCATAAAGTTTTATTATATTAGAGCATATTGTAGGATTTTACATTCTATTTTAACAGTTTATGTATGAAATTGCTAATATTACCTTTCGATCTTCCTTAAAAATATAATGAGTCTTAAATCATTGGTTACATATTTTCACATCATGAAGTATATATGAAAAGGATTAAGAAAATTGATATAGTTAAAAGTATTTGAAAGTTAAATTGTATAGAGATGTAAATCTCAATAACACAATGAACTGTCATTTCAAATATAGATAATAAAACAGATGGTCCTAAAATCTTCAGTCGTTTTACTTTTTGTTAGACTCAGAAGACACATTCTGTTGTAGTTTATCTGACTAGATATAGGATGAAAAAATACAAAAAGTAAGCTCAATTTCTGTGAAAGGGGATAAAAGAGAAACGCGAGGCTTAAAATTAACTAAATGTTATGTCCAAGGGCATCATTTGGTTACCAATGAAGACTAATAATTATTTGGGCATCATTATTCATCTCCAGATGGAGATTGTGGGAAACCAATTTGTACCACCAAGTTGTTCAAACAATATTGTGCTTCTGAAAGGGAGGAAGCGCTGTTTTAATAGTCGTTAGGATAACAACAGAAGCGAAAGTTATGTAAAGGATTATGAGTCGCAGCAATCGATAGGAGCAGAATGTAAAATGCGGCCGTCCAACTGGTACAACACAAACGAGGGGAATCTCACATTCTATTAGTGCTTCGAGTCGTTAAGCCAAAACTAGGGAGCACTTGTGCTCCCTCATTTGGAGTAAAGGCTAGGAGGGTGAACGAAAAGCGTTAGTGACAGCTGGCAATCTTATAGGACCACTATTAATGTCTGTTTCGAATAAACACGCATTTCTGGAACATTCCATCAGCACTGTAGCCTTTAATGATGAGTGTTTGAATAAAATAAGGAAGAATAATTTTGTTGTTGGTAGAGGCATTATTTTGAAACTGTTTTACTATGTTTTTTTCAAATTGTTTTTGCACCTCAAGAGAAAATCTTTTTAAAAATGTATGTAGAGTTAGCGCTTTAGTTATCTACTCATTGTGGAAGTTCATCTTTCATTTTAATGAATCTTGGGAGCAAATAAGCACTGACGAAAATAGGTTTAAGATAAGCTTGTTAAACGACTCATTATTATTTTTTTAACAGAATTTCTGGAAAAATATTTACATTTTTCTCATATAATGAGAAAAAGGAAGAGGAAATTATTTTGATAAAGAAGAAATCCAGTTATTGTTTTTGAAAGGGAATTTGATTCTACTCTAAGAATAATGAAAGATAGAAAATGAATGTAAAGTTATATCAATTGATTAAAAACCCAAAACTTAAGAAATGTGGATTTTTTTAAGCAATAAATGACATCTTGAATACTTTAATTTTTCTGCTCACCCAGTTTACTACAGTTATGTTTAGTTGTACAAAAAAATAATATGAATAATTTAATAATTTTCATTGCTATTCCCCAAATTCATAGTTCACATATTTTAAAATAATTATTTTATTTCATGAAAAGATTAACAATAAACTATTTTATCCAACCATTGAAAGTGATTTCTTTTTGTTTTTTTCTGTAACAAGAGTGCTTCGCCAAAAGCAATTCAATCATAATACAAATAAAATTTCATAGGCATACCAAATTTAAAAGTCTGCTCTAAAGCATAACTCACAGAAAGGCTTGAAATTTATAATTATTTTTTCAGCAAGTATTTGATTTAAATTTTCAAATAATTGAGTTTATTTTAATGTTTCTACCATCAAATATTCAGTCAGTGAATTTCCACTATCATCATTTTCAACACTTAAACATATATTCCTTTTTGCTTACAATATAACTTTCCATTAAGATAATTTATGAAAATTTGGATTTATGGATTAAATAAAAATTATGAATTTCTCTTCCCTTCTCAATAAAATAAATTATTGACTCAGAAGACTCAATAGAAAGAGTTTACTTTCTAATGCAAAATTTTTAATATTTCTTCACAAGTAGTAGTTTGTTCATATTAATTTTTTTTTTACATTAGGTTATTAATAGAAAAAATTCCTATTTTAAATTAAGACAAAGTGAACTGGACTATTGAAAGTTACAAAGGTATTATGGATGAAAACTGATAAATAATTTGAAATTGATTTTAATTGTATACATATTTTTGAAATTAATAGTAAGACTTGTAATTTTAAACAACTATATCTCGATAGTTAAATATTAAGAGATAAAGCTTTTACTTCATATTATTTCTAAGTGGATGCTTTGAAGTATTTAGACACATTATTGGTTTTGAATTTGTATAATATCTTTTAGCATTTCTAAATTAATTTTAGTTCGAATATAAACTTGTTTAAATTGTAAAAAAATAGTTATAATCTTGATTTATTTTTTCACATTATTTAACTTGACTCAACTAAACATTATACAAAAAGACAAAATAAAATCCTGGAAACTAATATGATTAACATATTAATAAAAAAAGATATCCTATCGTACAAAACTTCATAGAACTCTACCACAGTAAATCCAAAAGTAGAACTAGAATAAAATTTCTTCTTTTATTAAAATTCTTTAATTTTTAAAATTTTGTTAAAAATCTAAAGTTATTTTAATCATTTTAATTGACATTGTTTTACATTAATTGAAATAAAATTTACATTCATGCAAATAAAATTTTGTAGTATGTTGTTTTTGCAATACTATCTTTATTTCTGTGGCCTCCTCATGACGTCAGAAATGTTCATTCTGTTATCCTAGGGAGTTTCAGAAGATGTTAAAACATTTTAAATGTTGATATTCTCTAGGTTACAAGATACTATCGATTTTTGGATAGTAAACCTGTTTAAAAACTTGCTGGTGTTTAGAAGCTGTTTGAAGGTATCTACAAAGTGTCTTTAAGAAATAAACAGGGTTACTAAACTGTAATTGCATTATTAAATGCCCAAAAAGTTTTTCATGATATTCTTAAAACATAGATAAGATGAGTTAATACAACTTAGGGGATTTTATTCATTTTTCTGCTATTTATTGACTTTTATTTGATAAACATATTTTAATCTAAAATTAATTTTAGTCTGAAATTGTGTTTAATGCTTAATATTGGTATAAGAAAAACATCGGCTTAAATATTTATTTATTTGCGATTATGAACTTCTCTCTATATAAAAAGGAGCATTTAATGCAAAAATGTTACTTCAGGTAAATTGTGTTGAATATTTTAAAATGAAAAATATCTAATTCTTTATAAAAAATAAATTTTAAACAATTTAGTAATGGAATATGAAACACAGACCTAGCTTTTAGAAGATGGTAATTAACTAAAGAGCAAAACATTACAATCAAAACCTTACTTTTAGGATGTTACATAATTACTTATACCCAAGTATATAATGAAAGAAAACAAGCCTCACTCTTATCGTAATCAGAAAATAAGAAAATACATTAATTCTAAAAAAATAGACAATTTTTAATATTGTTAAGTTTATTTGTAAACCATACACAATAATTAAGTCTCTAACTTTTTCTTACAATTAAATTTGTCATGAGAATTATTTACAAATGAAGTATATTTTTAACACTAAAACATAAATACCTAATATTACAGTAACTGAATAAAAAGATGAAGCTTAAATAAATTAATATTATTCTTATCTGTTATTTATTCAATTTAATTAAGAGTATCCATTTCTTATAGTTGCACATAACAAAAATATTAGTGCAAATTACATTTGCAAACAAAAATATGTTGTAAGTAATTTAGGGAAAATCTACTAACGGCTATTAATTAAAGATAAAGCTACTAATGGCTTAAAATATACAAATAATAAGCTATACAAATATAATGTATTAACAATTTATTCTTTGAAATTAGTTAAAATCAGTAACAAATTCGAATTTAATAAATTTTCCAGTCTTTAAAGTAAATAAAGTGTTTTTCTTTCATAAGAATAATTAAAATGTAATTCATTAATTTACAGCTTTAGGTGCACAGCTTAAGATTTTAAGCAATTTTTCCCCTAATCTTAAGAAAACAATCTCAATGACCATATAGTATGCATTTTAATGAAATTATTGTGTATTCTTAACCAAAATACTTATATATATATATATATACATATATATATATATATATATATATATATATATATATATATACATACACGTTACACATTGCTTAACTATTTATACTTTAATCCACATTATTCATACAATACTGGCACAGGTAGCAATAAATAAAAATCATATAATCATTAATTCTGTGTATTTGAACTTTTCATTCGTTCTTCATTCCAGGAAAATTTAGCACAATGAAATATGAAACCAGAAATGTTGCTATGGCGACGTGAATGCTTCCAGAGAACTCTAATCCTACCTTCCTCGACATTTTTCCATCGTTCTTTTCTTTGTTGTTTTTAAATAAGAAAAATAGCTCGTGTTTTTCTCCAAAATGCATAAATATTCCACACTAAAGGATGTTGTGTAATCTGGCAGAGATAACCTAATCAATATTTGCTGCTTTTTGAATATTTTCTGCAGGAAGATTTTTTTTTAGCGTGGAAGTTTATACCATTTTCTCGGAACATAAAATACCAAACATACACAGAATGTGGCCAAATACTTAAATTCCTTATTTATTTGAATCCTAAGTAATTTGATAAAAATAAATGAGGATGAATGTAAAATTCCCATAAAATACCTTATGACTGTTACATTATGCTTACAACTGGTTTACTACCTTTAAATGAAACCCACCAGAAAAAGGATAGATTTAATTTAGCCAATTAGAAAAATTTCTATCTTTTCTATAACTAACAGTACTTTTAAGTTAGTTTAGTTTTTACTAACAGTACACATTTAAATACAAAATATTTTTATCAGATAATTCAAATAACTGAATATTTATTTTTTAATAATTTATTATCCCACGTTATTTTTATTTATTATTTATTTATTTATTTTTTGCTTTAATGTTCTCAGTATCTCAAGAAAAGTAAAATTTTCTAAATTGATTAAAAAATAAGAAAATGCTAGAAGATACTCAAACACAAACTTCACAACAGTTAATCTATTTCTCTAATTTTTTGACAAGTTTGCTCTTAGAACATGAAAATATTACCAGAAGTTTAGAAAAAAAAAACAACACATACTGTCTACTTTTAAATTTACGGTAGAATTACTTTAGAGAGCTTGGACACTTTCCATTAATAAAGACAGCCTGTGGCATTCTACTTCACTGATTTCTTTCTAACTCAGTTACATTTGGTTACATCCCTACCATATAAGCTGTTATGTGTTATCTGGTTTTAATAAGTCTGTATTTGATAAGGAACAAGTTATGTAATACCAAAACTTTAATTTTTTTTTTATTATTTTAAGAGACCAAACATTGAAAAGTGGAAAAGACATTGGATGAAACTTCATCCTGTCTTATTTGTATTTATTTTTAAAAACAAATTACTTCTCATTCGGGCTTCTTTTGTACAAATAGTAGCATGAAGAGCAAATATATTTTAAAATATTTCTTTGATTAATTTCTAGATAGTCAATTGTGATGAATAAATGACAAAAACATTGTCCATTAGTAATAAAATTAAATACATGCTCTAAATATATATATATATATATATATATATATATATATATATATATATATATATATATATATATATAACTAGAGTTAAAATAATAGTTCTTAACATATTTCTAATGAATGAATTCAAAATGAATACATTTTTGTTATATTTTTATTTCTCCATTAACTTTGTTATGGTAAAAGACTTTTAGTTTTTCAATATTTGCATCTTAATATCTATATATATATTTGTATCTTAATTTTAGTATCTTAATATGATACTGTTGTTAAGATAACAATTAATAATATATATAACAATTACTATAACTAATTACTCTGTAAAAAACGAATATTTTTAAAAGTTATGGTAAAGCTAAATGTGAAAACATTTCTATAATTATATTCAACAATATATCTATTTTATGTAAATATTTTTATCGGCTATATATATTATAAACAGGATGCGACAAGCTAACTTTCTTATTTAGTAATGCGAAAGTATTAGATATACAAAAATTACATACTTAAAGTTTTAATTTACATAGTTTTAAATATCACATTGGGCAAGTGACACCCGCCATTGTCGATACACTGCATGAACCGAATTCTGCTGTTCCTCATCACTCTCGCCTGCCAGTTGGTAGGTACATTGGCCGTTTCTTTTGAATGTCTTTCTAGATCCTGGAAAGTTTTTGGGCGTTCAATATAGACTCGTGATTTTAAATACCCTCTCAAAAGATATCACTTGGAGTCAAATTGTATGGATGCTCCACTTACGCTAATTCGGCTGTCATTGAAATGAGGTACCCGGGGAAATGGTTATGCCGCACAGCCTTCGATGCTCTTGAAGTACTGGCTGTTGCTCCGTCTTGCTGAAACTATAGTTCCCCACTCATCAAATGGTGTCAAAAAATCTTCCAGTACATTGAAAGAACAATTTGAAGTGACTGTGAGAGTCTGTTCAATTTCCAAGAAAAACCGTGATCCCGCAATTTCAACTGATACGATCATGCGCCATATACGGTAGCATGTTGTGAATGCAAAAGTTTCTGATGGTGTTCTCGAGGTGAATCGACAACCCAATAGAACATAATTTGTTGGTTGACAAATCCAGTCAAATGAAAATGAGTTTCATCCATGAAAGCGACAAGCGCGTCTTGACGGACATGATCACGAAATACTTCACATGCATTTCATCGAACATTAAAGTCGCATTTGGAACGTTCTTATGCAATGTCCAGCTTTTATGGATGAAAATGAAATTCATTCTGCAAAATTTGCCTCACGTAACGATTGGAAATTCCAAGGGCAAACGCATATTTGTGAGTCATAGTGATCCAAAATTTTCTCTGGTGATTTGACAGGACGCAATTCTCCACCTTTTCTTTTCTGCACAGAACCATTTTCCCTGAAGAGTATCACTCACAAAGGAATAGATTTTTGGTATGGGAGAGGTCTCAATGGTGCGACGTTGTAGCGATTTTGGAAAGTGCTCTGAGTTGAAATAATCAAACTATCGTTTGAAAGAAAAGATTTCAAGATAAATGATCAGTGTTCATTACTCCAACGCAAAGTCACGACTGAACTACAATGTCACACAACTATGATCTTCTTTCTCAAGCGAGACCACGCCCACCTCATTATCTTAGTTTATATATATAGATATCAAAACTATTTGTAATATCCTACACACATATAATCCTTTTCATCATATTCTTATCTTTAAAAATTGCATTTGATTTTCAAATCTAAGCAAATATAGTATATGTTTAATAAAAGCTGAGTGCCTGATTTAAAACTTATTATTTGTAGTTGCAGAGTTACACTAATTATTTATATAGTTGCATTTTGTCTTAACAGTTTAAAGGTGACCTTAAATTCTTTTCAGATAGCTAATTTATAATGTTTCATCACTCTTAAGAAATGTAACACTTTCAAGTTACAAGACTTCACATTTAACGGAATCTACATAAATTTTATTTTGATTAAAACACCAAGTTTTACATTATGAAATTTCCTATTTTAAAGCGAAGAATTGTCAATGAATTTCATGGATCCAATGTTGTTAATTCGACCGAATAAAATGCTATGTTTAGCATTAATTCAAAAGGCTAAGGTGATAAGAGAACCTATTCAGAAGCATCCTTCTCACCAATGACCTTTCATTCAGGTGCTGGCTTGCTAAAATCACCGGTCTGTTTCAAAACCAGGATACAAAGATGACTCGCATGGGTAACGATCGCGCGCTCAAACATTTCCACAAGGTCTACTTAATTCCTTAGGCTAGCATCATGGTTTACACAGTGGTTAAATGGGCTCACACACACATACATTTGGAACATTCCGAATTATAACGGAAGTTAAATGAAGGGGGATCTGGATGATCGAGACGCGCGAATGAATGTTTGGCAACGCTGAAGTAGGCCCAACTGAAGCTGGGTCTTCTCGGTCTAGCATGAAATCGTGAGTGAATCCCTGCATTGGATTTGCTGGGGTACTTGTGGAGGGTACTGGTGGCATTGTTTTAGTCTAAATTGTACTCTGAGTTACATTGATAAATGGGGATGAATGAAGTTAAATGCACCAATATCGTGCTTGGAAAGAAATACAGAATAATGAATCCTACGTGAAATTCACAAAATTCAGTCAACATAATAGTAATCTATAGTAATCCTTGCAATAGAATTATAATTTCGAAAAGCTTTGGAAAAATGAAATTTAAAAAAGCTTTAAAAGCAAAAACTTTTGTACAATGTAAATTTAGTACTTCCAACAGAATTATATAAATGAGATTTAGAAATCTATTAATAATTTTGATGTTCTACCATAAAGGTTGTGTAATTTTATGATTCATTGATGTGGAAAACACAGTTTTTAAAAGGGAGTACGTGTAAACAGAGTACTATTCTAGTGTAAATATAAATAATTAAGTTTAAGAATGTGAGAAATTATGAAAATTAACAATTATTCTATAAAAATTATAAGTTAACAAAATTTATCTCATGTTAACTGTGCGCAAATAATTTGATTATTTGTTTCATAATAAGTTGTTTCCTAATTAAAAAAAATTAAGCTATGTTCGATAAACTTATTAAATAATAGATTAAAAGGAAAACCAGATTACTTAAACTGTTAGTATTCAAATTAATAATGTAATTATTAGTATTTTTTAACCCATTGTCCATGAACAATCATGAGTACTTATGGAATCGAACATTTGAAATTCTTTCAAATCCAAAATACACCAATTCCGATATTTCTGGGATGGAATCCATTACCACACATTGGACAATATGTTGTTTAAGAGATCTTATCCATATTTATTGAGTATATTTGTATCCATTATTTTAATTATTAATTAATCTTAATGAAAAATAAACTATTCATTTGATAAAATTATAACTGTTTGATCGGTATAATTGTAAGCTGTAATATTAAAAATAGCTTTCGAGCAGATTATTTATTCCGCCATTGTGACGTATAAATAACTGATTTTATTTAATTTTAAATGTACTATTAAATATATCACCATTTACTATACATGTATTAACTAAATATGTTTATATTTATTTCACTTGCCTGCAATATTTATCAAAATGAGTAAAAATTCATTTGATGTAAACATTAATATTCAATTAAAAAGTATTTTATAACTTTCTATCATATTTAGTATTTGCTTCAAACACCTCTATTAATTTAAATTATTTTTTATTTTTCCTTAATAATAATATTAAATAATTTATTGTGATTCAAATCATAAATAAATCAACTCGAAACAAGTGCTTCTCTTTTTTACGACTGATTTTTACATGTTTATGTAGAAATTATAAAAGAAATACATAAAAATGAATTTGAAATCAACCTCACAATTTTTCAACACTAGTTGAAGAGTTCTTAAGACATTTGTCTGAATTTATGCTCATTTATTTAGTCATAAAACAAAATGTGGGTCCCTAGATTTGCAACTGTATCACGTAATAGTCATCTCTTATCACTTTTCTCTGTAAATAAAAATACAGTAGAGAAGTCATCTGGCAGGGGGGAAGCTCTCTTTGAGTGAAAAGGACTAATGCGATTCAGTGACAAAAGGAAAAAGAAAAAAAAATATTGGAAGCTATGGTAATGCAAGATTCCTCGGGCAATTTCTCTGGCAATTCTTCTCTGTCAGTCTGACGCTCACACTTGGTTTGTTCGCACAATCCATGATTCAAAGTGTGCTTCCCTCTTTTTTTTCCCTGTCTTCACACTTCTTTTTCCCCACTTCCTTACTTCAATTCTAAGTCTTTCCCGGTTTGTATCCTGAAGCCTTCAACTGCTTAGTATGCAGCTAGGAAAGGTTTATTGTAATGAGTGCCTATCCTCTTCTCCCCATTAGTTTCACAGTCCAAATTTAAGAAGACACTGTACGCCTGGCTTGAGAAAGTCCAGGGCAAGATTTTTGTTTGTAGCTTAAGCTGTCCTACTGAAAGTATTCAAGCAGTATTCTTTCTGCTCGAAAGCATATGAATCCCTATTTTCTACTCGAATGTGAACACTAACACTAGCGAACTATTTTCATTTGTTATTTTTTTTAAGTTTCCAATAGAGTGTTATAAATAGATAAATGTAAAATCCTTAGTTCATTGTTTTTAAAATCCATAAAACATTTAACATACATGAGTATATATGAATGTTTAAAAACTTTATTTAAAAGGAACATATTAATGCATATAATCTACATAGATTCCTAATAAATATTCAAGTTCTTTTATTGATAAATATATTTTTGCTCATACAACATTGCCTTAACTAAGTGATTTCAGATAAAGTACAATATTTCATAATGGTAAACTATTCTACCCATTAAATTCTGAAAATCTTCAGAAGTACTAAAAGTTCTGAAGCCCTATGGAATTAGTTAATAAATAAATTATTTATAAAATCAAAAATTCAGTTATTGAACTTAGGATAAGTGTTTAGAAAACGAACAAAGAATTTATATCTGGCCTGTAGACATTATTTATGCATTTTATTAAATTTACTTACAGAAGATTTATTTATCTTTTAAAAATAAATCAAAGTTATCATTCATAACAAAAGATTATAAGAATTATATTTTGTTTAATTTTTTTTTAAATTCTTATTACATGGCACAGAATAAGTCCTAGAAATTAAATATTTTATGACATATTTCGAGTAATGTGATATTTCTTATTTATAAGTAATATAATATTATTTCTGTAGTTTAATATTTTAATTAAAAGAGAAATAATTTTACCTGAAGTTACCACGAACGAAGTTGCATATTTTTTTATTAAAATATATTTAATTTATTGAATGAATAATTTACTTAAAAATAATAATATATGCTAACTCCTTTCGATAATTGTTTCGTTTAAATTTATTTTCAAAAATATATGTATAGTTGAAAATTAAGATTAATAAAAAATAATTCAATTAATTCTTGTTTAAAGTTAGTGTCTCAAAATCAATTTTTTTGTATCTTAAGACATATTTTGGAATGTTGGCATTTATATCGAAATTTTTGTATTCATTATTAATAAAGCTTTTTGTGAGGTAATACTTTCAAATATCAAATGATAATAAAATTTTATGTACTACATTTTACATTTAACCTCAAATAAATGCATTTTAGTAAAATTCTAATTACTTTTCTTTCAAATTTTTAATAACACTTCTTCAATATTTTTCAGCTTTTTCAAAATCAGAAAATTCGGGATTTTCGCATTAAAAATGTTGATGATTCAATTAATTATAGTTTCTTTTTTGTTGTTTAATTTAAAAAGACAGTTTGATCGAAAACTAATTCTACAGGGCAAAGAAACAGATAAATAAATCCATGCTGTATTTTAATTTGAAATCCTTATCGGAAATATGACATTAAATTTTAATTAAATTTTTAATTAATATCTACTTGTTTGATATTTTTCAATTTCTACCGTGTAATTAAGTAATTAAAATTGCACTTTAGAAACAAAATATATTTTTAAATCCTCATTGAAAGCATCTTTTTACAATAATGATATTTTCTTTTATGAAAATTAGAATATGAAAATGAATTATGAAAAATCAAACATTGTTTTAATATGTAAATATGTATATTGAACTTCTTTCAAAATGAATTTAAAAATTTGTGATGATAAATTTAAATTATGTAAACAACTAGTTGTATTTAATTTTTAGAATAATTATATAGAAACCAGCATGTATCATCTTTTTTCAGTGGTAAAATGTTCCTAATTTATATGTAAAAAATTAAAATATGTTGTAAAATACGAATTTTGATTTGATAAGCAATTATTTAATTGATTATATTTAATTATAATAAATCTGTTTTGGCTTCTTACACTATGGTCATTATTTTCATTTTATTGCTTATCTAATCGATAACGTTCTAATGTGAATCTCAAACCAGAACTAAAATCGGCATATTCAAAAACTGTTGTATTGGTTAAAACTAACTATACAACTTTCGACTCACCTTCAACCTTTTTGAAAAACCACCTTTTAATAAAATGTTTTAATAAAATTCATTTTAGCCACTTGCATTATTTATTGTAACACTACTTTTGATTTTACATTAATGAATTTTATGTTATATCTAAATAAAAATTATATATATAATAATATATAAGCATATATATATATAATAATAATAAAGTATATATATATATATATATATATATATATATTCATTAAGCTTCACTACCTATTTTGAGTCAGTATTCAGTAAATGAAAAATACTTTATTATTATTAACTTGAAAATTTATTTTAATAGATATTAAGTCTGTAGTATGCAAAATAACTATTTACTTAAAATAGTTAAGATATACAGTGTCTAATATCAGTTTTCTATTAACATAATAAATTCCATTAATCGTAGCATGATAAATTTTTCTCATAATAAATTCCAATAGTAACGTAAAGTGCCATAAAAAATTGTATCATAATTGTAAATGATTACAATTTTAAAACGTGCATGATGTATACAACTTTGAAAAATTTTATAACTCTTTATTCTTCTTAACGTCTAACTTCACATACTTCTAACTTCCTGATGGTATACAATGTATAGAAATTAAAGTTTCTTTTTTAATCCTCCGGGCAAAATAATTTCTTTCCTTCTTATACTTCAGCACCTGAATATATTCTATTTTCACAATGAAAGTCAATCCGGTGCCGAAAAAGTCAAAGTCGATATTAAAAAAAAAAATCAGAGTTGGCTGAGGAAAAAAAATTCTCAGTCTCTTGGATTCTTGCACTGCAAAGTGGCCTTTCCTATAGGTATTGTGCAAGGATTCAGTCTTGCAGATAATTATAGAATCATCTCAAAGAGGGGGGATAAGCCTTTTTTATGCCTATGATGATGAACCGCCCAAGTTAGGCGTCCAAAAGGTGAGCCGAAAAGGCGGTAACAAGCGAAGCGCAATGATCCGCTTTCGGATGTCAGATATAAGCTGACGTCACGTGAGTTTGCTCGAAGTCTTTATTTCACGGATGACCAGGCTGGACTTTGCGAGGCGCTCCATTCTCCGACACCTTCTATACATCAAGGCGTCCATTGTGTGCCATCCGGATGCTATCGTGGCGGCATCTTTCTGAGAGAGGAGCACAAGGAGCAGCTGACGCTCTCCATCCTCTTCTCCCCGCCATGAGAACAATACTCAAGAGTTACTCCTTCTTTCCCATTGGATTAATAATGATCATTCCGGAGGGATGGCACTAGAAAATTTTGGTACGTCCTGATTTTTGGATGTAGGGAAATGCTTCTATAGTGTGGGGACCCTCCGGAGGCGGCCTTCATCCGCTTTGTGTAGGCTTCGACTCACTATAGCATAGACTTGTAACTGTTATCACCATGATTTTAGTATTTTTTTTAAGTTTTAAAGAAAATTTTAATCATTTGAAATAAGTGATGGTATATGAAATGAAATCACTCATTTTTGTAGTTCTTTTTTTTATATTTCTCTATACTTCTGGGCTCATGAAGACTTCTTTTGACGACTCTACAATTTAGGACTTAAATTTTGTTACAAATGTATAGTAAAATAAAAATGATAAAACATTTTATTAAGACAAAGCTATCTATTAAATTTCAGATTCTTAAGAAAAATTAAAAATGCTAAATTGTTAAATTTTATTTACTGATTTTCACAAAATACTACAAGAAACTCCCCTCTTCAATGTAAATATTTCTGTAATTTTAGCAAATGATTGTATAAATATGTATTACTTTAGTTTTAAATTTTTAAAATCCTTGCATAAATAACTTTCAATTGTGTGTCACTTTCTCATTTTAATTTATCCATTTATATCTATTGGATGTTCTTAAGGCATAACTTTGTAAACGAATATTAAATATTCTGGTCTTCAGTAGGTGCCATGTAAAAATATATTATTCTATTAGAATTTGGTTGATAAAAAATATGAGAATTTCTTTCAAGTTCATCCTTAAAAGTGATGATTCAAGAATCACAGTGTTAAACTGAATTAGAAAATATTTGTAATTATTACCCCTAATTATAAATATTAATTAGCAAAAATCAAACTATTGATTTGTTGTTTTGCATGCTTAAAATAAATTTCTATTGCTTATAAAAGTTTAAATATTGCTAGTAATTTTACAATTTACACAAAAGTATTTTTAATTTTAGTTGAAATCAAATATTCCTATTTCGTTCATTGTTATATGTAGAAGTGGTGCAACAGATTACTACAAGCAAAAAATGTCACATCTAGCAAATCACACACACACTTAAACCCTGATTTAATCTTAGAAGTATTCTTTAAATTATTTTTTCTTCTAAGTCTAATAACGTAAAAATTCCCGTAAGACATTTGTGTGTTTGAATCATAAAATATTCTCCGCATTTTTGACAGTATTTATTTAAATAACAGCATAAAATACAATAAACAAAAAAGAATAATATTAAAATCAGGAGTTATTTAATGAAACACGTTATTCTATAACACCTCCTCCTAGAAATAAATTGAACTCTTCAAGTATAAACTTCAGAGGCATTACAAATACAATTCTTATTATGCGCCGATTTAGTATAGCGCAACTTAATTATTCCACTACAAATAATATTCTACAAGTAAAGTCGGATTTATTTGCGGAAAGCCTTCTCCATTCTTGGCGGCAACAATCACAGAAGGTGTGACACCAGAAGTTTCCAAAGCAACATTCCATAAGCGCCAGAGAAGTGGGAAAAGATGACGAAGAGACCCACTAACAATAAACTGTTGTGTTCAGAAGCTTCCTTTTCAAAGATACCCTCGAAACCTAATTGTAAATAATCCATAATATCACAAAATACATACACCAAGAGGGGTCTCTTATACTTCAAAGATTGGAAAGAAGTAAGGGACGGAAAGTTGTAGGGAATAGTCACAGCTGGTGCCTCTCGAAAACTCTTTTCAAAGAAAATGCAGCCTCTTTTCCTATCTTCTTGGATAACGATCATTCTTTCAAGATGACACAATAATCAGGCAATAGCTGTCGAGTTTTGGGAACCTTTGAAAACTAGAATTTAAAAGAGATCCCGATTGGAATAAGTATTTTCTAACGAACAACCATTCAGGAAAGTTTTTACGAACCTCATGTTCTTCCATTTTAAAATCCGTAGCTTTAACAATTTTTTTTGTGTGTGATGTTGCTTTCCTGAAAATTAAGCCATACTGCATTTACGCCTGAAGTGTTTCTTTCTTCTTTTTATTTCCTGCATCGCATTTTTTTCCCTTGCATTTTGTAAATTTACTTTCTTTGCATTTTAATTCTGTTAAGTTTGTTCTACGCTCATTGAAGAGAATTAATTGTTTTCCAATGCATATTATGGATTTAACCATAAATTTTCCTACATTATATAAATGAAAATTTAAGCATTTTTGTAGCTTTTATATTAATAAATTTATGAATTATTATTCAAAAACAAATTTTGATGAATTTATGACACATTTTGATTAACGCTTTACATAAAAATACTTTTTTTCTGTTCGAAAAATAAAATATTTAATGCTTACATATATTTTCCGGAAAATACCTAAAAGACTTTTAATGAAATTCATTCAATAATAAACTACAATAAAATTAATTCAAAACAATTTCCTATTTTAAGCAACTTAGAATGCTGAAACTGATAACTCAAAAATAACCCATTTCAGGCAAGCAAGTATCTTTTACGTGGAATGTTAATTAAATCATTTTTTAATTCATTTGGGTAGCATATGTATCTTTAAGTAGAAACACTTAGACTACCCACACTAGATTGCTTATCTTTTGAAGATGATCACGGGATGCTTTCTTGGAGAATTTTCCTAAAGAGTTAGATGTAATCAAGAGCCGCAGTTGACTAAAGTAGAAAAATTTCCAAGCTTCTACACTCACAGTAGCGTGCACAAAGCAGAAATGTAATATTTTTCCCAGTTGTCAAACAATGACTGTAATTCAACATGGGACATTGATTTCTCGAAACTATATTTACCACTGAGCCATGGTAAAGACAAGTAAAATAACTTGCTTAAGTTATTTATCGCCTTTTTAACATAGCTAAAAATGTAACATATCTTAATAGACTCATAGTAACTGACATTTATTACTGACAATATTTCAATACAAAATTATAAATTCAAGAAGAGAATACAACGAGGAAAGTTATACACAGTTTTACTTAATTACGCAAACCTCTATTTCCTTCTATTTCTTTTAAAGTATAAATAAGATGCTAGTCTAAAAATTTCCCTTTTCCTGTCTTTGTCAGTAAATTAATTATAGTTTAATATTATTACATTAAATTTCCAGTTCTTTATCATTATTTCTAATATTTAATATATGATTTAATTTGTAACTCATTATTTATTAGATGTTTTAATACTCTGAGATACTACGATTGTATTGTTTTAATAAAACTATTATAGAACCCTTATTATACAGTGGTATATTTTAACATATTTCAGTCACAAAATGTTTCAAAATCTTTTTCTTTCGAATCCAACTATATACTTTTTTTTAAAAATTCTCCACGAAATGCTTCTTCATTAAAGAATTTCAAATAGAGTTAGAAAATCTACATATTTAATAAAACTTAGCAACCAATTTCAACTTACTCTTTAAAAGTTTGCTTATCTTACTTATCTAAAGAGAGAAACTTCGACTTATCTATAAAAAAATCTGACAAAAATTAAATAAATAAATAAACTCCACACCTTAAGCGAATATTTAAATTGAATTATCCAATGATAAAATCTCATCCGACTTCTTCTCCAGGCAATAGTTTCTTTGACACCTAAAAAGAGCTGATTTTAAGACTTTTAACTCACCCCGTGAAATATGAATTTTAAATTGACATCTTGATGGGCTATTTGAATATAGACGTTGTTTGGAGAGCATCAGAACGGAATCTTAATATGTGTTAATAAAAGAAAATATTGTATATCAGTTAAGGAAATCTGAAGCTCATGTTATCGTTCTGCTAAATATTATAAAGACTGTATAAAATTTGATTTTAAATCAATAGTATAGATAGCAAACAGTATATTTCAAGCAATACAAGAACACCAAGTACACTCTAAAAACTTCAAAGAAAATGAAAAAAGTCATTTAATTTATTACATCTTTTATTACCATGCACTTTATGATATCACAAAATTTGTTTCCAATAATCACTAATTGCTAAGTAATTATGAATAATATTAATAATTAGTTTCTCAGAACAATTTTGATCAAACTTTCTAATGTTTAAGTAAAACGTTTTGTGAAGTTCTTATATTAGTTAAGGAAATATTAATGTTTTGCATTTCTAGTATATTAGAGCCTACATGCAAAATTCATGTTTCATTTTTTTCTTTAATGGTTATGAAGGAATTACTTTGAGTAAAAATGGGACAGAAAATTATTTGAACATTTTTTTAGCGAAAAATCTTATAAATCATTGTTCACTGAAAGGTGTACATTATAAATCCATTATAAAATCATCAAAGAATACTTTTAACAATCGTTACGGTTCTAGTTAGGCTAAAAAACCTTAACGAATTTAATCATTGTAAATGATGATAAGATCGAATAATGGTTTCTGAAAATATGTTATATCAGCTTACAAAATGTTTAAATTATTTTTGATGTCTGACATACCTATTGTAAAAAACTATACAAAATTTATATTAAAATAAACAGTCTCAATAAAAATGTTTTATTTATTTATTTATTTTGCTTGAATTAAAAAAAAATTATTTATTCTGGAAACCTTTTGGAAAATGCTTTAAATTGCTTCAATGCATTTACAGTTATAAATATTATGCACATACAAAGTGTGATTAATATACATATTAATGTCAGTTCACAATTGGGAAACATAATTCATATTCACATTTGATAAATCAAGGAATTATACTGACAAAGACACAATTTCCCACACTGAAAAAATGAAATTGTTTGTTTCTACACAACATTTTTAAATGTTAACTATATTAAAATGATTTAATGAAATGTATTTGAAATTTTTTTTAAATTCTTTTAACATGGTTATTCCAACTTCTTTTTGTAAAGAATGTTAAAAATGTATGTGCTGCCATCTATCTTAGACTGAAAAACATTTTATTGGCGTCTGCAGTTGACAAAGATAGATTATGACATCGAAAGAAATGACACAATCCATCTTAAAATGGGTCATACAAATCTACGTAAGAATTAATTATATTTTGTCAATTAAATATTTGAAGTTCTTCCACATTTGCCAAAATGCATAAGGGAATTTTTTATAATCCATGTTTGAATATGTCTAAAAAGAATTGTTGGGTAATTGGCGTGTGCTTTCCTATAACGCATTATTGTACAACATCTACATATTTTTAGAAATTGCACATAAGAATAAAATTTAATTCAATCCAGGATCAACATTTCCATAGTATAGGCAAAATCTGACCGGCAGACTCCTTAGTATAAATGCCTGCAAGATCATTGCGTTAATAAAATTTATTTTAAATTTAAAGGTTTTCTTTCTGTTTCACATCATAAGGTAACATGCTTTGTTTTCGCTAAGTTTTTTAAATTCAGTAAGGGGGGGTAAATGTTTAAAGTTAACTTAATCACAAAATAATTCTCATTCGCATTATTGTTCAGGCTTAATGAAGGATGCTTTATTTTCTTAGTTAATATATATACATATATTGCCTTATCGTTTCTTTACCTCAATAATGAAGCCGAATGTGAATTATATAAGTTGAAGTAGGAAACATGAATCCTGTAAAACCTTTTAAATTCTTTGTGGTGTGTATATAAAAATTTAGTAAAACGTTAAAAGAGTAATGGATTTTGTTGACTAAAAAAATACATGATTATAAAGTAAACATACAAAATTCATTTAAAATTAATTGCAACCTATAATTAATATGAGTAATTATTAGAGCTTAAATTTAAATTGACAATCTCCAGGAACCAGGAAATGTTTTTAAGGTTTGCTGTCATAAGCAATATTTCACGGAGATAAGGTTCTGTCTTCCTAAATAATTTTAACTTTTTCTAACGAATGTGATCAAAATTGTTATTATTATTAGTGAATTTACATCATTTGAAGCAACTGTTAAATAAATAGTTTTATTTATTTTCAGATGGTCCCGCCCTGGTACGGGTGAATATTTATATCAGAAGCATCAGTGAAATTGATGATGTCAGAATGGTTAGTAGACCTTTTATTATGTTATAGTTTCTAATTAATTGTGTGTTTTTTATTTTGAAATGTTTTGAGATATATTTAATATCATAAATAATGTATAATTTTTTATGGGAAACGATAACAAATCTCAATTGTTACAGGGCAAAACTATGTTTGAAATATAGGTTTTCGTTGTGTATAATTAAATTTAAGAATTTTATGTGTCTATAGAAATGGGAAAGGATATAATCAATGTATTGTAATGAATATGAGTAAATTATCATGTTTTATATCTATTAAACACGAAATAGAAAAATTAATGATAAAGGTTTTAACTGAAATATCTGAAAAATAAATAATTATTTTCAGATACACGAAATAGCACGAAACGTACATGATACATATTTAATGTTTTAAGCATTTTTACTTATAAACAGGGAGATAACAATGATATCTGTGAAACATATTCCTTATTAAAATTATTCTGCCAGTATCATTTAAAGAATTAAATGATAGGCATTTAATTATCTTCCCGAAATAGAAAAGTGTATTTAAGGCACAAAATGAAACAAATAATTTATTAGTAATTTATTTAAAAGTAATGTAACATGATATATTTATCAGCTAATTAGGTTCTTTAGTGGTAATGACAACCACCTCTTTATCCACATGCCAAGGCAATCATAGTTACCTTCAAAAACCGGGGCACTAACAGAAAAGACTGAGGTTGCAATAAATTCAGCCAATGATACGCGTTTTAAACCGTAACCACACAATCTATTGTGTACTAGGATTACCTTTTATCGAAACTTCAAAACCCATTTTGTGAAAAATAAATTCTTGATAAATTGCGATTTCCTGTGGCGGAGAAACGTCGAAAAATCTTAACATTAATTCAACTAGGTCGAAAATGTGACGTTTAATTAAGGCACGTCGATAACTCAAGAATTAATTCACTACACAGGAAAAAGGCTACTAAAAAATGAGATCACTTTCATTACCTGATGTATAGTTATGTGAACTTCAGCGTTTCCGATTTTTCATACTATCGTAACCATGAAATTAATAACACCGAGGGAAGCTTTTCAAATTGTGAACGTAAGAGTATTATATTTCTTCAGACCCGGGAGGATGGCTAGCTTTAAAATGTGTAGTGGAAGGCCAATAAATTGAAAAAAAAGTATTAAGATATTTTTTTTACGTGATCATATTTCAGTTTTAAGTTTGATCAATTTGTGATATCATGAAAAGTTGATTACTGAATATCAAATATCATTTTAGGTTTATGATTGATGAATTTATTTCTCTTCTTAAAGCTTTAGTTAAATGAAACATTGTAACGTTCAAATTTTAAAGAAATTACATTTGCGTGACATTTGAAAATATCAAGGCATAGGTACATTTTTATTTGTTTAATAAAAATGTATTTATGTCAAGTGTTAAAAAAATAATGAAATAATAAAAAAGTAAATACTTTTAATAAAATTTAAAGTATTTGATTTAATCTCTACAAAAAAAACTAGATATAGTTTTACCGGTATAACTATACTAAGAATCTATATTTCGATTAATATAATTATTAGACAGAGGATGTTATAATTTTAATATATTTGTAATACGTACAAAATTTAGTAATGAGCATATTAAAACAGTGAATTATTTTTTTAAAAAAATTTCATTAAATGACGATTCAATACGTGAGAGACAATTAAATTCTTTAAAAAATTTTATTGTGATTTACAATTTGGAGGATTTTATTCTATTTGGTTATACTTTAAGGCTCATGTAAAGAATATTTCACTGAAACTAATGTCCAGTTAAATTGTTATGACATTTTTCTTTACAAATCTGTTATTTAAAATCAAATTCTTTAAGATGCTGTACAGTAGGAGGTCAAAATTATATCTCACTTCAAAGTATGTTTCGTTATTCTATGCAAACTATTTCACTAAAAATTAATTATAAAAAAATTTTAAAATATCCATTTTATGTAATTCTTTTGTAACTAAATAAAATAGGTATCATTATGAGTTTCAAAAAATATCAAAATTATTTAAGTGAATGAGTTAGTAAAATAAACTTTCAAAAATGTAAGAATCTGTGTATTTTTCCGATAGTACCGAAAGGAAAGTTATTTTTACTTGTAATTTTTAACGTAAAATTTATATTTTTATTCATATCCTTTTGAAAATATTTATAATTTAAAAAACTGCATTACATAAATTAAGTAGAGCTGTATGTTTTAATATAGAGTTTTTGAAATCATGGATTCATTTTTTTCATTAAAGTGTAAATTTTGCATTTTCTTAAGATTAATTTCATGCAAAACTATTTTCTTTAAGGAATTAAAAACTGAAAAACGTTTTGATATAGTAAAAGTATTTGATATTATGATTCATAGTTTTAAAATGTTGTTCTCTTCTAAGGTAATCAAATTTGTAAACATAAAATTCAAAACTATATGTGTCTAATTCAAAGATCTTAAAAGTAATTAGATTTTTAGGGTGATTTTAGGAACATATTTTGTTTAAGTTGTATAATACATTTGAATTTAAATTTTCTTGAATAAAAGTATTTAACTCTCATAGCTTGAATCATATTATAAATAAAATAAACACGCATATGTTCTGTTATTTAATCAGTAAAAACAAATACCAAATATTATATGTTATTCGTTTACAATGCATTAAAATTTTTAGCATGATTATAAGACATAAAAATTCTGCAGTGTTTAAACTGAATTAGTTATTCTGTAATCATATCGTATGATTTCCTTTTTTGCCGTAGTTCTCCCATAAGGAAAGGAATAAAAATCATATTGATTAATCCCTTAAGCAAAAATTAATGTAAAGATAATATAGAAAAGAATAGTTTTAATTATTTAATGCAAACAATGAACATAGCAGTTTAGTAATTTAAACTTGTTTAACGTAATTTAAATTTAAAAAATGCGTTCACACAGTTTTCATAAATTCAGTTAAAACAGCTTTTAAAGTTAATATAAAGTGATTTTACTCAAAATATTCTATAGTCATAAAAAGGAACATAATTTTGTAAAATGCATCTTTTAAAAATATTTAAGGAAGCAAATGAAAGAAAAAGTTTAATTTACACTAAAATTGTGAAGATATTTGTTTTGTGATACTGATGATAAATATTATGAATAGAAATTTTCAACACTATGATCTTAGTTCTAAATTAAAAACATTTTATTGAGGGCTACTGAAATAAAAAATTGAATAAATTAATTATTTACTTATCTATGCTCTTATTATATTCATGTAATTTATAAATTTTTAAATTAAGACATCACATAGAGGATTAAGACTTCCTATTAACATTTTTAAGAAATAAGACAATAATTAAAAAAAAACCAACCACTTACTGACAGTCTTGAAAAATTATTAGCTGTTTTTACAGAATTGCGTACGTTTTATCAACTAAATCTTCTTTAATAGAAATCTCATTGGCAGAGACAGATGTTTTTTCACCCTCTTTGAAAACTTTATCAGTAATTTGTTTGTATAGCGGCTTACCTCTGGGTAAGAACTAAGAGCAAAAAATTTTAATGAGGCTAATCTTGAGGTTTACGAAAGCTTGGGTTCAAAATTGACAGTGCCTGATGAATTACCCTCTCTACGCCCATCCTTATTAATCTTTCATAAATTTTAACTGTAATGGCGTAGTATTTCTGAGAAAATTAAAATGAATATTTTTTGCAACTTTTGCTTCATGTTTCAAAATGAAAATTTCTGAATACATAGTAACAGGAACTTCATTTAATAGTAATTTTAAAATTAGTAGTTCTTTTATTTTCATTTTCATTTTGCAAGCAACTTACTTCATGCGAAGATATTGTTTCTTGTCTTATGTTAAAAGCCTGGAACGAACAAATGCATTTTTTAGAAATTAATTTCTGTGAGTTAGAACATCAAATTGATTAAATAGTATTTATGTATACAAGTTGTTGGTAACATGTAATGAATTTAATAAAAATTAATTTGAAATTTAATTAAAAAATATTATGTATCTAACATAAATTAATGCCATATAAATTAATTTTATAATAGGTTTAAATATATGTTTAGTTTCTTAATACTTTCATCAAAAGCAGGTATTTTTTAATGATTTTGAAAATTGTTTGATATAGTTATATTATTATATGCATTTTTAAAACAGCATAATTTATTCTAAGTTTGTGTGGTAAATATAGTTTAATTAATTAAAATTTAAATGAAATTCTTTTAACAACTTATAGTGAAATTAAGTTTCTTATTCCATTTTCATGGAACTGTAGGATAACTTTTTGAAGTAACATTTAAAAATTAAATGCATCATTTGATTTAAAAAGTTTCAGTAAAATTTATCAAATAATTGAAATTTAGATATAAAACAAATTTCTCTTTTGAAGTTATCAGATGTGCATTTTGATATAAATACTCATGCTTTGAAACGAATCAATAATTGGCATTTATTCTAAATGAAATACTATCTGAAATAAAACCTTTATTACATATTTTACTTTCATCAATAATACAACATAAAACTTTGATGCTCACAACTATACTAATCAAGTTTTGTCTGTAATATCGTTTGTATATTTAAAATTTTTTGTGATTCAAATATTTAAAATTTTAATGACACAAAATTTAATTGATCATTATACAATTTAAGAATATTCTTAGATCACTTAACAAATATCATAAAATATAGTTGCTGATGACTCTTATTTTAGTTATTAAGTACTGTGTCTCATACAGACAAATTCCCTGAATATCCTATTTTAAAACAGGTAACACCTAAATTAAATGATATTGCGCAACAGCAAGAGAAATTTAGATTAAAAAAATGAGTATATTCTAGATTGACAGTCACTAATCTATCTATCTATGTGTGGCTATAAAAAAACAACTAAAATTTTAATGTGGATAACTTATTTAATATTTTGATGCAAATTGCATGTTGAACTTATAGAAATCATAACATGTAACGTCTTTCTCCTTCATTATTATACTGGAATAATATGTTTATTTTAAAGTCAATGACCTTTTTGGTAAAATTTTAAAGTACTAAATTGTGATACTCAAAAGCTATAAGTAAACTTTGTTTAAAAAATGCTACTTTTGAAATAGCAGATACTGAATTAAAATTAATAGCATTTTCATTTGATGAACTTTAATGTTATTAAATATTAGAGCATGATAAAAATAACTTAACAACGAATAAATGCATAATTAAAATATTTAAAAAGGTGGTAGTTTTCATAAAGTAGAAATTAAAAATACTTTTATTCTTCAATATTATAATTTTTCCAATTGAAAATATGAACATATTTCCAGCTTTCTAAAAAATTTATTATAATTCAAGATTTAAAAAGCTAATTTCCGTTTAATATCTAGTTTAAATTATTAATATAGATTTACAAATTTATTTTTAAAATAGAAAGATAAAAAAAGTCGCATGATTTAAAATATCGTTTTATTAGAGCAATTAAAAAATAATATTGTGATATACTTCTTGAAACTTAAAAATATTTTAAAAAGCAAATCTTATAAAAAGATTTTATTAGTTGTTTAAGTTTTTGATTTAAAATATATTCGCAATTATTTAGTGTAAATCTGCTACACACAACATTCCTGCTTCCTGTTTACGAACAGCTTGCATAAAATACAATGTTAAAAAATATTTTTTATATTGCATTTTTAACCCTTCATCGATCAATCAAAATGCTCGGCAACTTAAAAGAATATCTAACAATCAATTTTTCAGCGAGATTTATTATCTTTTTTTCGAAATGTTTTTTTAAAGTTTATGAAAGATATCAGTTTTTGAAGCATTTTGTCGAATTCATTGAATTATATCATCCATCAAACTTGAATACTATCCTTGTATACTTTATCTTGAATGGTTCCCATTCATATTCAAAATATATTTTTAGAGAATTCTTAGAGCATATGTTACTTTCTTTCGTTATGAATTTTTAAATATTTGAAAAGGAATTATGCTTAGGATATTGAATTACATTTTTCCATACCATGGTATAGATTCCTTATTAAAATGATTATAAAATTGCATTAAAATTTATGGCCAATTTAATATTATAAAGATGCACAAGCTAATCGTATCATATAAGGCAAATATTTACTGTGTGTTATATGCATTTAAAGTAAATTTTTCTGCAAGTATTTGAATACTCTTTTGAAATTGTAACTAGATAATATTATCTCAAGTTTATTTTGATATTGCATTATTTTTTCTTCGGAATTATTCTGAAATCAAAACTTAAAAGCACCAAGAATAGGAATAATTTGAAGGAAAGATCAAATTTACCTCAAAGAAAATATTAATTTGATTATTTAAAATAATTTGCAAAATTTTGATAACGGATCATAAGTTTTTAGGTTATAATATTTAATGGAAATTTTTCATCCAGATGAGATTATATTCAATCTTAACTCATCAAAATGCTGCTTAATATTATGTTAGTTTAAAAATTTTTGTTTAAAATGGAAACGTTATTTTACCAAATATATAAAAGTGATTTTGCATTGAAAACTGAGTGAATAATTTTGAATTTTATTTTTAGCAAATAAAAATAAGAATTATTTCAAAATATATTTATTATGAATGAAAACCAAAAGAAAGGAGAAATAAAAAATTCCAACTGAGAAATAGTCATTAAAATATAATTAAAGTTTCAATGTCTTTTGTTAAAGCTGCGTTATACACAAATTACTGTTTATAGTCAAAATCGTGAACTTATTCTACAGAAAATCATTATATATATGAATTTTGATTTAACAGTAAATTTATTCTCATTATAAAAAGAAAAAAATTCATACACGAGTTCAGTTGAAATGTCTTAGAAATATAAGCAAGAACAATTTTAAAGAAATCTAATATGACTATTTTTAAATGAAAGTAATTCTGATTTTAAATATATTAATTCATCAGTAGTATTATATATTTTTTAGAAAATTTTACCAAGTTTTGTATGGAATGAACACTGGTCTTTGAGTAATTAACCATAAAACAATCGTAATCACAAAACATATAGAATCGTGAATATGATTGAGCCTATTCTTGTGTGGTGTTGATTGAGGCTTCAAAGAAAGTTTGCAACGGCTTAATCTTTAGCGAAAACTATTCAACGGAGTGATTCTAAATTAATTCCAGTTGCGAGTCTTTTCGTCTCTTCCTTCCTTTCATTTACTCTTTCAAGTGTGGAAATCCTTCGATTATGCATATAATATTAAGCAGTCTCATGGAGTAGAAATTTTCTGCTATGAATATTGGAATATTTGGGGCAGAATTGGAGCACATTTCAAGTAACTGCGTCTCCTATCTTTTTATTGCTAAAATTTGAACAATATGGCCGGAAAGCAAATAAAAGAGATCCAATCTTTGGATTTCAAATTATTTCCTCTCCGCATAGCTTTTCGATGAATTCATTTTGTTTAATATACCATACCGATCGATAGTCCTTTCCTTAATTATTATTGATTCTTCAACAATTTTATGCAACAGGTTTTAAATTAATAATGCCGATAGAATGGAAATGATATAACTGTAAATAAACTAAATACATATTTCAGGATAGTATTGCTAAAAAGTATTAAAATGAAAAGTGTTTCCTGTGTTAAATAAAGTATTGTGAATGACATTTAACTTTTTACACTATTTTATAAAATTTTTAAATTAGTTAAATATTTAACTGAAATTAAAAAATTGTAGATGCTAATGGTCTCATTTTAAATATCTCCAAATGTAGCTGTCATCATCAATATAGCTACTTTTGGATACACATATCGATAACAAACAAGAAAATCATCTTTTGTCTTTTATGCTAAAAATGCATAAAAGACAAATGATGCAATTTTAGATTTTCTGAAATAGACAAAGTAATCGAAACTGAATTTTACAAAATCTGAAAGGTTCAAGGTTAGTTGAAAAATGTCTTCATGTCAAATTATTTTAAATTTATAGAAGAGAAGTCACTCATATTTTATTTTTTAAATATATTTCAATTGGTCAAAATTTCAAAGTATTTAAAGTATAACGAAATTAATCAACAAAGTGACAGAAAGAAAAAAGAATGTGAAAATGTGGTTGTGGAAAAGAAACTATTTAAAAATGTATTCATTTTATCGTTCTAGATGTTATAAAGTAACTTTAGACGAGGAGAAATATTGTTTGCTAAAAATGGGAAGTTTTTCTGATGAATTAGTTACACATTGTAGATTTTGTTTAACAGTGTTAATTTATCTATACTTTATATTATACTATAATGTTTAATATTGCATGATATAAAAAAAATATTATTTTTTCTTGCTAAAAAATGATTAAATTCGCTAATTTATCATCCGAAATGCAAATGATTATTATTGCAGAGTATTAGGAAACTCTTTTATAACATATTTTGAGTTAAATAAAACTATTATTAAGTTAATTCTCGATGGCTTGTTTCTGTTGTGGTTTATTTTGAGATATGCTTAGTCAATTTTGTTTTTATTCAAAAGAATGGTGATATTAACGATTTAAAATACATTGTGAGATAAAGTAAATTTGAATGATAGAAATAGACAATACATTCTTTAAAAACGCTAAAGGAAAACACTGGGCAAATTAAACAATAAACACTAATAATTTTATGTTATCAAATAATATATTTGAATTGTGAACAATTAAAGTTTTTGAGATTGTACATTCAAACATGTACTTTACATAGTTTAGCTCAGTAACTAATAATATTGCCTTTTATAACTCTTTCTGTGACTTTAAAGAAATATTATAGTAATTTACTACATGCGTCATTATATTTTACTTTCCATTATGCTTAATCCAACAGAAAGCCAGATAACAATTTTAATCCAATATATATTTTGTTACATAATTACTATAACGTCATGCTTGTGAATTTTAAAGGATGTTATACCTTCTTTACAACATAAAATAAAATAAAATTGAAAGAGATGAAAATTAAATTATTTAAGGGATGAACATTTGAACAGCTCGTTATACAGTTATCGTATTTTAATTTTGTATTCATACAAAATTCATGTTCGCCATTTTTAAAAAGATAATTCGTAACTTAGTGAGTAAGCGTTCTTGTTTGATTTTAATATTCCTTTATTATTTCCCGAGAGAAGGACAACTTAGAATGTAACACATGTTTTGCTCTTTTTCAGGAATATAGCGTTCAATTAACATTCCGTGAACAATGGCGTGATGAGAGATTGCAATTTGATGATATGAGCGGTCAAGTACGATACTTGACCCTAACTGACCCAGAAAAAATCTGGAAGCCTGATTTGTTCTTTTCCAATGAGAAAGAAGGCCATTTTCATAACATTATAATGCCCAACGTCCTGCTTCGTATTTATCCAAATGGGGATGTCTTATACAGCATCCGGTAAGTAAACTAAATAATATATAGAAAGCATGCAAATTTACAAAATTATAGCTTTAAATCACATATTTCTAAAGGAAGCATGATATTTGAAGTCAACGCGTTTTACTAGTTTTATATAACATCTTGATCGTATATTGCATTTACCATATTAACTTTACCTTTTGACAAAACATTTTATTCAAATATGCATTGTTCTTATAGTAGTTTTTATAATTACTGTCAGATTTTATTTTAATTATTAATATTTTTCATAAATACTAAGTAAATGGAGATTATTAGAAATGCATTTTGGTGTTTTTATAAACTAAATGATAGTAAAATGAGCAAATATTTAAAATTTCAAACTTTTCTATTACTAAAATTTTTTATAACATATGATTGTGCAAGTTTTTAATGGCTTGACTTCGATTGGCCTTGTGTTTCCTAAGGAAGTTTTAAAGAGGGATGCGAAAGAATTTATCATATTATCATTATACAGACAAATAATTTCTGCTCTGACATATTTTAAAACTAATATTGAAAAGAACTTAGAATGTAAAATTGCTTGTGTAATATAAATAATCTATGTATTGAATAAATAAAATAATTACTGAAATATAATTTCGAAAAAAAATTGCTTAAAATTATAAATAGACTAAATAAATATGAAAAAAAAATATTTTAAGGTTTCAAAATAAGTAAATGATTTCCAGAAATATAACACCATTTAATTTTTTTATTTTATATATTGTTTATTACAAAAATTGTCTAAGCATTTCTTTAGCATTTATCAGAATATATCGCTTCTGTAAAAATTTTAAATTACCAATGAGCTCAGCAAAAACGTGCCTACATTTTTCTTTATCTTTATTATCACTTTCATCAGAAAAAAAAGTAAAACTAGTAAATAAACTAAATGAAAAAACTAATGAAAAGACCGAAAGATCTTAAATGGAGAAAAAACTGCTTGTAATGAAGACAGCGTTTTAAATTGCGTTACCATCCTTATTTAAAGTACGTTACTAAGCACTTTAAAATGATAAAAGTTTCTTTTCAGCTTATAACTACTTGGTTAAAATAACAGATTAAATTACTACAATAGTTCAATTAGCTTTTTTGTTGATATCATTTTTCAAAGAAACTTTCCTTTACTTAAATTACTTTACTTTGTATGACAATAGCTTTCTATTAATGTAAAATGCGTTTCGAAATTAATCGTAAGAATTTTCGAAGCTCTTGCAATTAATTATTACTAAATTAGTTAAAACATATGGCAGCATATTTTTCTTTAACATGCACTAAGCATGTTTTTACATTATGCTTATTAAATTAGGTATTCTTGTTTGCAATTTTTATTTGAAGATGAGCAATTATTGCTACACTTAACATTTCCTTTTTGGTGCTGGAATTAAAAAATTCTACTTCTTTAAATCATTTTACATACTATTTGAATTTATATCTTATTATTTTTAAGTAGGATTTAACACTAAATAAAATCATGAAATCAAAAAAATAAATAAGTAATAACATTTTAACCACTTCTACAACTTACTTTTAGAAATTAACACTTCACTTAAATCTTATTTAAATCTTTCGATACTTTAAAAATATCTTTGATATTTTCATGGATTTATAAATGTAAATAATAAATTCTGAATGATATTCGTGATAAAGAATAAATTATTAATTTTTATGTATAAAGATAATGTTAAAGAGGATTTCCTGTTATAAATGTAAAATTCTTTGTTTATTTCTTCATGCTCTTATTTTGCTTATGATATGTCTTTCTATTTTAGAATATCACTAGTGCTTTCCTGCCCCATGGATCTTAAGTTTTACCCACTGGACAAACAAACCTGTTCAATTGTCATGGCTAGTTGTAAGTACTTTTATTAATAGTTAATAAAATTAAATTGAAATTCCTAATTTAAAAAATAAGTATTCTAATGAAAATCGATGCAAAAAATACTCCCAAATATATAATCGAATGAATAGCTTTACTTTTATTTCGTTGTAAGTAAAATATAGATTTGACTGTGTTTTGGCTTTGGTACCCAAAGCAATCAATGTATATTTACTTTTTTAATATAAATTTGAATATGCATTAACACTCATATCAACTATTTTTGGCCTTAAATAGCCCAGAGATTTATAGTTTGCTTCTCTAGAAATGAAGACATCCCTTACATTATTGAATTATAGAATTAGATGCTGAAGTTAAAGTTTTGTCATTGGATTGCATACTGCAAAGTTGTTGGTTCGGAAATTTTCTACATACTAAGTTTAATACAATCATTTTGCAACAAATTATCACATAATAATTTCTAAGATACAATTAATTCAAGCTTTAAATTCCTTGTGAAATAAAAGTTTTCATTTTGAGGCATGTATTAAATTTCATTTTTTTACTACTCACAATTTTTACCGTTATTCATAAGTTAATTGTGGATAGATTTATAATTTTTTATGTTTTATAATTTAAAGAAAAGAAATTAATTTTGTTTTTTTAATATTATTTTGCAGTTTTAAATATTTTCCCAATACTGCAGAGTACATCATATAAGCATTCCTATGCATGAATTTATAAATTTACGATGAGTTTTATTTAATGCATGCACATAAACTTTGGAAAAAATTAGTCATGAAGCATATTTTTATTCTAATTAAAATAACTTTATTCAAAGGTATTGCTTTCAAAACTTTTTAATTTGTAAATTATAGTTATAATACACATTTTCAAATAAAATTGCTAAAATAGTACTTGTAATTTCTTTGTCAAGCAATTTTTTTGCTATATTCATTTGACGGTAAATTAGTATATTTCAAATTTCATTGTTTAAGAAATCTAAGTATTTAGTTGAATGAAACATTTACAAAATGAATAAAAAATTAAATGGAATTAAATTTATAAAATAATCAATTAAAATATTATTAATAAATGAATGCTCTTTTAGTTATTTTAACATATTATTCTTTCCTCTATTCAAATAAATAGCAGAGCGCGTGTTTATAATTTATACGTAGCCTTATTAAATACACAAGTAAAAATAACAATTCTAGAGGTACTCCATTTGTGTGGGCAACTTCAGAAGTTATTACTTAATAATATAAGATATTTATTCTTAAATAAAAATTATTCTTATTTTGGAAAATATATATAATTTAAGAAATTTCTAACTCTATTGTAATATTTGTTTTTTCCTAAATCTTATAAAATTATTCAATATTTTAGAAATCTAAGTTGAAAGTTACTTTTGAGGTGAAATATTTTGCTTTTTTCTTGAATATACATTTGATCTATTCTGTAATTATAAAATAGGATTACACACAATACGTTCAATTTTTTTATTTTTTTAACCTTTGAATTATTTTAAACACAATGAATGTAAGTATAGCTGATGCGGTAGTTGATAAGATAACAATAACTAATTCTAAGCAAAGAATTTCATTTTGCCAAAAAAAATTAATGAAAATTGTACATAATTAATGTATTTAAATGTTCCACTAAATTAGTAACGAGATCTCTTCGGTAAATAATTGTAAATCAAAAATAAAAGTAAATTTCTTTAATTTTACGTAAATAGTGAAATGGTAAAAAAATCTTTCATTGCTCACACAATATCTAAAAGTTAAAACCCCGCTTATTTTGAGAAGAAGTCAAAAAAGATTGTCTGTGATTAAATTATATTGCACTCATTAACGACGGCATCAAAATCGCTGAAAAGCCAAAGATATATCGATGGTTCCTTTTATAAAAGAATTTCAAGGGAAAAAAACCCGCTTGACTTTTTAGTCTCATTACAGTCAAAAGTGTTTTACTTTTTTTCGAAGAAAGGAAGACTTTCATCAGATGCTACACTTTTTCTCTTGTTACGTGCGTGTCTGTAATTAGTGACAGCAACTTCTAATGAAGGTGCAACAAAAAGAGCGTGACAATCTAAACTAAACACTTAATTTCCTTCAATTGCGATTAGAGCCATATATAATTTTACCTCTCTGTAAAAAAAGATAATCAAGTTGTTAAAAAAATTCCACAGGAATAGGCCATGCGAAAATCATTGAGGTTCTCCTCGTTTATGATGGCAATAATTTCTGACGTTTTTTACAACATGGCATGCCGCTATTTTAGGAACATTTTCATGCTTAGTCAAGAGTAAAATCCTCAACCAACTAATCATCATGCATAAAAGTATTTCCCCAACAACGTGATCATTACATATTCTCGCTATAATCTACACTCCATAGAATCTCTTTATTAATCGCTTCAATTAGAAAGCAATCATTTTATTTTATGTATACGATGCCTTGAATTATTACTGAAGCTTCTCAGGTAAATATATTACCCAGAAAAATTCTGATCATCAAATTCTGCCATTGAGTATAATCACACATAATGAGTTGCATATGACCCTGGGATTTAATATTTTTTTTAGAAATTTACTATGTGAAAATTTTCATAATTCTTTATTTTTATTTGATGACTGAAATTTATATTGATACCAGTTTTTATCCTAAGAATTGAGCTGCTCTTATATTTTTAAATTATTATTCTTAAAATATTTTCTTTTTTATGAAGTATACAAAATTTATAACTATAATTTTTTTTCTTCCCAATACATGAAACAGCTAACTTATGTAATGAAAACGGATATTTTAATAAAAAATGGTAATTGCTAGAAATTTTATGTCTGCTGAAAAAATTGATTTGGGAAACAATAACATTTATATCCGAATAACTACTAGATTATATTATTCTGTATAGATAAAATCATCGAGAATATAAAAAGATGTCTAAATTAAAACATGCTTTAAACTAAAAATAACTGCACAAGAATACTTAAAAAATGGTCAAAAATGAAAGTTCATTGAAATCATTTAATGATATTGATTCGTTACACTATTCGAATTCCAGAATTTTTTACAGAAAGATGTAATTTATTGGCAAATTTGAATACAGAAATTTATTATATAAATTCTATTTTTATAAATAAAAGGCACACACACATATGTATAATATTCATTTAGAAATTACTTCAAATCGATAACATAATTCTTTAAGCGATTGCTAATAGAAGGATAAATATATTTATTATGCTATTATCTCAAGGAACAAAATTAATTATTAAGAAATTATATCTTAAAACGCTACACTCTAAAGCGCACTAGTATATAAGTTCTGTGTGTATTAATTAATACTGGCAAACAATTTTCTTGGAATTTTAGAATTAACATCTTATTTCGAATGGGATTAAAAATTGTCCCAAAAGTGTATTTTCAGTAAATCTTGGTGTTCAAAGTGCTTATCTAACTCATAAAGCTATCGATGAAAAATGATTTTCATAAGTTAAAAATTAAATTATAATTAATCCCTATTTATATACTATTAAATATTCATATACTATTAAATAATATAATCATTAATCGTTACACAAACTATTCAAGATTTCGAATAAAAACAATTTGTCAAAAATTTTTTATTACCTGTCTGATTTGTCTATTGGAATTTTTTCAGTATTAGAGTATTCTCCAATGAAAATGCAACAGCATCAAAAGTTTTAAATTTAATTATCATTAATAAAAAATGATTAAAGAAAATCGAAAGTATATTTTTACAATGTATCAATTAAGATTATTTAAAAACAAAAGTGTTTTTGATAAAAGTCAAAGTATTTGAATAAAATTATGTTTCATTATAATATAAATGCACATAATGATAAACACAAAAATATTAATAAATGTAATAAATGAAACTTTTTTACACTCATCCTTTAACACTTTTAATAAAACCTGTTTAAGGACACTAAAATATGAAACTCAAATTCACTCTCATGTAAATAAAAAACGTGCAAAAAAGACATGAATATTCAAAGCCAAGAAATTACTTTACGATATCGATTTCTTTTCTTCTGAAAAGAGCTCAGAATCTTTCAAAATGCTAAAATTTATTTATTAAATGTGAAGGATCGTAATTACCATTTCCCGTCCTCAATTCAAAAATGATGATTATGAGCCGATTCATCGCACTTTCTTCCAAAGTAACAAGGGACAGAAGAGGGGAAAGAATATTGGAAATCGAATTTTAGCCTCGGGCTTCCAGGAGTCTCTTAACCCTAAAAATCGAAACTGGTTAAGTCCTACGAGAACTTCAACTATTTCTCTGAGGGGAGACTTCCTGTTTTATTTTTATTTAACTTCCCTGATTTCCTCCAGCGCCCCATTTAGTGCCAGTTTCATTTTACTTTGTTCCCCATTACCTTGATCATTATGAGGGAAATTTTTACGTGTGTTTCTAACTCCATTTCAATTAGATTTTTTTTGATTACTTTATATTCTACATGAAAGGGCAGTATTCTAATTCCCTTTGGGTTCGGAGCAGGGAACTCGAGTCTTTAAAATAAAACGGAATGCTCGATACTTTACACTTTGTGCGAAAGAATTCAGAGATTTTGGCACTGTTGCAGAAGAATTAAAGTAATTTTTATTATAAATAGGTAATAATTCCGAATATTTTCTTTATTATTTTGGTTCATATTTGTTTTTCTCAAAATATTGTTTGTAATTATTATTTTTTTCTTTCTGTTTCATATGGGCTTACAATAGTTCCAAAGTTACTATTTTATAGGAGTGAAATTATTTTTCCTAAAATGAAATCCAAGAAATTACAACAAAAACCAGGAAGTTATTTTCGATTCACAGATAATTCAATTATAAATACACTTGCATGTTAAAAATTTCATTAAAGTTAAAAATAAAACAGAGTAAAATCCTAACTGTCAAAGATATCGATAATCCTTTTTCATATGGAACCAAGCTGAAGCATTTATATTTCCTTCATGTTTAACAGCTTATGGGACTATTTCTTACCCGCCTATAAATTTATGTGCTCTTAGCGAAATAGTTGATGTGTGTGTTAAGCTTTCTTATATATTACCATCATAGTAATCTCTTAACCTGAACCCTTCTGCGTAATATTTTTACTAAACTTAATCCTATATTGGCTATAATTTCTAACATCAAAGGAAACCACATCACACAGTTGGTCTTATAGTAATACTGCTTTGCGATATATCTTCCATAAATATCAGTAATTGATAGCATTTTTTATGTATGTTTCCAACTCCATTTAATTTTATATTTTTGTTATTATCATTTTTATCCTATAGAGAAGGTATATTCGCAGTTTATTCAGATTTTGAACAGAAAAACTTTGTAAGTTTAAAATAAAATAAAAGATATTTCCCTTCAATTTTACATGTTGAGCGGAAGTATCCAATAGTTTTGGCAATCTTGTAAACAAATTGACATTTGTAATTTTGATATAAGTAGATAATAATCCAGATAATTTCCTTATTATTATTGCTCATAGTTACATGTATGTTCATTTTTATGTTATATATATTTTTAATTCTATATTTTGCCAAATTTGTGTTAAAAGCAAATTACATTATTTAGTGTTTTTTATTTTAAGTATATTTTGTTAAATTATTTTAAATTTTAAGAAGTGAATTTGTCAGTGTGACAAACTTTATTATTATAAAAAAATACTAAATTACATAGTTGAGTATAGACGGATGGAAATAATCGTCAAAAATTAGCTACATCCTTATGTTCATTTAAACTTTAGCTTAATAAGAACAAAAATCGTGCAGTTTAGAAATTTTTACAGTGTGCATTTCTCTAGCACTTAGAACTATATATAATGATACGACTTGGCATTAGAGCTTTGATTATAACTTTTTTCCCTCTAAATTCTCCATTTAACAATATGTGGTGATAAAAATTTAATTTAAAGTGATCTTTAATAAATTTGACGCATTTGCAAAATCAATAGAAGTAGATCACTTCATAATTACCAATATCGTTCTTATTAATTGCATTAAATAGAACTTAAATTTATTTTTCAAGTTTTCTTACAAGCCAACTTCTTAAAGTTGTTTTTATTAAACGTATATGTAATACATTTTTATCGGTTATATTTATATACATCAACATTATTTAAAAAGTTTTGATTTTTTTCAAATGAAAACATAAACTGAAAATTTTACTAAAAAATGTAACATTTACATATTCCACTTTTGTATTATTTCACCTAGATGAAATTATTTTTCAAAACATTAACAAATAGTTAAATTTTTAAAATCCTCATTAATGACAATCCTGTCATATAACTGTTTCATTTATATAAGAAATTTTCTTCATATTTATAAATTATTAATTGTGGAAATATCGCCATCGTAGAAACAAAAAGCAAGTATCAAGTAAAAGGTAAGTTTAATTAAATTTTAATTTTATTATAATAAACCAGCACTTTGTGTTGCTTAGGAAATACAGTAAAACTCTGATAAGTCGAATATATTAGTTACCACTGAAAACATTGGACAACAAATACGGATTATTTTTGAAGTAAATGTTCATTTTGAAAGGATATAAGAACAGCTATCTTAAATTAACAAATACATATTTCCCAAGAGAACTTCAAGCGAGTTATCAGAGTTCGACTGAAACTGATTTCCTAGCTAGAATTCGACTTAAAACAAAGTTTTACTGTATATTTCTTTCATTTTAGACGGTTATACTACCGAAGATTTAGTTTTTCTTTGGAAAGAAGGAGACCCTGTACAAGTGACTAAGAACCTTCATCTACCGCGTTTTACTTTGGAAAGATTCTTCACCGATTATTGCACTAGTCGAACAAACACAGGTGAGCTAAAAATTGAATACATTATGTGTTTGAAGAAAGATTAGTGAAACTTGATATCATAAGTTGAATACATGCTAGTAGTGTTAGTTATACACAATAAATTAATAAATGACTTCAGAAAAGGTAAGGATAACTTGTTAAGTAAAATTTCAACTGTGAATGAGAGAGGAAAAACAGCAAAGGTAATTTATTTTTTACATTAATTTTAATAAGTTATATAATAATGTGTCTTATATAATATCTACAGGAAACAATCATTACAATAATGTAAGTATCTGTCTTTTTAAAAATTCTTTTAAAAATAGAGCTTAATATATCTTTATTTCCTCTCGATAACTTAGAGGGAATCGATATTCTTTTGGTAAATGAATTTTGAGTTTCCAATACAAAGACTGTATATATATGTTTGGTAATTGTTTGTGTGAAATTTTTTGTACGATGATCACTAATATTTTGAGCTATAAAATATATTACTTCTACTGAAAATGTTATTATAGGAAGAAATAATATATTTATGTAAATATATATCATCCATTTTAAGTTTTAAAAATTTTCTAAAAAATTTTTCTTTGCTTGCAAATATTAGTAAGTATTACCATACCATATTTTGTATTCTAACTAAAAGCAGTTTGAATATAGCTTTAAAGGATAATTGCTAATTTAAATATCAATTTAGTTTTCTTATATAGATACAAGGTCTTAGAATAAAACTGTTATTCATTTTAGATACGTCACTTAAAACTAATTGATGATAAGTGAATCTTTCTTGAGTAAGGAATGATATAGCGGGAATTAGTTAAGCTTGAAGTTAAGCAACAAATACGCTTTAAATTTTAATACAAATCTTTAGTTTAAATTTGACCATAAATTATTCAAAATGTTCGCCAAAAAGTTATTTTTGTTTTTGATAATTTATGTTTCAAAGTAAATACTTTAAATGCCCATTGAAACATTTGAATTTGCTAATTAAATGTTATAGTAAAATAAAAATGGTATTTTATAATTTTAATATCTGTTTAAAGATAACGACATAGTATTTGAAATTTAATTTCAAATATATTGCTTAAATTTCTCAACAGTTTCGAAACCAAATTTTGAACAGTCAAATCAATGAACTATATAGAATGTATCAGGAATGTTTCACACAAGATAAAAATAGCAGAACTGTATATAATTAAAAATAATAGAGCTTAAATGACAATTTTTTTAAATAGGCTTGTTTGCATATATGTTTATCTTTTGCGTTGTAATTCGTCCAACATGAAACTCGGTCATTTTCAGAGAATATATCAATTAATTTCTGTTGTCCACAAGAAATATTCCTGTAAAATTAAATAAAAATAATGAAGTACTTGGGAAAGAATAACTAAAAAATAGATATTAGAATTTCGATCACATAACTTCAAAATTGTTAATATTTTCTTGATGGATGCTATTGTTTGAAGATTGATTATTTTATGAATGCAATCTGCTTAAAATTTGATTATACATACGTGATTTTGGTAATAGCACAAATATTATTACACTGTAACCGTAAATCACTTTACTTTAATCTATATAAATAATTTTAGAAGCAAAGAGGATTTAAAGCACCTACTATTTTTTTCAATATAAAGCATCATCATATTAGCAGGATTCATTAACAATATATGAACAGTAGAGACATATCATAATTAAACTAATCCTTTAATTTGTCTGTAAATTAGAAAATGAAGGAGACGTAAATTTATTTTTATATCCTTTATAAAATAAATGCATGACAATGAATTAGGTGCTATCAGTGGCACATATATGTTCATTAACTGCACCTTTTCTAGTTTATTACTTCAATATTCACTCAATATAAATGCTAAGCGAATTCTCATATACAAACATTTAGTATCTGAATATTACTTCAGTATGAACTCAATCATTAATTCGCACACTCCTATCAAATCATTATTAGATTTGCTGTACTTTTTTTCCAACGACGGGCACTTGGGTGACGAACCCTATGCCACAACAAGGCCAGAAACTGCTATTCATTTGTTGTTACCAAACGGGCACCTGTGAACCAAGTCACGGAGGCGAGTATCGCTGCCCGCGATATAACACCACAAACCCGTTTATAAGGTGGGCCACATTCATACATCATCACAGAAGAAAGGACATAGAAACACAGAGACAAGAGGGAAAGAAAGTAACATCCATACCCAAACAGGGATTCGAACGCGGGACCCACAGCTCAAGAGTCAAGAACGCTAACCACTTTGCCATCGGTCTGCGATTTGCTGCACTTCGAAATTTCGAAATGATTTCTGAGTTTTGTAGTTAATTATTGGGAAAAGAATTTATTTTAAAGATATGGGTTGCTATGGTTATTATAAGCAATCCTATACTGTGGAATTCCACAGTATAAGAATACCTAATTTTACCTAATAAATTTCGAACGCATTGATGCTAATATTACAAAAATGCAACATTCTCATTAATTCATATTACTTGAGAAATATTAAAAGATTTCAGTAGCCATTATTCTAATTAGTCATTTCAGAGCAAACTCTTCAAGAATTATCACAATATCTTTTCTAGCTCATGGATAACATGAATGGTTAATAATGATATAACACTGTGTGCAAATGGACAGTCATTCCTTATAGAAGAATTAAACTATTAACTTGATAATTTTCAAAAGCATTTAAATTTTATTTTTGTATAAAAATTTAACAAATAAATCCAAATTATTTGCCTTTAAAAAAGGAATATTTGAAAAAACGTATATGCTGATAGAATTGTAATAGTGAAAAGAATAAAAAAGTGTAAATGGGTAATATGCGTAAAATTATAAAAATATGTATATTTTAATCTCGTAAGTTTTTTTTTCTTAAATTCAGTGTAAGATATGTTGAATTGAAATGACGCAACAAATTTTTATATTCGTTCAGTTTTACTGTTTTCACTAGTTTCTCATCCTTTAAATGTTTATAACAAAGAAATCTTGTCTCTTCAACAGGAGAATACAGCTGTCTGAAGGTGGACCTCCTTTTCAAAAGGGAGTTCAGTTACTACTTAATCCAAATTTACATACCTTGCTGTATGTTGGTCATCGTCTCTTGGGTGTCGTTCTGGCTGGACCAGAATGCTATTCCCGCACGTGTCTCTCTTGGAGTGACCACACTGCTGACCATGGCGACTCAAACGTCTGGTATTAATGCGTCCCTGCCACCCGTCTCTTACACCAAAGCCATTGACGTGTGGACTGGGGTCTGCTTGACCTTTGTATTCGGCGCTCTACTCGAGTTTGCGCTTGTCAACTATGCTTCTCGTAGTGACGCGCACAAGAAGAGTGCCAAAGAACAACAAAAGAAGCAGTGGGAGCTGGAACATGCAGCTCTGGAAGCTGACCATCTAGAAGATGGAGCGACGACATTTGCTATGGTAATTGCACTCCTTTTAAATATTTATTTGGTGTGCATGTTTTAATGATATATTTCATGATACGTAATCATTTTTTGCCGAAATAGATCTTCATAAAACAAAGAAAAGACATGACAATAGTTAAACAATATTCATAGTTGTACTTTATTTCTAAAATATTGTTTTTCGTTTAATACAATACGGTAATTATAAATATAATGTTATTAAAATGCTCATTGCATTTGATAAAAACATATTAATAGAAAAATTCTTTCAATTCCAAAACATATCCATATTAAGGGGATTTAATGTAATTTATGAAACTTAAATTTTACAACCATAAATATTTTATCTTAAACCTTGTTGTTGTTGTTGTCCTTTTGAGCCAGCTAGGCTGGCACTATGTGGTGTGCTGCTCCACATTTCCAACTGAATCTTATTTTGTTGTGGAGTCCGACTTCTTCAGTACACACATGCCATAGGTACCCGTTTATAGAGTAGACAACCATTCATATCTCATTCATACAAGGAAAGGACACAGATAGGATAGATAGAGAGAGAAAGTACATCCATGCCCGAACCGGAATTCAAACCCAGGACCTCCCTATCTGCAGTCAGGCACGCTGACCACTAGACAAGTTAGGCGACATCTTAAACCTCATTGTTCTTAGTTAGTTTCTTAGTTTCATTTATCTACATAAAAAAGAATGGATAAATAAATAAATATACATATATATATATATATATATATATATATATATATATATATATATATATATATATATATATATATATATATATATATATATATATATATATATATATATATATATATATGCATGAATTTCTCACTTAAAGTAACAATCCTATCTACATTATTATTTATTCTTATATTTTATAATTACCTACAAATAAATATATTTGAAACGCCACAAATATTTTTGTATTTACTCACTTCCATGTTTTTCATCTATTGCATTAAACGTAGTTTTAGAAAAAAGCAGCATCACTTATTTTACATTTATAAAGAAAATTAATCACAAAAAATTTCGAAAATTTTTTAAGAAATTAATTATTAAAAAGGGCTATTTTTTTCAAATTTACGAGAGATACTTTGCTTTAAATTGATGTGGATATAGTCTTAAAAAATATGTTTCGACTTTCTTTGATCCTCTGCTTCATTTTTACGTTTTAATTAAAATAATTATTTGATGAGAGGAAAGGAAAAATGTTTTCATCTCAATCAAATAAAAAAAATACAACTTAATGAAAAGGAAATTTTCAGCGTACCATGATGTTTTTATTAATTAATTGGGGTTATTTTCCAATGCATGGAAAGCTTAAGAAATATACTTAAAAAAGTACAATAAAAAAACTGTGGAATTTTTTTAATAATATAGTGTTTCTTTACTTAAGCTAACGATGAATTCCAATTATTGTTTCCTTTTTAACTTCTTATCTTTGAATATAAAAATTAATATATATCTTTCGTAAAAATTTTTTATCATTCAATTTTCTTACGGTGAATTTTTAAATCAATATTTAATGAATATAATATTGATTATTATTTATTTCCCAAATCACAAAATATTTTGAAATTCATTAAAAACTACAAATTGAAGGATTTCGAAATATGATACTTCCAATATGAAAATATATAAATGTTTAGTATCACATTTTTTCAAGAAAAATATTGCTTTTAAGAATTCTCTTCAAAATTAGAGTTTTGCTTATAAAAAACTGTGTAAAGTAATATAGTTAAACAATAACATTATATGAAATATTCACAGCAAAAGCAGTAAACAGCAACCAGTATATTTTCAAAAGTTAAATGTAAATGCATAATTCCAATTAGAAGGGATCTAATTAGACATCGTGGGAAAAATATACCCAGAGCGTCAAACCAACCAAATCAAATTGAACCAGATTTGGAAGCATTTTTCAAGTTAAATAAACTTTAACCTGATACTGATTTTTATTTGAAAAATATAATACCGTATAAAGGTTTTTTATAATTCTTGCTCCTAACTTAATGTTAAATATTTCATCTGCATAAATTAATTCTTTTCCCATTTTAAAATATATTCTTTCTTTTGTATTACTGAAATAAAACATATATCCTTCTTAAATTAAGTCATTTTCTTATGCATATTTATTAGCAATATTCGTTATTTTCTAAAGAACTTTAATACTGTTTGCAATCATTTTTCGTCATTTCATTTATTTATATTCTTAACAATTCTTATTTTATTTTATTTAACAAATGAAAGCTATTCATTTGCTCATTAAAGTTTAATAAAAATACTTAACTAATTATATATCAAGATAATCAAACTCATTCTTAAGTGCATCGTAAATAAATTTCTTTCTAATAAAACTAGTATGAACGTTGTCTAACTTAGTTAGGTTATGTATAACTTTATATTTATACTTCAATATCTGACAAATTGGTCTTCAGAGGCATAATTAAAGAGATTATTATAATAATGATTTGTTCAGTCATTAGTAGATAAGTTCTTAGATCGCTGGTATTCAGTACAAAAATTTTTTTATTTCATTGTTTCTTGGTTTATAAAAATTTTTACTTATCTAAAAGTATATATTGGCCACTACTTATTTATCTGGGAATTTTACTCTCTAGATTAAAGTTCTAACTACAAGTTTGATATCACGAATTACTTACCAGATTAACGTTTTATTTTCAAAACTGATGTTAAAATGTTTTGAAAATATTTAATTTCAAGTAACAAATATAATATTTGATATTTTCAACTTAATTATTTTAGAAATACTTCCTCAATATGAATCCATAGACATGATGTTTTTCAATTAAATGAAATAAAATTCTGCTGATTGATATTTTTGAACTATAAACTGAAATAATGCGTGTCAAAAACAATTTTTCCATAGTTATAATGGTACGATCACCATATTTAAAAAGCAGAGATGACAATGGAAAGGCACGGGAAACATAAATATTGTTACATTTAGGAAAAGATATAAGGGTGAGAACACAATCAATAAAAATAAACTCGAAACATGAAAATGTGTTTGTAAATTTTCAATGCAGTCATCATATTTACTCATTTTTGGTAGTAAAACATTCTATGTGATTTATGGTTGATAATACAGGGCGCATATTGTTACACTATTAACATCTCATTTGATGCAATCTTTAAAATTAAAAACACATTGCCAATTAACTGTGTACTTATACTTCAGTTATACTTGCACCTAGAAATTTATAAAGAAAAAGATAACATGAAAATTTAGATCAAAGGAAGTGGAACAGGAAATTGTCATTAATCATAGAAGCATGAAATAGCAGGAAAAATTTAGATGTTGAAATTATTGTATTAAGAAACGCTTGAATAACTCTACAATTCTTGTGAAAATCCGTTTTTATGGAGTTAAAATAGTGAACATTGCTATTGTAACTTTAAAGTAATGACCCAAGTAGCACTAAAGCATCGTTTAAATGTCATTAAATATCAGGTTTAGTTGATAACGGTTTCCAGAACACTAAAGTACGTTTAAAAGGCCTTGTAAGAAGAAAATTAAATGATAGTTTAACATACAATGTCTCCTAAAAGTTTTTACTTGATTAAATCAAATTGATTAGATCAACATAGCTATTACCTTTTATAATATTAATTGGAAGCAATTAAATAAAATAAATGTATAACAATAGAATTTATACTTAAAGTAATTCTAGTGATTTTATTTATTTGTTACAAAATTTAAAACTATTTATTCAATAATTATACTTCACACACATTGCTCCTGAAGAAATACAGAAAGATTTCCTTATTGAATCTTGTTACAAATGAAGTTGTATGTTAGAAAATTGTTCAAAGTGTTATAAGATAATTTACTATAAATAGAATATTTTGAAAATCCAACAGATCAGTTGAAATCTCATTAAAATACAAGAATTTATTTTAGTTTTTTTTTTTTATAACCTTTCAGTTTGTTTTTTTTAAATAAAAAGCTTTAATTACTGTCTTAAGCAGTACTAAAAATGGCCTTTCCCAACAAAATATTTTCTATGCAAATAAGTTGTTCTAAAATTAAAATGATAAATCGAAAATTAGGTGAAATCATTTTCTTCGATAAATTTGCTAAGCGAAAGGAATAAAATTCAGAAACGAATTTTCTAAATAATTTTAGAATTGATCTGGTGATGGAACTGTAAAACTGAAATCTGAATTGTTAGCATTCAGATCTTTCATTTAAGTATTCACTTCAGATCTCGTTTCGGGAACATTTCTAGTGGCTTAGAACCTATTAAGCTTAAGATCCAAATCGAATTAATCCGCTTAATTAAAAAGGGACCGTGGTTTGGAGGGTGACAAATCAAACCAAGATGAACAAAAATTAACATAGAAATTTATAAGTTGACCCCAAGCTATGACACAAATATGATTTAACAACAAATGAAATATAAATGAATTTTTCTTCACAAACGGTAAGTAGTTTACATAGAAATATGACGAAAATTTAAAAATTATCATTTCATATTTAACGAGTAATTATACATTCTAATTCACACTTTTCTAGTACTAAAACCCTTATAAATCAATTATTTACTAAAATAATTTTAAAAAAAGTACTAATTAAGGTTGCCCACCAAGAATACATTGTCGTTTCTTAGGTAAGAAACAAGCTTTTTTATTTACGTCCTTTAGCTTTTCATAAGCTTTTTATACTCTCAAGGGTTTTTTACACAAACAAAATAATTTTTAAATCTTAATAACAGATACTATAAGTATTTGCAAGCTTCAGATATTAATTTTTATTTTTAATCCTACTGTGTAGTATATAAAATATTCAAATTACAGAGTGTGCGAATTAGATTTTTTTAATGTTTTTTACTTCTAAGTCACAAAGTTAAATTTATGTTAATCAACTTGTATGCGTGTGATTATGTAGTATTTGTAAATGTGATTATGCTTAGTGGTTGTAAATGCTCTACAAATACAAAATAATTTGGATAGCTTATCAAATGGACGAATGATAATTTTTCTCACATTTTTATTAATAATGAAATGGTTGTATTTCAGAAGGTAGACTAATTAGTGCATGTAGTAAATGAGCATGGCTTCTCTTATTTCCTCATCCTGAAATGCTGCATTCAACTGATCCGCTAAAGTGTTCTTTTTTCCAGAAGCCCTTGGTGCACCATCACGGTGATCTGCACGCCGAGAAGATGCGCCAGTGCGAAGTGCACATGAAGAGCCCGAAGGTGAATCTCTGCCGAAGGTGGATGAACAGGTTCCCGTCTCGATCCAAACGCATCGACGTCATTTCGCGTATTTTCTTCCCTCTCATGTTCGCACTCTTCAACTTGGTCTACTGGACCACCTACCTCTTCAGAGAGGACAAAGAAGAGTAGTCTACAACAAGAAACAGATCATCCAGATAAAGAATAAGTAGTTTTTCCGTAGATAAAAAGAACAAAAGAACCGAGCTGAAAAATATCAAGTTCTCATAAAGTTGTCTACCCCACGACTTTATCTCGAAATTCGTGTGAAAAACCCTATACCACCCCTCATTCCTCCTTGCTATTATTGATGAAACGCATATATATACATATATGTATATATATATGCACATGTATGTATATATGCATGCTCACTGAATTTATAATTTCAATATTATGCCATGAAAAGTATATCCATATACCACTTGTGAAAGCTAATTGCCGGTAATAGTTTCATAACGACCCAATCTTTATTCAAAACTGATTTTGAGGACTAATTAGAAAGCATCTGAAGATTATTGTAAAATAGACTAGTTGAACGGTATTTGAAATGGCAATTTTTAATTTTTGTGAAACTTTCTTGGGTTTTTCCATGTAAAAGATTAAGTTACTATCAATCCTATTGGAACAGTAAAGTGAGTTACATGAAAAATAGACAATTTCATAAACATTTCAGATGAAGGTGCCAGATGGATTATGATGCAGAGGCCATCTTAGAATTGCTCAGAACGGGAAATGATATTTATATGTATACGCACGATTAAATTATTCAATCGCAGGAAATCATTAGATAGTTCGATATCATTCATAAAATGTTCAGTGTTTACAAGCGGACTCTTATGTACGCGGCTTCTTCCTAGTCACCCTCAATGTTCCCTTCCTAAACCCAATGAGTGCTCAAATTTTTCTGGATGATATGTAAGGAAAGCCATATTTTCATTTTTAACATGAGTTTGATCAGTCATTGACCTTTTGAAATGGCGATAACTTAATTATATTATTCATACCCGATCACCACGCTTTCAGTTCAGTAATTTACATCGCAATTCATGGTGTTTAAACAGTTTTGCTTTGTGGTTTTTGATTAAACCACCAAATAAATACGGAGCCGCATACATTAAAATCCGTTGATGAAAATGAAAATTGTGCCACAGACAGTCTTTAATCAATTGTTAATAGTAACTCAAGAGCACAGGAAAATGGTGATTGTTGTAGAAATATCAAAATGAGTGCCAATTTTGTCATTATCGCAACGCGATCTAAATCTTAATGTGTATAGTCTCTGTTTTCCGTAGTAAGTTTCGTCCATGCTGGACGATTGCGTAGATTCGAGAATTTTAGGAAACAAGTAGAGTGATTGAGTGGTTTTTGTATATCCGTCAAATCGTTCTCATCACACACAGAATTTTTTCTCTAACGTTATTTCATATATAATCACAAAACAAAGTTCACAAAAGGTGGGTAAAATCAAATAGTAAATATTCCAAATTCTAAAGAAAATCCCCCTCAAAGCATTAAATACTATTTATGTTGGTTTATTTTGCTTATTTATTTCAAGTTAGCATCACATTAGAGTGGCTTATGAAATTTAACTGATACTTTTTACCTTAGTTAATGTTTTACTGAAACATTTTACCCAGATGACTATCACAGCAACAAAAGACTACCTTAAACGTATTTCTTTAAAATTTGATATCCAATCATCAACCATCTCTCATTAATAAAATGATTGCAGTAAAGCATTCAGTTCTTTTCCTACACTACTTGTATGAGAAGGTGAGAAGTATCTTAAATGTAGAATTAGAGTATTAGAGTCCTCTCACACTCAGCATAAGGTTATTAGACCGGCGATATAGGAACATGTTGATAACAATAACAGAAACAAAGTTTTACTAGTAGGATCATAAAAAAATTTAATATGAAGAAACAACAGAGATTTTTTTAGCTCTCTGCTTCAAGTCAATCATTTACAAAATTGAGATTCAAAGTTTTCTCCCAGCTTGAGCAATCGAGTCTTATAATAACATATGTAGTTATTTTAAGTAAAATATAGTGAAGAACGTACTCACATAACTGTAGGGTGCTTCAATATCCTCGCTTTTTTCATCACAGTAGCTTAGAATACCACTTCATTCTTTATTTTAGGCATTTTTTACTGAGTCATTCATTCAAATATAACCCGCGAATATTTTTATCTCTTCCAAAGCGCCAATTTTTTTGTCAACCATGGACTCTGTACTCAATAATGACTGTCATGACATAAACATATCTCATATATTATTTTACTTTACCTAGCTTTATAAAAATAAGCCCATAATTTGAGGGATGATATCTTATGAAAAATGATTAAAATAGTAAGACTGCAACCCTTTTGAATATATCTTATTAACTTCAATTCTTAAATTATTAATGATTTTAATTTAATCTGCAATCATTATAAATTTCCACATGTTATCGTTCATAATAACAACTAAAATTAAGCATTTGAAAAAAACCTAGCTTGGGGTACTAAATTGAAATTTAATGATATGCTTATTTTCACTGAAATGAGCTTACTTTATTCATTGCATATAAATCCCTTTTATTTACATACGACGGGTATTAAAGAAAACTTCTTAAATGACTTGCACTTTATATAAACTGTGACACTGACTCTTAGAAAGAATGAAACGTAACAAGAATTTGAATGGCATCCATAAAAATTAAATACCCAATGTTTTTCTTTAAATGCTAGAAGTACTGTCTATTCAAAATTAAAATATGTGCCCCGCACGCTAATTTCAGTTATTCGAAGGAATTCAGTGACTATAAATGTGAAAATTATTCGAACCAAAATCAATACAATAGTTAATTTTTAAAAGTTAAGTTTTTTTTAATTAAAATACAATACTTCACTTATCAATGCTTAAAATTAAATAATTTCAGAATACTTATATATTATATTTTCCAGTGTTTTTAAGAGTTATTTCATAGATAAAAATATTAATATTCCTGTGTGTATGCTCTTTTTAATTACTTAAATTTATGAATTTTTATTTTTATTATTTTAATATTTTTTCTATTTACATAATTTTATATCGATTGAAATGAAGGCTAGCAAATTTTGTTTCCGTAATTTGAATAACTATTCAAAAAATTTTATTTTTATCATATTAACTTATAAATAATTGGATAAAATTTGTATATTTTAAGTCTGCTTTAGTGACGTATAAATGAAATCTAATCCATTCTTATATTCTAACGTATATTTACGATTAGTTTATTTGAACAGCTTCACATGTTTATAATTTGTTAAACTGGAATACATTCAGAAATAGAGAAATCACTTTAAGCTATACATTTGGCCAAAATGATTTTTAATAATATAAATAAAGAAACTATCAACAAAAACTATCCTTATTTTTTAACGCAATTTTACAAAAAAAATTGTAATTGGAGTAGACTGGTCAAAGAGTCTAGTTCATGAATTAATCAGGTGAGATTGCGCTATCGCTATCAATTCTTAGGATAATATCTATGAGAAAATTTAAAGTGAACTATATTAATCATTAAAGTATTGTACCCAGCAACTATATACATAAAGAGAAGAGGACTCAATTGATTGAGCATGAAAAGATTGAACATGCCAAATTTTTGAGTGACTTAGAAGCATCATATTTTGCTTTCAGATTGCAATAGAGAAGCTTACGTTGCATAATTTCTTCAGTATAAAGGAGCTTCAAGGTCTTGTGGTTTTAACACACTGTTTATCAGAATAAATGTTCTGGATGAATTTTTGGATATCTAATCTGAAGATTAGAAAACTTAGCGAACAGAAGTTTCGCATATTGTAAGTGATAAGCAAAGTTTTGAAATACAAATGATCTTACTCAGTACCAATCCGGTACTGGATCGAGTATTCTATCAACTGAAGTCACAGAGTAAGGATCAATGTTATTGCAAAACTTTGCTTATTAAAAAATTCCTTTACATAAGGTAATAATTAAGGATATGTTTGCTTTTGAAATAAACAGTAAACTATGAATACTAATTAGAGTTTAGTTTGACTATTAAGTTGGATAAATATTGACATATTTGGAAGCAAACTTTTATAATAGTTACTTGCATTTGAAATATTTCCTATTTCTGATCATTTAATAGAATAATCATAATTATGAATAGAGATTTGTGTTTTTTTTTAATTTAAAGAAGTTCTGTGCAACTACACTGCGTTTTATATTAAGTCTTTCAATTTTAAGTATTTATTATATGTAGCTAGTTTATTATGTTGCATATTGCTTAAAAGGAACCAAATTCTGTTGTGCAGATGATAGAAATCTCGTCCAGTACCGGGTTGGTGCAGATATTTGGTTTCCTTGATATTGCAAAAGACTTTATTCAGTGCAAGACAACTCTTTCGGACTTTGATATAGAGAAGAGTGAATTGTATTATAACCAATCTATATCCTTTATTTTGAAAGTAAGATCTCGGGGTCTGCAATGATACAGATGGTCATCGTAACAAAAGAAATTATTAAAGAGGATATTCTTAGAACATTGAAACTTTAATTTGAATAACTATTGCTTCAGCTTACTTTAAATTCCTTACAAAGCTCATGAATTCTAATTATCTGTATTTAAATAATGGTAACCGAGATCTTACTTAAGTATTAGATGGCATTCATACTATGTGAAATCTAGAATATACAAATGTCGTATCGTGCTGCGATTTATAAAAGCCATCCCCGTGTCCATTTCAAAATATGACTTAAGAATTCCACGTCCTCAAACATGTAATGAGGATTTTGTGAACAAAAATGCTTTTTTTTGCGATTATTAGCTTAAGTACGTATCATGTTTTGTATTGATTGTGGCCAGATGCAGTAGTTTGTGAATTATCACCGGCAAAGTACACGAATGTCAAAGTTATTAGAAATGTAAGTATTCTCTAATAGAGTAAGTGTATTGAACAAAATAAAATGTGAGAATGAATATTTTGTTAAGGTTCTACGACAGTGTGTATGAATAAGATGTTGATTTCAACTGAGAAAATAATTATGTTCAGAATTATCTTCCATGTATTTGTTAAATTATAAAATTGATAATTTGTCTGATTATAAAAAGTATTTTAATATAAATGAAAATACAAAATATAATGTCCAAATTAAAATTATTTCCTGGCTATCTTTATATTTAAACATACAACTTTCCGTAAGGAATGAAATTCTTTCATAAAATTTCATAACAGTTCAGAGAAAACAATATATATTAGAATTTGTCATTGTTGATAATAAATCAAAGAAATTATTGTTACATAAATGATTGGTTACATAAAATTCGATGAAGTAATCACTCAATTATGTGAAAGGTTTACATTACAAAATGCTAAATTTGTATTCATGAAATAGGATTCATGCAAATTGCTTACATAAAGGATTAGTTACATAAAATTCGATGAAATAATCACGCAAAATGTGTGAAGGGTATGCATTGCAAAAAGTTAAATTTGTATTCATGCAAATTGGATGATGTACATCAAGCAAAAGTTAATGTAATATTGTGTGAACTTTAAATAATATTTTGTTAATGAAATTATTTGAGTCAAGTTTTTAAGATGAAAACTTCAATAAAAATATAAACAAAATGACAAAGCATTCACTGTATACTTTGAAATACATTGTATATAATTTTAAGAGAAGGGTCTTGTAATAAAACTCAGTATTTGTGATTAATACTTAGAATAAATATTCTCCAACAAACATGTTTGAATAATCTTAGAATGTCCTAGAGCATTTCTATTTTCGCTATTAATAAAAATTTTAGCCCGCTATTTTCTAAAATCTAAATCCATTGATAAATTATAGAAATTTTACAATGCATAATAGTTTATTTAACAATTATTGAAAAATAACTCCTACGTCTTTCAATAAAAATTAGAATATATATTAAAATTGTAAGTTGATAAGGTATAAAAATTTGTTATAGTGTAATATACATATATTCTAAATTTTTAAATGTTTAATTTACATTTTCTAAAATATATCGATAATTTATTGTATCATGTAATTTTTTAGAACAAATTGTACAGAAACTGCAATGCAAAAAGTACATTTTTTGTTAAATATTTGATTCGTCAGCTATATATTCATAAATATATTCTTGTTATAGTGCAAAATTATGTATAAGCATTCGTTAATCCTAACAAACACATTTTTAAATTAAAAATATCTCTTGTGTATTGAAATCAAATTTATATTATTGTATAGATGTATTTTTTGGGATTAAGAAAAGATATTAAAATATGCGATACTAAATACATTGAAAAATATCTTATATATAAACGTCATTTTATTGAATCAAAAATAATATTAACAAATTGAATTGAAAAATCCTTTACGTATGATATTTGAAAGAGGCATTTTTAAATAAGAGTTTTGTCTAAATGAAAACATATATTAATGATGGTTAAAGTAAAAAGTAATCAAATAATTATAATAAGCCAATTTATTATTAAACGTATTTAGATCAGTAAATAATTACGTTATTAACTAATGACTTTTATTACAATGCTAAAAGTAAACACTAAATGTATAAAAGTTTAATTTAAATACATTAATTTGCAAATTTAAGAAGAAGTTTATAAAAATTTATAAATAATTAGAACAGAAAGTTGATTAATTAGCACTTTGAATAATTAATTATATTATAACATATTTTACAGCTGTCACTGAAGGATTTTGAAAATTATTTAGGTTAATAAATTATACAAATCTAGTAATACAAGTAAAACATTTATCAAAACGCTTTTATTTTCTGTCAATTGGATTGAATCTTTATTGAACTATATCAATTTCACTTTGTTTTCATTTATTTTTGCAAACAAATCAGTTGCTAGCTATAGTATAATTGCTTTGCATAGTATGTCCAGTGTGCTTTTAAATTTATTATTAATATGCAACGTTATTATATCGCGTCTTAGTATTATTAGCGCAATGTTACTGAAGACATCGAATATGTATTTTATAGTACAAAACTACTTCCGGTCTTAGAGCTTGTAACCCTGAAATCGGGTACCAGGGTTCAAGTGCAGCTTCTGCAGTTGTATATTTATCTTATTGTTGTAGTGTCTTAAGCATGTGCAACTTTGTTGTAGAGTCTTCAGCATGTGCATGTATAATTTATAAAAACTATATACCTGATGCTGTTTAATAGTTCTTATAATGTTCATAATTTCGCAAATTTGTAAATAATTTGCGCTTTATAATTTCAAAGGGTGACAAAAATTACAAAATTTTAAATTGTTACATTCCATGTAATATATACATTATATGGAAATAATTATGTGGTATTTACGAAGTAATGTGGGAAAAAATAAATACTGAATTCAAAATGGTACGTAGCATATGTACTTGTTAAATCAAATTAATTTTAAGAAATAAGCAAATTTGTGTTTTCAAGTACTAGTTTTGTCGATTAAATTACATTTCCGAGTTTTTTTTTATAAAAATTTGATGAAATTAATAAAACTATATGATAGGTTAAAATTAATTTATTATTCAATTTTATTTTAATATACATTTAGTTTGTTTCCAAATTTCTAACTTAGCGCATGTACTTTCGTAAAGAGTATACATAGTTTCTTAAGCTTTAAAATTTAGGTAATCCACGAGTGTGTAGAAATTATTTTTTGTGCTTCTTTTCTTATTTCGTTGCAATGCACCAGTTGAAAAAGTATGGGAAAAGCAATATGTTTCAGTTTAACAATAAAATTTATATTAATTAATTTGATAATTATAAATTATTGTGTGATATTAAATATTTTTAGCACACTAGATGCTTAGAAATAATGTGGCTTTCAAACGAGCCATTTCTCAACAATACTTTTGAAATAATAAAATTGTGTTATACATAAAGAAATCAGTAATTTATATATAATTTGTTTAAGAAAAATCTAGTCAAAATTTTTAATTCTAATGGAAATTACAAGCACATGATTAGGTTATTTATGAAATTATTTCAAATGTATATCCCCAACATACCCTATGTTAGATAAAGTTATCTGTATGTATGTTGAATTTTCTAATAAAATAAAAAAATGTTAAATAAAAAATATTGTAAATATGTAAAGTAATTTAGAGATACATGTATAAATTAATGTATTAGTTAATAATTGTTGTCTCATGTGTTGTGTTAGAATTTTAATTACTTACTTCGGTAATTGATGTTTTGATCAAATTCAAATTTTACTTTCATAATTAGTACGGGAATATGGTTATTGTATTGATATTAAAGTTTTCGTGTGGTTATTGCGAACACGATTTCGATAAAAGAAATCTTCCTGAAATATTTGCTCAATTCTAAATTTCATGAGTAAAAGAAACTCACTTAATTGTCTAATTAATACTGAATAATATACTACCTTCGAGGAGTATACCAACTATGCAATCACTGTGCTTTGAAAGCTTACTTATAAGTTCTGGTATCGTTATAGCGCAAAATTTTTTTTTCTTATGGTATTGTCCGCTCGGTATATTGTGGTGTTACGTAAAAAATGGTGTTTAACTTGCAAAGCAATGTTTTTAATTTACTGAATTTAATTATATTTGTTCTTGTTTATTTTTCAATTATATTGTGCAATGCGTATTCTTTGCGTCGTTTTTCTACTCTTTAAGAAACAAGAATTCTAAAATGCCTCTATAGGTGGCGACTAAGATTATTGGCAAAAAGAGCAACGCAAGAAAGCGGGATTTGTAACTTGGCTAAGAAATTTATATCCAGGGAAATGTTGCCCGGAATTGTCTATGATTGAAAAAAATAATTGGAAATCTATTTTGATAAAATTGGAAATTTAGCTTAAAAAAATTTCTTTAACTAAATTTCCAATTTTGTTCAATAGTTAAATCGAATAAAGACAGAAATTAAGATTAAAATTTTTCTCAAATTTCAGTGCATAAAAAGTTACTCTTAAACGATAAATTTCTATTTCCACTATCAGAAATAAAATGATTCATAAAAGGCATAAAACTAAAAAATTTCAGTTCCTCATTTTCAAGATATATATTTGCAAATATAATAGAAAATATTAAAACCCATTTCCAATTACATTCCTATAAACATTTCTGGTAAAAGCAACCAGCATTTTTTTAAAGAATATATTCTAAGTAATATCTTACATTTGTTCCTATTTTTCGAGAGTGTCTTGCTCTTTTCAAGACGTAAAATCATTCCGTGACACTTTTCAAAGTATACAGTGAATTCTTGTTTGTCACTTTACAAAGCATTCATTCGAAAAATAAGCATGTCATTCTAATCCGTCACTTTAAACAAATATTGATTGTTTGAACTGTTATGATGTTTTAAAAATTAATCAAGAAAAGTTTTAGGTTGATGTGTACAGTGTAAATAAAAACTGAATGTTAATCAAGAAATATATAATTTTGGTAAATTTTATCATTACGTTATCTTTTGAAACAGAATTGTTTATAACTTTAGAGTTATATATCATCGATTTTGTTGAGTAAAGTCATAAATTTGGACATTGTTATTTGTTTTAATGGCCATAATATTTATTTGTTACATTAATATGAAATGCTGAATTTTAAATTTAAATTAATGTACATATGAATTAGATTACTCCATTGAATTTGTACGGCACTTATTTAACAGAATTATCTGTCAAAATATTATAAAATCAATTGTTTCATTAAGAATCACAAATCATTTATAGAATAAATATTTAGACATTTAGGCAGTTTTAAAAAATAACATGCTCCAAACACTATCTTAAAATAGTGTCAAAATATGCTACCGGCTGAAATAATATTGGAAGTTTTTAGCTTTATTATATATCTCTATTAAATTTTCTGTTTTGTTAGATTAAGCATTAAGTTTAATAAAATTCTGAATAAAATATTATGAAGTTTCCTAAATAGAAATTTGCAAATATTTTGATTCACTTTTTTACAGTACTAATTCATTAAGAGGAATTCATTGGCCGTGTATAATTCCTCATTATGGTTTGAATGCTTAATATATGTTGCTTAATTCATGTTCATCTATTTTAAGAATATCATATTAACTTATCATGTTAAAATTTTGTACATTTAGCTTATGTTGTAATGTTTAATGAGAAAATGTGAAAAGTTATACTCTTTGAATAAACAATATCATATGTATACAAGACATTCCATATTTCTATATCTAAACATAAATTTAGAGATAGTGGTACTGGCAGCTTGTTGACAAATAAGTAAAAAGATTTTCTATTAATAACATCATTTTGAGTCAACTCATTAGATCAAAGGAAACATTTTAAAACTGTATGAAAATTTGTTTAGGATATGTAACGTGATATGCTTTGATCTTGCAAAAATGACTGCAGTTGCTTCTGATTGTTTGTACAGCGTTGATGAATAAAGAAAAAAAATGGCAAAATAAATATTAAAAATGATTTAGCTGTATTTGTCTTCTTTATAAAATCCACTTACACAAACAATTATTGTGGAACATAAAATTATATATAACACATCTATTTACAAAGATAGCATAACATGTATTTTATACCTCATATTAGTATGAAAGTTAACTTTCTTTCTCTTAAAAGATAGCTTTAAAAGTAAAATATAATTAATTTAATTTTTCACACATTAAAGCAGAACAATTACAAACTAACCAATAAAATTCTTGTCATTGTTCCTCTCCCACTGAATGAAATAAGAATGAATATACAAATTAATGTATCGCATTCTTGCACTTCTATCAGTTGTAACTCATGCAAACTTTAAATGCTTAAAGAATCTGTTCAGTGTTATTTGCGTCATGATTTCAATGTAGGCTTATCAATCACTGAATCAAGTAATCAAAAGTATAACTTTGGAGATAATGTTGTAATTTAATGAGTTGGAAGATATTATTTTCGTAAATTCAGGTTGGGAGATTCAAGCCAATGAAGTAGATTTGCTCTAAGCACACTCGGACTTCCTTGCGTCGAAAATCTTCAAGTTTCATCGCAAGGGAATCGTACAGCTGGAAATGCATTATTAGACGGTGCCTATGGATTCTACTTCAAGAAAAAACAATAAACTATATTTTGTCCAAATAATTTTCTTTTATGCCTTGAGTAAAGCAAGAACTTTATTGGTTACCTGCTATATCAAATCATAATTTACATTATCTTTCTATGGTATCATTATATCAATATTTGCAATATAAAATGAGTTCACGTTAAAAAGTCCTATAGAGAAGTCATATAAATCTTATTCAACTTTTACAAAGAATTTTGAATTTGATTCGTTGTTCAAAGAAATAGATACTGAAAATAAGAAAAATTAATTTTAATAAAAATTTTACAATACATTATTCTGAAGTGCTAAATATTAAGGAATAATTTTTGAATATTTTATAGAATAGATGGCTGTCTTCATCATTTATATTAATTTTACACCATTTATTTATTAGTTCTACATTATAATAGTAATCCTGTATCCATCTTAAAATATTTTCTTATTAAATTTCAATATTCTAGTTGGTACTTTTGAAGGATATTTTGGGGATAAAAATGACTAAATATTTTTTAAAGTATTCAGGAAATTATTCAAAGCAATCACGGATAATTTTTGACTTTGGTACTGACATGTTGCAATATATATATACAGAGAGTTTGTGTTTAATAAATTCATAAGTGGTAGGCAACTGTGTCCAGGTTGATTGAAGAAAGTCATTGGCAATCAATAATCAGTTCAATTTCCTTTGAAGATTATAATCATATTGTGTAGATCCACTTTCACCATGATAGATTACTTTGTTGATAATTGTTTTTTAGTCTTATCATTTTAGCACAAAACCCGAACCCTATCATAAGGTGTCAACAACAAATATAATCTTGATTCCCATGAACAAGCAAAATATTTCCACTCCTTTCAAGAACCATTAATATTTTCTGTAGTCAGCGAAGACACAGATTCCAATGAAATATTAATAAAAGTGCCTAAGTTTTTCTCTGTCGGCATAAAATTTCATTTCATAGACACTTCTCACTGTCGTACTTTTTACGTTGATTGCTGCTATTTTCAAGTAATGTTTTCTATATGTTACCGCTGACTATATTCTACTGCGAAAAAAAGGTCTCAATTTTTAGGTAGAATCAGTTGCGATGTTCATATAGAGAAATATAGTCAGAAACCAAATGTTTCAGTCATAAAATTGTGCATCTTTCATGGGGAAATACTTTAAATCTCTTTTAAAGTGAAATACGCTATATGTCAATCTCAATCGTCAATCTACTTTGAAAGACGATTAATTTTAGTCTTCTGGTTATAGTTAGGACAAAACATTGCGCGAATTTGAGATTAATATCTCTTTATTTTATAGCAACTTTATCGTATACAATTATCGTATAGCAACTTTTCAATACTAAAATGTTTTGCGTCTAATTTAAACAGTATAATTGCATTACATTTGAAGATTCAGCTTTTTCATTTGATTACTTTATAAAATTCTAAGAGAATCACATGTTAAAATCAATATCTCTCAGCAGGTGACGAAAATTAAAATTCTGGGTCATATAATTTGTTGATTTCAGTTTTCAGTTGATTTTAATTTAAATAAGTTTGCTAATTTTGAGACGGAAATAGTTTTATGTATAAATTTTTCCTCTGCGTAATCAAACTATAATTTGATGAAATCCAAGAAATCACATAATTAATTTATTTTTATATCACAAAAAATTACATAAAAGGAAAATAAACGTGACATTATTTTCAATGAGCACGTTCTAATTAATTCAAAGAGAGGAAATTCTAATGAGTTTCATATACATTTCTTATCCATATAAAGCATAGTAGTAGTCGGAAAATGGGAAACAAATATAATGACAATTTGGTGTATAAAGATGATTACATTGATAAGGTTGTCAATAAAAAATTCAAGAAATAAACATGTGATTTAGAAATGTCAAAAGAACATCAGAATTCCTCTTAAAAATTCCTAAAAAATAGTAATTAGCTTGAGTGAATTTCTGTTCTAAGTTTACTTTATTTTGACTGAGACACTTTTTCGGTTGAAATGCAGGTGAAGGAAATATTGTTGTTACTTGTGTATAGAAAAAATTTATCTCAAGTGAAAATTAATTATTATGATCTGCCCAATAGGTTAGCGTCGCTGACATATTAAAGCATATTTTTAACAGTAATCATTAAACTAAGTCTTATTAAGCAGTTTGTGTTTATTAGTTGATAATGTGTGAATGTGTTTTCGTTAATTTATTTTTAAGTATACTTTCATAGTTCCTAAATGCAGCAATTTATTGAAATAAAATTGAGATTTTCATTGCTGAAAACAGAATATATATTTGATTCAAAACATTTTCCAATGAAATAGTTTTTACGATTTAAAAAAGAAATCACCTTATACATATGTAAATAAAGTCCTCAGAAAAAATTATTACTTTAATTAGTAAAGCTGTTGAGCTTTAAAAATTGCTTTTCTGATTTCTTATTACGAAAAGAAGCTTTTGTATGCTTGATAAGTTAATGAAAAATCTTGAGGAGAAAGGTAATAATTTCCTCGATTTCTAACTCTTAATGTTAAAATTCTCCAGCAATATGTTTACTTATTAAACACTCCAAAAACGCTAGAAGCACAAATTGTAATGCTATGGCATTATGTGCAATTTAATAAATATTATCTATATATTAAAAGGAAGCATAATTTTAACAGAAAGTATGTTTATATTAATTATTTTTTATTATTTTATGTTGTGTATAAACATGTGACCTTTTTGAGAAATTTAAACAAGTTCATTTCCTAAAAATATGATAAAGATTATTAAAAAAGGTGTAAAGATAAGACTTAGATATTGATATGAATGGAAGTTAGTTTCCCCAATATTAGATATTTTAAAATTTTTCATGACTCTGCTACAAATGCAAACAAATAAATATCGATTTTTTTAATTATATATCATTAGTTCACATTCTAAACTGGAAATAATGATCAATGAAATTATCTAAATTAATGATATTTTAAAATTTCAAAAGTAAGTGTAAAGGTTATTTTTCCAGTTTTAGAAATAAACTATATAAAGTACAGAATTTTTAAAACAAAACATTTCAGTAAAGATTACAGACAGACAATAATATAACGCATATGCCATATACTATATACAAAGTTTAAGAATAACAAGTAAGGTATAGTTTAAAATATATACTCCCCTCCAATTTTTACACACAAGGCAATAAAATTCGAAAAAAGTTTTAAGTGTTGCTTTGATTGATAGAAAATGCAGTAGAAAATAATTACAAATATTTGTTTACGATACCAAATTATTTTAACTACATTAAATTCCAATAAGTAATAAGATAACTTTAAATTGAAATCATCAACAAAAAGAAGTTACAAAATGAACCAGAAGCATGAAAAAAATGGGGTATGAGAACAGCCTTCATTGACATACAAAGCTTACATCATCATCATTGATCATAATTTCCATGAGGTGATCAATCAAAAATGAATTAAGAAATTACCATTCCTTATGTAGAAAAGTTTCCAAGTCAGTAAGGGTGGTTAAGAGAGGGGAATCTGTACACACAGTATGGCTGAGTGAATCCGAATGATTTTCAGTGGGAATCAATTTAAAAGAATACGCTGATTAAACCATAAGTGCAATCTTTACACTTTCTTAGTAAACGTTGATGACAATATCTTTATAAAAAAATTCATTGTTTTCCATTAAAAAAAGCAGGACCAAGTGCTGAAGCATTTAATCTTCTAATATGATTTAAGACATTAGCTCAACACTGTGTACAGTATATTATGTGAAGGTCTTCATATAACTTTGTCTGTAAAAGTGGAGATCGGTACAATAGTCTAATTTTCATTCAGGCAATGGTATTTCCACCTCAAAATTCGGATTGTTTTTTGCTGTCCTAGCTCCAATTGCGAGTGTCTTATGCTCAATAAACTCTTACATGGTCTTTCTGAGGTTGTAGGGCAAATCGTGACACATCTTTGAACATAGTTGTGATTCAATAAGACAGACACAATTGAGATGTTGGCTACATTAATTTGCTCTATTTTCTAAGATAGGACTCATGGAAGAACAAAACAAATAGCTGTTGAACGAGAAAATCTGAACAAACACAAAATAGTGTGACAGATATCATCTTACCAATACTCGCTGTAAGCAAAAATGTTATAATTGTGGGAGTCGCTCTTTGATTGCACTTAATTACGCCAGAATAATATTTACATTCTATGAATATCTCAAATCATGTATTACAGGCCACAAGTATTTAGACAAAATCTTAGTAGATTTATAATAATTTTCTGTAACAGTGAAATGATAAAACAATGAGAACTAAAGAATTTAGTAATACATAGAATTGATTTGAAATAGAGCACCACACACACACACAATGATCAGGATTATACATTCATATTCCGGAAAATATAGAAGTAAGTTTGTCTTGAAAAAACATATCTCACATTCTAAAATTTTAAATCTGCTCTTGAATGTAACTCCTGTTTTATTTCATAACACTGGTTTGTCGTTCGTTAATATCATTTGTTTACTTCTCAACATAAACTAATTTCACTTTATACCTAATATATTTGCATAATTCCATCTGCTTCTGCAGTGAATTTTTAAATAATCAGGTCAGTTTGTGTGGATTCTGAAAATTAGCATTTTCCCGTATGTTTATTTTTTGTATTAAGTGTATAGTTAGCATTATTTTGAAAATAATAAAATTTTATTTAACTTATACACCAGTTATGAGAGTAAAGAGAAGTATTTAATTCATCAAAGTATGTTATTTAGAAAGAAATAAGCATATTTTTTATATAACTTTCATTTACTACTTCAGAATCATAAAATGTGATTGCATTACATAAAAGATTATAAGGAACTTTTCAACTTTTATGAGGTAATAAGTAGTAAGAAAACTTTGAATCAGAATACATTTTTTGATTTCTTAAACATTTCTCTCAGTAGAATTAAAACATATCATAATATCTATATAGTGATAGAATAAAAAGCTACATAATAATATTACTATAGAGTGTAATATTAATATATATATATCAAAGAATGTGCAATATATATCAAAAATAAATTTGCAAAATCATTATTTATGGATTTCTTTCTTTCTTGAATTTTTTTATATTCGAATGAAATATATTAAGCGAAAGAGTAAAACTTTATTTTTGTAACAAATATTTTATTAATAAATTATTTCGTTATATATCAGTTTTTACCAAAATATTTTTTAAAATCAATTATAAATCTTCAAATAAATCATGTATTTAATGATAATAATGATAAAAAAGATTATTTTTTAGTTATCATTGTTTATAAAAACACACATTTAAGTGAGAAGAATACATTTCAATATTTAAGAAAATAAAATATTTATTCGTATTCCATTTGTCTCAAAATTTTCATTTCATGTTGATTCAGATTTGCCTGCATTTTTAATGATTGTATTCATTAAGGAAACCAAACTGAACAAAAATATTTATTTGGCATGACACTGATATCGCAAGGACATCATTGATTGTTTTTAAAATAAATTTATGACTCAGGAAGTATTTATTACTTTCTTGTTTGTTTAAATTAAGGAATTTCTCTTCTATAACCAAAAGTTCACCAAATTTCTTCAAAATAAAGGCAGTAATGATATTTGGGTTATTGAATTTGGATGTACTTTGTTATCAAATAAAAGTAAAGAAATGTGTAGAAACCACAAAAAATTTCAGTTCTTTGAAAACAAAACAATGTAATAAAATATAAAGCATTCTGACAAAATAAAGTGATTCTAGTTAAAATAAAATCTCTATTTGTAATAGAATTAAGAATCTAAAACTAGATTCTTAATTCTATTACAAATAAGGTTTATATTCTGATAAAGTTCCCAGTCACAGTTAGTTTGATATTTTACAAAAAATAAAAATAACCAAACACTATTGAAAGTAAAGAAAGTGCATCTCTCTGTGGTAAAAGTATATACTTTACATAAATTTTTAAAATCTACCTGTTAAGTTAAAGATATTCCTAGGCTAAAAGTTAAAAGTAAAATAAGCGAAATTCATGCAGTATATATATATATATATATATATATATATATATATATATATATATATATATATATATAACTTATTTTAAATAATTGTAATGAGAAAAAATCCCGCTATGAAAAAAAGTCTTGTATTGTTTTAAAAATTTATGATACGATTTAAGATGAAATGCTGAACAGCTCATAAAACGTTTTTGCATTGGAAGTGAGCTCTTTTAATCTTTTCATACCATTCAGTTTACATAGTAATTTGAAGAATCGCTGAAATCCGGGTATTTTACAACAATAAACCACACTCACAATCAATCACCGACGGTGCAACATCTGCTGTTATGAAAGGTGTTTCTATGGAAACGAAGCTTTGATGATAAATGCGTTCTCTCTCCATATTTTCCAAGTAAACGGCAACTTAGAATATATATTTCATTCCTTGAAAAGCAATAAGGAAACCAAGAGATTACAATTAGGAAAAGAGGAATAAAGAGCAATAAAATTCGGAATCTGGAGTTATGACTAATTTTAGAGATTACTAAGACTGAGAAATTTGCGTTACATTTTTCAGAAAATGTACTTAGAGTTATAATCTGAAATTACATGGTAGAGATAAAATTTCCGTAAAGGAATGAAACAAATAGAATATAAAAAGAACTTAGTTTGGTTCTATATTAATTCCAGTAGATTTTACTATAAAATTAATGAAGTTGCACAATTTTGTAACATTTATTTACCATTAAATTGGAACTTTAATTAAATACATTTTACAGCTAAACAAGATTTACATATTTAATTTAACTTATAATATCATAATAAAGTTATTGATAAGCATTATTTGTGGAAAACTGCTTAGAAATAATTTTTTTTCTTCATTTACAAGGGAAAACTTTTAAATTTGACAATATCATTTATGAGAGAAAAAGGCAAAAAAAAAAAATAATAATAATAATTGATACAAATCTTCTAAACACTTGACATGCTAAATAAGACATTGAGTATAAACAATATTTTGAAATGTTTATTTATATTTTTCTGCCATACATTGCAACCAAAAAATTTATGTGATTTCGCAAGGAATTAAATTGAATATTTTAAGTCAAAGAATTCTAACTTATAAAGGAAAAGAAAATAATATTTAACCAAACTCAATTCAGTGGCAGGACAGCCCCGTGCGGTCACACAAGGCCTATACTGCCTATATTTATTTTCTTGACCGAGGACAACGAGGCGAACAGCATAACGTGAAACCTCAAGTATTTAGCTCTCAAGCTTACTCCGTTACATCGGCCCTCTGAAAGGACGAAAGGCTGAGTCGAACGCTCCCTACCCAAAATCGAACCGGAAGTTCTGTATCTTTGAATCGCTACCACTAAGGCACCGGGTTTCATATGCATAAATGATATTATATTTAAAAAACGAAAATTTGTTCATTTAAGTTTCTGTAAAATGAAGTTTTCAAGGGAAACCAAAGTAGAGTTTTATAACATATAAAGTTTATTTCGAAAGGAAGAAAATATGACATTTTATTTCTTGTGTAATATCTTACGCATATCTTACGTAACATTAGTTTTTTTACCTGAGGGTGAATATTTTCAAAAAGGATTTTTCTTAATCCAAATAAATGCTTTTATTGAAAAAAAAAAAACCGCTAGCACACATATACTAAATGTATATAGACAACATTCTTTTTTGAAATATTTTATATATAGCAACATCTATTACTCTTTTGATAAAATTCGTTTTTTATGTATACAATATAGAATATTGGTATATGAAATGCTGTAAATCAATCTAAACTCATCTGGTTTTATTTTGCTGTAACTTTTTGACAGTAAATGTATAAATATTTTTGTTTAGTTTCTAATTTTATACTTTTATAGAAGATAACTTCATCTCCTCAGAAAATTTCTCGACATAAAATCAGTGAACTATTAGATTCAAAATATTTTGCTTTGTATTTATTCTGTCTTAAATAAAGTTTATGAATTGTTTGTTATTATGAAATACAGAAATTTTAATGCATTAACATTGTTGATAATTTATTTAGGTTGTTGACATTGATAATGTATTTATCATTTTTAATGTTAAATTTTTACTTGTATTAAAATCTGTGCTTACCTGTACCAAAAATTGGAAGATAATTTATTTTAAATGAGAGTATAACGAAATTAAGTAAAACGGTGAATTTATTTATAATTTAAATTGATAATTGTTCAAGCTAATTTTTTAATTTTGAAACAAATCTATATAATTTTAATGGTATGATTTCTGAATGTGTAACATGTAACATATATACATATATATATATATATATATACATATATATATATATATATATATATATATATATATATATATATATATATATATATATATATATATATATATATATATATATATATATATATATATATATATATATATATATATATATATATATATATATATATGTGTGTGTGTGTGTGTGTGTGTGTGTGTGTGTGTGTGTGTGTTTGTGTGTGTGTGTGCAAATAAATGATCTAATTTAGTAACTGACTTAAATATAAATCTCATGTAAATGAAAAATGAAACTAAATTAACAATATACACATTAAGTTTTACATTTGTGTAATGGATTTTTGTATAGCTATTTATCGATATTAAATAAGGGAATTCTAATGCATATGTTAGGTATAATTAAAAATAAAATTCAAGTAATTAGAATCACATACAAACATTATGCTAATAAAATGAAATATCGAATGAAAAGAGCAATATTTATCAGAAAGCTACGAAAACGTTGATTTTTTAAAAAAATCCCTTGCATACGTTTTATGGAAGGAAAATTTGCATATATTTAGAGTTAGAATCTTCCATGGTTTAGTGGCAAGATTAAAATTTCAGAAATAGTAAATATCAGATCTAATTCTAGCAGAAAAGGATTAACTTTGCCCTTTTTCTTTGTAAATCATATGTATTGGGGTCTACTTCAGAGATTTCGTAATTTCAATTTTCGCAAAACGTGAATAATCTAGTATCTATGAAGTCTTACTAGAAAGTTACTTACAGAGGATAATGGAATATGGAATTATTCAGAACAAATATGTAAGATTAAAATGAAACCCAATTAAAGCAACTTTGAAATTTTGAATTCAATTTTATGTTATATATTTCATGTTATAATAATTACTTTTGATTATCACATTATTTGATTTGAGGTACAGTTCCTTCAATTCTAATATATCTCTTTCTGCGCACGTAAACAGACCACACAAAAGGAGTATAATTTATCTTAGAACTACAATGAAAATAAAAAGTTTAATACTCCTAAGTGATTACAAAAAATATAAAGTCATTAAAATGATTAAAGTATTCATGAAAATTTTTTAACAATGCGCAGAGTGTTCTATGTAATACCATACAACTTTTAAAATAGCAATTTCGACCAATTATATTTAAAAACTTATTTCAATAAGATATTTGTCTTAACGTTAAAGTATATTTCTTTTCATCTTTTCAAAACGTAATTTTAAAAGCATGTTGGTGTATTGTCATTAGGCAATAATCGGTAAGATATATTTCATTCGAGCAATTAAGAATATTCATAATAGGTACTCAAGAAGGCAATTAAACTCCATGAATACGAAAACAAATACCATAATCAGTAAGCTTCTTACCCTCATTAAATGTCAACAAAATAAAAAATGGGCTTAATTATCAAGGCTCTTCAAAATTTTAATCTTTTGTTTAGATCTCGTTTTTGGCAAGAGTGCAATTAACCTGCTGGGACATAGCATAAAGTTCGCTTAAAGGATTTTATTGATCAAGCTCTCTAATTGAGACGATATTTTTAGTACAGAATTAAAATAAGGTACTTAAATTGTGTTTGTGTGTAATAAAATGGGTATGTTTCATACTCTTTACTTAACTTATTAGTAGATGCTCCTAAAATTCACAAATTTTATTCTAAAGGAACGACAGAATACAAAAATTTAAAAAATTCAGTTTTCACCTAGATCTACAGTTTGGTGTCACTCCTGAAAATAATATAATAAATTATTGATTTTAGTTTTGTTTATACATGTTAACTTAAAGAATTAACTAGATATTTTCATTTTATCAGTTCTTTTAGAAGTAAGAAAGTTAAAATTTACAATGTTATAATTTTTAACTTAATTTTTAATTTAAAAATTATAGATGTGTATTATAGATGTACAAGTTAAATAATTCACATTGAAAACTCAAATACATGAATATATCACAAAACGTGTAATAAATAAAAGTACAACAACTTCACTTAATGGCATTGTTCAAAAAAGTCAAAGCGATAAAATTTATTTTAAGACATTACACCCCTTCAGCAAATTTAAATTATTTTTGAATCTGCTCGGTCATAAAAACTATTTTTCATTTAAAATTATGTTAGATAAAATTAGCAGACAAATAAATGAAATTATATAAATAAACTTTACCAAAGCCTAAAAACAAATAATTTTACTGCCCACAATGAACATTAAGCATGATTAGTGTTAAGTATCTTTATTAGTATGCATTTATCTAAGATTATATATACAAATATACTTCGAGTAAAAAATGTACTAACAATATTTTGAAATGTTACCTGGAAATAAACTTTGAATAAAAATAATTAGACCAAAATCTCAGAAAATGGAATTTAAGCTTATATAAATAACAATGGATTAGGGAATAATAAAATAATATTATTGGTTAGAAAACATCATAGAATTGCTCTATTCTATAATAGGGTACTAACAATAGTGCAGAAACTAGTATTAAATGACAGATCTAAAAGTATGTAAGCTAATATTCACTCATTTGATTTTAAGGGATTTTCACTGCGGAAAATATGTTTGTCATGTAACCTCCATTCTCTTTCTTAAAAGTATGGAAACTTTTAAAATTTCTTATACAACTGTAACAAGGAGCTGTGCGAAACATGTAAGCTCTGTGGCATCCGATTAAATAGATTTTTCTATCATAGCTTCAGTCTTCACTTTTAATGGATTTGCGATTTTTATTTGACATCAAATGACAACATGCTCACTTTCATAGTAAAACCACACCGATTTCTTTTAATATTTCTTGCTCCTTCCAGATTAATTTCTTTATAAATATTTTTCGTTCAAGAAAGCATCTAGAATAAAAAATTTTACATTTGAATACTAGAACATGGAGGCCTGATAGGTTAGGACGTCGTTTTCCTTATCGGAAGGTGATGGATTGTGATGTGTTTTAAAAATAATTTATATAATACTTGTAGAAAGTAGTTTTATAACTCTTTCAATGAAAATAAAAAAAAATTACTTTATTGTAGTAAGTCTATTAGACATCATATGTTTATAGTAACAGTGATTTCTCAGGAAATCGCGAATCTACAACATCATTTAATCATTCTTATAAAATCGTTAAGTTTTGTAATTTTATCAAAGTGTTATTTATTATAATTCTATATATTGTCAGTTCTTGAATTATTACAATAATTTTACTTCTTATATTTTTAGTCATTTAGTTTTAGAGTAAAATAATTAAATACTAATTTATCTTAAAAAACATCTATAGCAATAAATTAAATATTCTTAAGAATACAAAACTGAAACAATTTAAGAGCTCAAATTAGTTTTGGAAATTGGATTTCAAAACTATCACTCCCTGAATAACAAATTTTAAATATAATATAAGGAATTTCACATTACTAATAAATTACAAAATAGAGCTTTCAAATCTTACAACGAGGGAATATGAATGTCTTTCACATAAAACTTCTTTAAATGTTCTGTAAAGAAAATAATTTTCTTAAAAAATTTAAGGAAACAAATTTTTAAATGTCATCTTACTCTTGGTGTTATTTTTACTACATAATGCAAACTAGTAACCGAATTAAAGTGGTCCGTAATGAAATTAATTTTCTAAAAGATAATGAGGCTATCTTAAAACTTCTTTTAAAATTATCCTCAAGTGTTACACTTAAAAATATTGCATGCATTAGCATGTGAGCAAGTACGCAAAGAAATTATACAACAGAGTAATATTTATAAAATTTACCCCTACTCATATATTTTCTTTTCTGAAACACACACTCAACGATCATATTTTTAAGTTAATTGAAATCTAGGGAAAATATAATTACATTTTCTTTATCTGTTGTTTAATTTAATTCATATTTTATCAGCAACATTTTCAGTAAAAATTTAATCATACTAAGTTTATATTCTGTTATGAAATTTCGGCATAAAAATAAAATATACTAAAAACATTGTTTTTCTTTTCTTCTCTAGAGCAAAAGTTTTTTTTTTCCTCTTCCTAGTGTAGTACTTAAAACTCTTTTCTTATATCAGGCTCTCGCGTAAAATAAATTGAAAGCCTGCATAAGCTCATATTTTATAAACTTACAAATATCTTTCCGGAAACAATTGAAAAATGTTTTTGCTTCTTCTAAAAACTGTTTTTATTTTTATAAAAGTTATGAATAACCTGAAAATGACAATTCATTTTTTCTGAAAATTGCTTATTTATTTCAATGTGCTTAAAAACTATAAATATCTCAAATTTTTAATCTATGTTTTCTCAGAAGACTAAAATGTTTGATAGAATTTTTGTTGTTTTTTTAAAATATTGATCAAAATATACTTAAGACCTCTTGTATCTTTATTGAAACAAGTTAATACTTACATTAAATAATATATAAAGGGTTATTTAAAATAAAAACTATATATAGAATTAAAAAATGCAGTATTTTTCGATTACTTATTTAAAAAAATACTCACTTCTTAGTTATTTAATTATAATTATTTTAAAGAAGGTTAAAACAATTTCTACATCATACAATTTGCCTTGTTGCATACACATGCATATAATGATTACACTTTAAATTAAATACCTTTATTGAAGTATGAACAAAAAAGTGAATAAAAAGAAAAAGTTTTATTTAAATTTTACACATTAAAACACATTAACACCTCAACATATTTACAATAAAAGATTAAAATGAAAAATGAATTAAAAATAATGTTCAATAAATTATGAAGCATATTTCAAAAATAAGGCTATTTAATTGTGTGTGAGAGCTGGGAATAATATTTTTTTCATTAAATTTTTCCCCATTACACAACACGTTTTGCCATCTGTCAGTTAGATGATGGAAGACAGATTAAAATGATTCGTGTTTATAAGCGATTAACTAGTCAATTTACTATAATGATTCATCAACTATCCTAAGTAATCAGAAGACAAAATATTATGCATCGACAGAAACTAATGATAGTCCGAAGAGACTATATTGAGCCTATACAAATGGTATTCTAAAATGTATTGTCCATTTAATTCTCCCATTTAAACTTTACTAATCTGTCCTTGACCGGTTATGCAATATGAAACTGTGCTTTATCAGATAACTGTGCCTTTGGATACTAACCTTTACCAGTAAAATGACGGTTTCAACTGATTTCCTTATTTCGTAACAATATTACTTCAAGTATTCAACAGTTGCAAATGTACTTGGTTCCACCCTCTAGGGTACCTTTTCTTTTGCAAATTTCAATTGCTTTTTTTAATGATTTTTAATCAAGTTCGAAACATTTTCCTCTTAGAGTAAGCTAAATTAACAGTAATTTTTTACTACACTGCTTTCAGTAAATTTTGATAAAGCAGCGTTTTGATGTCCAATTAAATAGAAAATAAATATCCAAATTTTAAGAATTTTACGATTGCCTTTCTTTGTGGGAATGGCACTTTGATGTCCTCCTAGATACCTTTTTACTACCATATTTTTTTCTAAGTCAAAAATTATTGCTTAAAATATTATATTGAAAAGTTTAACCATCTTTGCCTGATTATTCAGTCAGAGAAAGAATTAAAATCGTATTTAAGGGTTATTAAAAGTCTGTATCTAAACTATTTATGTGATTGTTTGATCATTATTTATGATGAAACTGTATGAGATTAGTTATGTGTCTCAGAAGAAATCACCATAAATATTTTAGGACTGTATTAAAAAAAGTCAGTCGATATAAAAATTATCTTCGCATATAAGCAGAATTTTTAATTATTTCCTTTTCTATTTTGTTATTTTATTGTTTCGTTTCATTACTTCAGATAAACAGCACGGAAAAATACCATACAAAGAAACACACATACGCTTATGCGCATATATATATATATATATATATATATATATATATGTGTGTGTGTGTGTGTGTGTGTGTGTGTGTGTGTGTGTGTGTGTGTGTGTGTGTGTGTGTGTGTGTGTGTGTGTGTGTGTGTGTGTGTGTGTGTGTGTGTGTGTGTGTGTGTGTGTGTGTGTGTGTGTGTGTACATATACACACACTCACATAGGGTAATCAGTGTAAAGTTCTACATCTTTTTGGATTCTTCTCACATCACTTATTATAACTCTTATTGTTAAAATACGAACAATATGAATTATAAGAAGAAATCGAATCTTAAGAAAGTTAATAAAAGTTACAAAACGAGAACATTTGCAAAAATAAATCTTGCAAAAAGCAAGTAATTGTGTCACGTAATCAAAATAAGATTTAGGACTAATTTATAAAATATTAGAGTAGCAGAAGTTTAATACCAAATATCTTCTCATACATAAAATAACAAAATAAAAAAGAATATGTACAACTCTCCTTGGTTTGTGTGTGAATTCTTACACACAATTACGTATGAAACACTCAAAAAGTAATAACAGAACACTTATGCCATTAATGCTCAATCTGCTTTAATTCAGTTTCAGAACTAATATGAACTCTGAAGTAAATGCCGCGCTTCACATTAGATATCGTGTTTAGTGACAGGCAGAGTCAAGCTACTATTACAGATATCGAAGTCCCGGCAACATTGTCAGAGAAGTTTTAAACACCTCTTCTTGGGGTTTACCTTATAGGAAGAAATTCAATGATAGGAGGTCTAATGAGTATGGTGATCATTGTACGATAAACTTTTGGTGGAATACTATTGAACATTTGCTAGAAAGTGTGAGATATGTTGGATTCCATAGTTGAGGCAATTAATGGTAAACAATTAGATTGCGCTGATATACTGTCTGAAAGAGTTCGAAATATACCTTGTCCACTAAATTCCGTATTAAAACACTGTCCCAATCTGAATCTCAATGGTAATATAACATCAAATATTAAAAAAGAACTGCAATGGATGGCGAACTAATAAACCAAATGCAGGATTATCCAGTATTTAATATTAGATCTTCAACATAATCTCAACGTGCGTACGGCTAGATGATATTCTGAGGAGTCTAGAGCCACACACACAAATAGTTAACGTAATGAGCTTTGAATTAACAGTTCGTGAGTTCAAATCCTAAATGTAAGTTGAATGTTTATAGTAGTTCTAGATCCCTTTCTCATAAAATCTTGTTAAACAAAAAATGATCACTGAGCTACAAAAAAATCCAAATCTAAATAATTGTTCATCTATCTCAAGGAAGGATGGCTGTATCTCGAGCTGATTCATTACGAAGTAAAACCAGCTTTAATTTAAGAATCCACTAGCATCTGTTCTTGCAACGGTGTTGATCGGTACTAATAAGTTCCTTCTTGTTGTAGGCTTCATACGTGCATTTTTGAAAGACCACATTCGGTACATACAGCCTTTTTTGCGGTAATGAGGAGTGATGAAATCATTCATGATTATTGGCAGAAGACCTTGTTTGAATTTCTCGTCTGACACCTACGAGACAGTAGATTTGTAGTTTGTTTGTTCCACAACCAGCTACTCTGAGCCTTTTCACAGAACAGAGGACAATCTTGCGTGGCGATTGTAATCCTGTAGGAAAACATTTAATGTAGTTTGTTTGTTCCACAATATTCCAAAAATTCCACTGTATGACTTGTATAGCGTTTCACCCACACTCATTACAAAGGTGCCCCATGTGGAGACACATTTTGCAGAAAAACTATTTCCATAATCATGACACTGGATTGACACTTAGAGGGCAAATTTTTACATCTGCTCAGAAAGTATTTTGTGACATATTTATTTGAATAGCACACTCATTGTAGCTCACTTATAACAACGAGTTTTGTTTTAATTTACTGTTTACTTTGCCTATTCTTTATTTATACCCCACTTGTGCAACAAATACGAGTTTTTCTCCAAGTCATTTTAAACACTTTTATTCTTAAATGACTCAAAGATACTCATCATTAGTGACCGCTGGTATCAAGCAACCATTGAGTACAAAACCAAATCTTATTATATGAAATGAGAATGCACTACTATTGAGTATATATATAAGTATATATGTGTGTTGTGTGTATACATAATTACATACATATTCAGTCAATACCAGCTATTCAAAAACATGTTCAGTATAAACAATATAATAAGAATAAAAATTGAAAAATAAAATTCAATACTTGTGCTTTTAAATGGTATATTGTAATGGAAATTTTGTTATAAATAGTAAGTTTCTCTAGAAACATCACCTTGTCAAATATATTTTAAAGTTTTTCCTCTCAATGTAATTTATTAAAAATTTTTACTTTACTTGATACGAAATAATCACGATCGCTTTTAGTATCCTCTTAATAGAACTTATATTTTGTTTTACTCACTATTCCTACACACACCATTTAAGATCATTTACTTCGTATCACTTAATTAGAGATCTATTATCAGATTACAATGCTACAATTTCGGCCTTAAAGTACTAACTTTATGTTGGTATAGCCGTAAAGACTCTTTTCAATCACGCTAATTATCTTAACGTATTTCGAAAACAAACTGCAACTGAATAAGATTTGAGAGGACGTAAAGTCGAACTACTTATATGGTTAGTTGTTTTGTTAGAAATAAACTCGTTAGAACGACAAAAAATATTTCATGAAAAGGAGTCATTTCTTTAGACATGATTTCCAAATTAATTAAATTGGATTAATGTTTGAAAAGACTTCATTAGCTTATTTTCTCTGATAATTAGAGTAAAACTTCAAAACACATTTTATTTTTCATCATTTTTAAAAGCATATTAAATATTCCCAATAATTTATATGCTTTTGCATATAAATTAGAGGAAATATTTAATATGTTATGCATGAATATGTACATGTGAATGTATATATCCTTACGCATAAGCATTTAATATAATAAATCAGGTGTGTACTCCCCCACTAAAATAACTATTGAGAAATTACTATTATAAGCACATTTTTTATAATATGCTTATATTAACTTAATTAAAACTTCACAGTTATATTAACTTTATTAAGAAAGATGGAACTAATTACATATCTGCATCGTTTTACACTGCAAATCAAGTTTTTATTCTGTTGTGTCAATCTTTTACTCGACACATTGTCTCAGATTAAATCCAAATTTATGTCTTTTTTATAACTGTGTCACATTTATAATATTTCTGATCGAAATAAAAGCTAATCTCTTTGCATAAAAAGTATTTAAAGAGAAAAAGAAAGTATCTAATCATCATATTTTGTGTGAAAAGATAAAACACTATAAAATGCACATTTATCCTTCCCATTTATTCTCATATAATGTGCTAAGTTTTCTTCTATCGATCATAAATATTTCGACTGTACATAATAGTTTGTGGCTATTTTCACAAACGTGCTTTTTCCTGACACTCCATAAATAAGTTTCAAACGATACACGTTATGAAAAAAATGAGTCGACGAGAAGAGTTTTTCTTTTTCCCTTTCTGGATCAATGCATAAGAATACCGTTAGCCTCAGCCACAGTTTGTCCATCTCGTTCCTTGCACCTCTGGAGTTTTTGATATAAAACACGTTTCACCGCTGTTAAGGATGAAAGAATCGTGACTAGAAACTGAATTATTCCTTTGGCATGTGCCTGTCTTATTCCACGATTTTTTTCTCACACTTCATCATTGTTTCTTCCAGTGGAATAAAAATATCCAATTGTTGAATTCTTGCTACTTTCTAGCAAATATACTTTCGGTACCTTTAAACTGATTAAATTCTTCTTTCGCACTTCACAGTAAAAACATATTTTAAAAAATGTTTTGGTCGCTATTCGAATATTGCATAACTTTAGTATAGAAATGTTTTCGAGCTTGTTGGAACCTTAGAAGAATGTTAAGAATCCCGATAAAGGGTTTTAGCAAGCACTTATTGGTTTATCGAAATATTTACTTATAAATTCATCTTTTGATTTAAAAGTGCTTGAACGTGATGATTAACTTAGCTGTCAATAAAAACATTATTTTTTCAGAATAAACATCTGAGTTGGATGTCAATCAAAAATGAAAGTTGCAAAAGTAGTTCAGCCATTTTTGACCACTTTCTTGAGATCTCACTCAAGAAATATTTGCCCACTCAGCAAATATGCAATCTTCTGCTGATTGTTATTATATAATAAAACGGCTGTGTGTGATATTAGATTTTTGGATCACTGTTAATGTTATAAATAATATTATAAGGTATAAATTTAAAGGCTTTAAATATTGAAACATTTAATAGTATTTTTTAATGTTTTAAGAAAATTAATTAAAGATTTAATAATAATTTTATATAGGTTTTAATAGCAAAAATTATATTTTCTTCTATTCCAAGTGTCAAAGAAATTAAATAGCATACAATATGCCTTTTTGTTGCAAAAAATTGAATAGAATTATTTAAAATATCAACGTAATTAATCAATAATAAGATAAGCCTAACTAAATGCTTCAAAAATTATTATAATATGTGAATCGAAATTACTAGATTTCTCTTATAGAAATTTTCAATTAAATTCAATTTAACTAACCTGTGACCAATTTTTATTTATTTCTTCACCTAAAAATAGATTAAATCTTATTAAATTGATCGTTTTGTTAACTAGGTTTGGTGAAATCAATTAAGAAATTAAACTAGCTGTGAGTATAATAATAATTAACAAAATTTAGTAGTTGTAACATTATAGGTTTAAAAACCGTTTTTTAAACTCAGAATCCAATTAATTCTTATGAAAGTGAATATAATTTACTTCGTTCACTGAACCGTATATTAATTGTTTACTGTGCTTCAATTTCATGAAATATAGGATCTTTGTAGTAGTAAATGCACCGAGTAGGCAGCTAAATAATTTGTACTTGATCTTTCACTTCAGCTGTTGTTAAGTCCATTCAGGAGATGAAATTTGTAGAGATTCGGAATCCATTTTAAAACTGTAGTTTTAGGAAAAATTAATTCATGAGAGTAAAAATTAAATCTAACATCAAAAACCGAAATTCACTTATTAAAACGTATTCTGTTTATGAATTTCATTTACGGCAAAATAATTTATTTATAAGAATATAAAAAATTATTCCGTTAAAACATTAATTCAGATTTCAATTTAAACATTTTACATTAAAAATTGAACAAATTTATATACATGTGTGAGAAGTATTAATATTAATTCCAAATCTTATAAAGTGAAATTAAAAATGTGAAAAAGAATAATATTAATTTTGAAAATATATCAAGGAAAATAATTATTCCAATATGTCAATTTCCATAATAATATCGATGTGCAAAACACAAGCATTTCGATAATTAATTAATTCTATACCTTTTGTATTAAATGTTTCTCGCAGTTTAATAGGAGTTTTTCTGCCATTGCGTACTTTGAAACGAATATCTTGCCGTCAATATAAGGTTGGATGAATAGAAATACATATTTGAATATTAAATTTGTTTTACCAGATTGCTGTAGGCAAACACTCATTTAGCAGCGTTTTAAGTAAATCCTTTTCTTTTAAAGGAATTAAATACTCATATCAAGTTATCATCTCATCAGTTAACATTTCTGTATTCACTCAGTGGGAAAAAGAACAACTGAAGATTCTATTTAAAAAAATAGAGCTATGCAAAACACTTTCAGAATTACAATATGAATCAAGAAGATTGAATGAAATTGCAAATTAATTAACTGGATCATTAAATTTCTTAGTAATTTCAAACGTCTTCAAATCGACAAAAGTCTTATCTGAGGTTAAATTTATAAATGAGAACCTATTTTAAAAAGTTAATGCGTTTAACGACCAATAAATATAAGAAAATAATGATGTTAAAACTCGATGCATCTCAAAACGAGATACAGAAAGCATTCTTTTTTCTCTTGAAAAGGGAAATGCTTGGAAATACGATAACTCTGTAAGGATCGGTATCGATTTTCTTAGTTATTTGCATGAGCTAAATGATTCCGGTTACAAACCGTGAGCATCTCAGTGTAGGAATAAATTTGCATCAGTTTCAATCTATATCCGGTGCATTTGATTATGTAATTGAAATAAGCAATCAACAAATATTCATTGGATCCACCCAACAGAGAATAAAAACAAGTATAACTATTAATAAAGCGGAATGTCCATGGCATCTGGAGAATTGATGTGAAACTGTAACCGAGATTGGTAAGAGCAGAGATTTAATAAAGGAATCGGTTTGTGATTAATCTGATGATAGAATTTCCGTCGCAGTAACGAGAAAAGTAACTATTTTAAAGATAAAATATATGTCTTATTTCTATATTATTTTCCTTTTTGTTTGAGTTCAGCACCGAGTAGTGTTTGAAAGTATTGTTAAAAAAATCAATGAACAATGATTATTATAAATTCGACTTTATATAATTGAAAACTACATGTTGTGTAATTTGTAATTTCACTAATTAAATATATTTTATAAAGATTAAATTTCAAATTAAAAAAATGAAGTTAGATTGAAAATAAATTAATAGTTTGTCATTTGTATGGAAAAATTTCTCTACTATTTTGTAGGGGATTAAATTTGCTTTTAAAAAATTAAATTTCAATCTATCTGATTAAAAAAAATTTCTTTATAGATATGATCTTTTTAAAGTTCTCTTTACACTTATTAAAATTGTTCTGCTTTTACTATAAATACATTTAGAATTAAATTATTTATCTAAGTCAATCTGTAAAACATAAACTTTATAAACTTATTAAACTTCAGGTGAATAGTATGAAATATAAATAATTCAACTAAAGAAATTTTTATCTTGGTTATCAGTGTGTTAGAAGTATTTAACTATAGCAACAGAAATTTATAACACAAAAAAATTGAAAGCAAAAATAAAATCTCAGTGGAAAATTTCGGATATATTTAAAAAAAATGTTCTTTAAAATATTATAAATTGTAACAAACTAAGGCTTAAATTTTTATTTTTTAATCTATCAACAATAAATTAATACTAAAAATGATACAAATATTATGTAAGCTAGAAGTTTTTATAATTATAATTATTTTTATGTAATTCGAATTTTAATGACAGTACATTTTATACTAAAAGCAAATCTGATAATGTAAAAGAATAAAAGGTTAAAACGAAAAAATATCTGGAATAGTAAAATATTGTATCGTAAGCGTATATACTATATAGTGACCTCCACTGCGAGCGTATCAATCAGTGTAGGGCGTTTTTGTTAATGGATAAGAACCAAATCAGATTAACAAACTTTCCCAGAAGTTGGAACAAAAATAAAACCTGAAGTTTCGATGGCAAAAGATGTCAAATAATATCTGTTAATTCGTTACTTCATTCGTTATGAATTTCAGCAAGAAAAATGAGACTCAAAATCCAGCCATTCATTATTTTCTGTTCTTCACAAGGCAATCATATGGAAAAGCAAATGGATAAATTTGTTTCAGTACTTTAAAGATTTTAATTTTCATATTAATGATGAAGAATGTAGTTATACTTCACTGAGGAAAAGCATTGATGGGGATTTACAAGAGAGAGAGTCGCTTGATAAAGAGTAATCTCTAGTGCAAGAAAGATGTTGCTGAACAATTAGAAGTATCCCAAAATTACAATTTTTAAACGTTAACTCTCAATGGAAATGATTCGGATGGCAACGAATGGGTGTTACATTCAAATAATCAGTTGAACAAGAATGAGCATGTACCACAGTGCATGAATCTGCTGAACAAACAACACAAAAATCTTAGTTATGGAAAATTATTCTGGGGTACAAAAATTAATATATATATATATATATATATATATATATATATATATATATATATATATATATATATATATATATATATATATATATATATATATATATATATATATATATATATATATATATATATATATATGTATCGAAAATCCTAAATGCAAAAATTATTTTTTATTCTTGGACCAAGACTCCTTAACTTTTTGTTCTCGTATAGAAGTTTTGAATAATGTCTAGTATTTATATAATTTTTACTACAAAACTACCTACTACATTCAAACAGTAAAACAAATATAATATGATTGATAAATTACAATATACAATAAAAATATGTATAACAGGCAGATACTTACTTTTTCCGGCACTGAAAACACTGTGACATCGATTCACTCACAGTCACACTTTTATGTCCCGGAAACAAATGAGTAACGTTTTGTTCTTGCCATTCGTATTTATACTAATGTAGACTGCAAGCACAGGGCAAGTCGCATTTCATCCATTTGCAGGTCTAAACAACCATTCCTGGTACGAGCGGGCGCACGGGCGGCACTTTGCAAGTCTCGACATGTGGTGCACACTTATACTATTATCTATTGTTCTATTCAATTTTGTGTTTGATCTGAGTCTCGAATATTTTTAATTACCTACTTAGTGAATGTTGCTACCTACCTACGTTGATAGGTAAATCCAAGCCAAGATTTTTGTTCTTTATTATGAAAACCAGAAAAGTTTTCGTGGACTTCCACTTACAACTTAAGAACCCCTGTTTTCTTTTCACGTCTAGGTGGACCCCGTGTGGTCTCCTATAGACCTCTGGGGGTCCACCTGGACCACTTTGGGAACCTATGTTCTTGGTAAAAAAACAATATCAATTCCAAAATATGCCATTAATAGACAAAAAGTTCTTCTGCGCATGTGGACGGATGTGAAAATTGCGAATGGGTGATTGTGGAGTGGAGTGATATTAAGTAACGAAAAAAATTTCAACTTTGATGGTTCAAATGGCTAACACTATTATTAGCATGATTTGCTTAGCAGTGGAACTACACTACTGGGCATTAAAATTTCTACACCAAGAAGGAATGCAAATAATAGAACGATATTTATTGGACACATAAATTATAGTGGAAAGAACAAGTGATTAGATTTACAGGAAATTAGGATGCATAGATCTTGAGAAATCAGTACCCAGAGCAGCCACCTCAGGCTGCAATAACAGCATTTTTCCGCCAAAGCATGAAGTCAAACAGAGCTTGTATGGCATGTACGGGGATCTCAGTCCATGCAGCTTCAACACTATGCCACAGTTCATCGACAATACTGGATGGTGAGTGATGGCGTGACAATCGCTCGGCAACCATTGACCACACGTTCTCAATTGGTGACAGATCAGGAGAACGTTCTGGCCAGGGTAACAGTCGAATCTATTCTGTATCAAGGAAGTTCAGAACAGTACGGGCAACATGCGGTCGTGCATTATCCTATTGAAACAAAGCATTAGGGAGGCCTCGAAGATAGTGCAGAGCCACGGGCCTTAACAAATCGGAAATGTAACGGTTGCTGTTCAAAGTGCCGGTAATGCGAACAAGAGGTGATCGAGACGTGTATCCAATAGAACCCCAAACCATCAGTCCAGCAGATGGGCCAGTATGGCGATGTCTAATGCAAGCTGCCAATGCGCGTTCTCCACGATGTTTCCAACACGGATGCAGCCATCATGGTCCTGTATACAGAACCGAGATTCATCTGTAAAGATGACGTGATGCCATTCCCGCGTCCAGCTTCGTCGCTGATCACACCATTGAAGGCGCTCCTGTCTGTGACGCAGCGTCAATGGTAGCCGAAGCCATGGTCACCGTGCAGACAATTCATGCTGCTGGAAACTGTTCGAGCAGAAACTTGTTGCCTTGCAAATGACTCTATTTCTCGACTCAGGGTTCGTGACGTGGCTGCACGATCCCTTGTGACCATGCGGATAAGATGTCTGTCTTCTCTGCTGTTAGTGATCGGGGGTCGCTGAGATCCAGCAAGACGTTCCGTATAATTGTCCTGAACCTATCGATTCCATATTCTGCTAACAGTCATGGGGTCTCGACCGACGCGAGCAGCAATATTGCGGTACTATAAACCGCAATCCCAGTAGGTTATAATCCTTCCTCGATCAAAGTCAGACACGTCCTGATAGGCATATCTTCTTCTTACACGAAGCACTATAACAACTTTCTTTGCTGAAAACAACGTTGAAACGGAAACTGAGTATGAGAAAACTGCTGTCAAATCTCTGGTTTTATACACATTGTAGATGTCACTACTGTCACCTGCTTTGTATGAATGCCCTGAAAATCTAATCATTTGCATATCTTAGCAAGTTCTACCTGTCATGCAAATTTCACATGTGTGGTGTGCCGCTTTCCTGATGTAGCAATTTTAATGGCCAGTAGTGTATATTCTAGGAAAAGCAATCTAATTCAGTTTTGTTATATTATGAGCTGGATTCAGACGAAGAAAGAAACATATAGCATTGGCAAAGAAAACATATAGCATTTGTAGACTGCCGTTTGTATCTGGTAATTTGTTAACAATTTATTAAATTCTTCTGCAACCAGAGCACATTTTTGGTGTGTTCTTTATATTTCAACACAGCAATATTTCAGCACATATTGCAAAATTCACTATTTAATGGTTTTTCGATAATTGTACAGATATTTTTTGATTTGCCTTCATACACCCTTAACTTGAATCTTGTAAAAACATGAGCGATATACTCCCAAAAGCAATGTCCTTGGATTAAATGCAGTAAAATTGTATTACGGGCATCGAAAAAGATGTTTCACTCAAATAATTAGATATTGAGACAACTTATTGGTTAGAATTTGTTGAAATCATGCCAAATAAGACTTTAGATCTCAATCTGAAAAATAATGGTGAGAACTCTCATTAATTAAAAACTTATTTGATGCTTGCTTTAGTAAGCACACCATTTTCAAAAAGTTGCATCACATAGCTTGTTTTTCTTTTATATTCATATGACATTTTAAAGTATTATTTTTTAATGTATGAACTGCTAATAATGTTTTCATATATTTTTCAACTTTTAACTTTTAAATTCAAAAACTCTTTTCTCTGTGTAATTTTTCATTTTACTTTGGAGAACCTCACTCTAATAAACAATAAACATCTAATGGGAACAATAACACTCTAATAAAGATTGAATTTCCTATATTAGTATAGTCAGTTATTTTATTACTATGAAATTCATTTCTTAGTGAAATTATTTAAGATTGTGGCAATTTTAAACATTCTTTTTATCCCATTTAAATTAGAAGTTTTTCATTCAGAAATGTATTTTTCTTTCAATGCCATTAAGACTTTATTCATTTTAACTATTATTTGCTGAAAACAGTTTTAAAAAGATATGTACATTAACTCTGATGCACACAGACACAGCAATGAGCTACATACCATACCGGAAATTTACACTACAATTAAAAGACGCTGTGATATACAAACGATTAGTGTATTAATGCTTTATGAAAAATAATTTGTCAGAGGAGAACATACGATTTGTGTAAACGAAAAACTTGTAAAGGAAATTTCTTATACACAAATAGTATTTGAAATTAACATTTTATTGGTATCTACCACCATTGTGGTTTATCGTGTTAAACCCTTGGGGATCGTTGGTATTGTTGCACCAGTATGCTTCCCTGTACCTTCCTCCGAGTTGAGTTCTATCATTTAGGTAAAAGCGGCCAGGTGGGTCATAAGTAGAAGACCCCAATACTTGGGCAAGTATCATTTCTCTTAGAGGACATTGTGATCATGACGTATATAAAGTACCCCTTCCGTTTTAGTGAACACGACGGATCTTCAGTTCGGGATTCGAAATCTCTACCTTCTGATATTGAGAATGATGCACTAACCAACCCGCCTTGTGGATCATGTCAATTAGGATCCAAGACTATATAAAGAACATAGAATCAGTGGAGTAAGAGCGGTTATACCGAACGCCTTACTGGATTTCAAGGGTTCGAACTAACAGCCGAGATGACAGAAATGTTACCCGTATGGCTTTAATGGATCATACAGTCATGTTACGGGTTTCAAATCGAGAAATAACGTTTTCTGCAAGACAACAAATGTACGCGTGAACAGTTGATGGCACCTACAGCAGAAGGAACCTTCAACTCAATAACCATCAGAATCCGATTACCTGCTGTTATAATATCACTCATGAATCTAAACACAAGAATGGCGTGGTATTTGTTTTCAGATTAATCTCAGTTTTGTTTACATTATCATGATCATGTAGTCTGTGTTTGGTAGCATCTGGGAAAACGCAAATTGCCAGCGTGCATTCGACATCGTCATAACAGCCTGTCATCTGAAATGATAGCACATTTTTTTACTGGATACTCCTTTATTCAACCCGAGGCTCTATTCTTTCTCAAGCTCTGCAAGATGATATATTTCATAAGAATAAAGCGTGGCATGTTGTTGGCATCATACGAACTTTTCCTGACACAGAAAATGTTCGACTACTGCCTTGTTTATCAAATTCCTCACATCTCTCACAAATATATTTCCAATGGCTGTCGAAAATCTGACTCATCACATACGCCAGTCAATGTTTTCAATGAACTGCTAAATTGTGTTGACTGTTGTATATTTACATATCATCCATACATTATTTGATAAAGTGCGTATGCATATAAGTGTTGCTTACAACTAGGGGTAGTTATTTTGGACGCTGATTTCTCAAAATCAATGCTTACAAATTTATTGAAAATATTATTATTTCTTTTATTTCTAGTATAACGTATTTATCCACTAAATATAATTATTTCTCTCTTTTGGTGCAATTGTGCGCAGTCACATTATACTATAAGATTTTCCCTAACCTTCAAAATCTGAATATAATTTTTTGCTTAAGATACCTTATTTTGTAAATCACTCTCGTTAACTGCTTCAAATAAATTGGCTCTTTATAATGTTTAAGAAATCTTTGACAAATTGTATTTGAAGCATTCTGCATTATCCCTCATCTATATCGAGAATCTCAATAAATGGTAACAATCGAGTCTCTTTCATTTAAAGGAAATCATTATGATCTTTCTGACGCCAACTAAGTGGCAGCGAACTTCCGATCTATCTTTGCCTCACCAGCGTGAATACGGCAGCTCCGGAAATCCTGCCTCGACATTTACTCATTGCTCATAGGGCAAAGGATGGACTCCTTATGTGATATCTCTCCCCCACTGTACAGCAGTTTCCGACTTTCTTTTTTCCGTTCCTGATGCCTGAACAACTTGCTTTTTTTCATCGAGTTGACCATTGACGTTGCATCTAAAAATACAATATATGCTTCATTCTTTAGATAAAAGTTAATGACATTAGAAAAATGTTTTTTTAATTAAAAATAATGTAATATTTCTTTTATATAATTTTTTCCTTTAAGTAAGTGTATAAGATAGTTGCTTTAATTTTAAAATATGTTATTCTTATGTTGTTTGTAAATTCCTTTTTGAGAGAAACGCCCTTTTTTGAAACTACTATTTTAATTTCGAATTGTAAACTGTATACCTTATTTAAAATTCTTAATTTAAAAATCAAATTCAAAATTGATAAAATAGATTTTGAGGACAATATTACGTGTAATCCAGTAATTTAGGTAAGCCTTTTCAAAGCAGAAATGAGGTACTTATCCTCCACATTCTTTGGCAAGATCAGGACTGAAAGTTTTCATTCCGATGAACAATACGTTTACTAAAAATATCTCAAATAATAATTTCACAGAGTGCTCACCTAGTGGTAGGACAAAAGTAGTAGGTGAAATGCTTGGTACCAGGCAATATTGAACCACCAGTTTGGTACCAGACACTATTGAACAACGGTGATGGAAATTGCTCCTTTGCATGCAATTCTGTCTATATAGTTTCTTGGGAGTTTCCAATTTTCTTCACGCAGTTATGGTCATCTATCTATGAAACGTCCTCCCATGAGTCAATTTACGAGGGGGATATTAAAATAACTTACAGATATTATATAACCCACTTCTTGGAATCAAAGAAATAGCTTTATTTTTTTAAAATACCTTAAAGTACATAGTTCTTTTTTTAAATGTTTATGCATTTAACTTTAATTTAATCTTATCTAAGGACTCGGTATTTTTAGAGCTTGTGAGTTTCATTTTTCTGTAGCCTGGTATTGCAAGTTCTTAAATTAGAAATTAAAGGATTACATTTTTTTTCAATCGAATACTTTCATATTGATAGCATTTAAGCTAAAATGGAAGTAACTACATGGTACTGAAACCATATTGTTACGAATTTTATTCACGTATCTAAATTTTTAATATATATATATATATATATATATATATATATATATATATATATATATATATATATATATATATATATATATATATATATATATATATATATATATATATATATATATATATATATATATATATATATATATATATATGTATATATATATACTGAAGCAAAAAATGAACTTTAAATAGATGTCTATGTTTATTCGTCCCAGATCTAATCCATAACTTTTCTATCATTTATTTGATTAAATTTACACACTACTGAGATTAAACTAAGCATAATTGTGTTTTCGAATGACATGGTTTTGAAACGCGAAAACAAAATGCAGAGAAAGCAGGAAAATGTAAAGAGTGTTTGCAGTTTTAAGTAACATTATTTTAAAAGTTACGCGGTGCTCAAAATGTTACAAGAAATTTCAAAATATTGATACTTTTTTTCCCTCTGAATTTCTGAATCCTGGTAAAATATTATATATAGGCTCACCATGGCCTATTATAGGATCATGCTCTTCGAAATGAGAAGTGTCAATTTCAACTTTAGTCACTGTTGATTGCGTTTGTGCATTATGCATTTGCTAGTTTTAGGTGGGATTTTCGGGAGTTTACCGGGGTTGTTCTTTTGCTGCACGTGAATACGCCCCCTCAATCTAAAAAAGTTCTCCCGAAAGATAAAGACGGGATAATCACATATTTTAAACAGCATTCATCTGTTAAGCTGTTCATTACACTTTGAGAAAATATCACATTTATTTCTTTATTTGAAGTAGAAGGTCATGAATTCGATTCTGTCGACAGTTGATGAGTGGGAGATGAAGTTACGCTTCTGCTTTCTCCAGACACACGTGTCAAGGAGAGTGCATAAGAGTTTCCCAGTTTTTTCCCGTGCAACATATGCAAAAATATTGCCCACTATCTATAAAAATTGTTCCCTGAAAGCTACATGCTCTTGATGCTTAAATGCCTTAAAACAACCATCGGCTCAGCTTATCCGCTATGCAGTATGAAAACGTCACTGACATTTATAGTAAGGATAAACGCAATGTTTACAATTAGAACTGATTAGATTCAGCAGGTCAAAATGTTGCACTTTTTCTCATAATTGCAGAATAATAATGATAAAAGACATTTTCTTTATTAAATGCTTTTTTTTCTTACAGGAACCGATAGGATTTACATTATAAGTTACAAAAATATTAGATTTCCTAATAGTTTATTTTAATTGTATGGCACATTAAAACTTTTTTGCTAGTATATATATATATATATATATATATATATATATATATATATATATATATATTTCTAAGAAAAATCAAATATTAACCATGATTATTAATCGTATTAACTAACATAAAATCAATCCAGAGAATCTTACAAAAATGTTCCCAACATTTATTTTCTTCAGGATGACAAATAATGAGCTTTATATTTTTATGATATCTAAATTCATATAACTCATATTTATTTACAGAATATTGTTTTGAAACATCTTGAGCATTTGTATCCGCTCATAAATTTTGAACATCAGCAAAATTTAACAATGATTCAGTATGGACATTTCCGCATTTTTTCCTAAACAGTTTATAAGCAAAAAAGGACTTATATATGGCAGTCCAAAAAACATCTGCAAGTTATGATAATTTCGACCTTCGAATCTAAGCGTAGAAAAGGAGTCTTCTCTAACATTTTCATTTTTAACGTAGTTTAATTTGCTTTTTAATTATAACATTTGTATTTGCTTTTTTCTGTTACTGAAAGCTTTACGCTTTCTTTTGTCAATCATGCTCTCAGATTTAGCTTATATTAAATGTTTAAAAATTCATAAGAACAAACAAATGGAGTTTAAAAATGGCTACCTTTAGGAATATATTACAATTAAATCAATTTATTTTTGAAAAGAAAAAACTATAGCTCAGTGCTGTTTTCAATAATGTCTATGGTTGAGATATGCTTAGGAATTAATCCTATTTTCAATCTACAGCTCCGACCTCCATTTAAAATTCAGAGTAAGTACCTTTATTAGTTCAGTGAAACTCCAGTTCACAATAATCTTCTAAATAATTTAAAATAAAAATATTCAATTGCTTCAAAAATTCATTTTCTGTGATTTATCACTTTTTCACTTTTTTGATACCAGTTTCCTTACAGCTTTCTAACAGAAAATATATAAATACAATTTTATTGTATTTATAAAATGCAGTATATATAATATATATATATATATATATATATATATATATATATATATATATATATATATATATATATATATATATATATATATATATATATATATATATATATATATATATATATATATATTAACGACCTGCTTTTTCATTACAGGAAAGCTACAATATTAGATGAATATTATGTACATACAACGACCTTGACTGTTCCCTAGATAGTGTTAAAAGTCGTTATGGGATTTATAAAGAAAATTTGATTCTTCATTAATGCATATAATAATAAGTATTCTATTTTTATAGCCTTCATATGATATATTCTATATATTATTTTTTAAATTGATTTTTAATTACTTTTCTTTATGCAATAGACCTACAAAATTTATCTTTTCAATTCTACGAATAAAACGTTATTAAAAGAAATATTCCATAAAATTTGATGCATTTGCAGGAGACTTAGTAGTGAAGCGATTAAAATTGTTTGTCTGTCAGTTCGTATGTTTCATTATTGTGCACTATAATAGTACCATGTGGAACGATGTATTTAAACGAAATTCTATACAAGATTAGAAGTATATTGATTAAGTCCCATTACAAAAATTATAATCACAAAATAAAAATTCATCCATTTTTAAAACTTAACTATTTTGCAGAAACGCTTAATAGGCGAAAAATGTAATTGGTTAAAATAAGAATGGATTGAAATTTGTTTATTTAATTATTTAAACTTTTTTCTACGGACTGTCACCAGAAAATCGTTTTAAAGGCAAATATCTAAAATTCTAAAAAATCTAGAGAAAAATCTTAAAATTAGGTTAAACCATATATCCCTTTTGATTAATTACACAGAAAAGAAATATGAGTATATCACAATGTTTATATTTCATATAACCAAGAGTTTATGAAACACATTTATGTGAAATAAACTATATTTAAACTTAAATATATAGTTGTTACGTAAATTCAAGAGGCATTACTCCACTTTTTTTCACCTCAGATTTTAAAGTAAATAAGTTTGAAACAAAACTACAATACTTTGTCTTCGAAAGTAATTGGATTTTTTTAAGGAATGTTCTCAATCTCAGGAGAGAAAAAAGGAGGTAAATCAATTTAAGTCCAACATTTAATAGTTCTTTTAGTAAAAGACTGAAAGAAATCAAATAATTTCAAATACTGTCTTTTACTTTGAATGAAACAAGGAAAATCGGTTATTCAGAAGTAAAATCATTAAAGGAGTAAAAAAATATATTAATGAGCAAGTAGGAGACGATATTTGGAAAAGTAATAGAGTATAAGTTTGCATTGAAAGTTCAAGTAGAAAATCCAAAAGGGAAACAAACAGGATCGATTCCTTTTTGTTCATTTTTCTATTCATTTTACCGAAAAATACAGGAACTGTTTTTGAAAAGAACTAACTGCTGAAAGAGCTGGGAAATTTCTAAACCTGGAATTCACAGTGTCAGCGAGGTAAAACCTGAATTTGAACGATTTTTGCCAATCAATTCTACGCCAGGGGACTATGTATTTCATAAGAAACGATAAAAAACATTTTGGCGGGTAGGGAAGCTGTCGTAGATAATGCAACTTTCCCTGGGGCATATGCTATGACTGGCACGTCTGTATTTCCGGATTGCAGAAAATTTTTGAATACTTTTCTCTCTCTCTCTCTTTTTTTTTTTTTTATCTCGCGTGCGCAACGAATAAATCTTTCATTTCAACTTCCATTTTGTGCGACGTCATCAACAGCTCAGTAAATTCTATACGAGGTGAATCTAAAGTCGATGAGATGATTCATGGCTGCGTCCCAACGCGAATAATTCAAAGAGATAAAAACTTTAATTCTTTTTCCTGGAGCAAAAATAACAACAATATCTGTTTTGTGAAATGCTTAAAATATTTCGCAAAAATTGCTTAAAAATGATAAACAAAACTAACTTTTGTGTATTGCAAATTTATTATGTATATCAAATTTTACTCTAATGAAGACCAAAATAATTCAGTTATAATTAATTTATGATTAATATTTATAGCATAGCCCACTACAAGTTTAATATAAAATTTTAATCTACTGGTTGATTATCGTTTTAAATAATTGAAATAATTATGTGTAATTAATTAATGCTTTAAGCAGTGCCATACTCTGAGCAATAAATCAATACAAGGTAAATTTCATTTCTTTTATGTGATTAAAAAAACTCTCATGAAAAACAATTTAAGAAATTCTATTATATTTGCAGCTTAGAACAACCAAATGTGTTTCAAAAATTATTACCGACAGTTGTTTTAGAAGAATGTTTTGCAAAATATAGTTTCCGCCTTTTCAGGAAATCATATTTTTTAAGTAAGAATCACATTAAAACCGTATTATTAACAAATACAATACTGTGTATTTGTACGCATATTTTCCTTTAAACGGTACACAAATTTACCTTTATTACTGCATTGCTTTTCCACTTTCAAAAATTAATTAATTACATCTTAAGTAACAAAATAAAAACATGATAAATTGAATTTAAATGTAATTAATGTTTATATGAGGACTCAAGGATATTTTAAGATTCTAATGATAAAAATAAACTATATCTAAATAATGTATGGATCAGTTTTGTTGAACATGGTCAGTTTTTGATGTGTGTGTGTAAAAAAGATCAATTTATAGATTCCAACATTCGAATCATGTTAGAAGTTTCAGCTGCAGCTTCACAGGTATTTTAATTAATATAGCATTTCGCGTAAAATGCGTTAAAAATAGGATTTAAAGTTTTTTTCGAAATCCATTCCATAATATTGTCTTACTTCTTGTTATAACTCTGAGCTTTAAAGACGGTTTTGTTTACAGATTTAAATGAAATTGTAAATAAACTATAGCATTTAAAATAAGAGAGATTAACTGACAATAATGTATAATAATCTTTGTAAATTTATTTGATTATAGAGAAATAAAAATTCCGTAAAATTTTCTATCAAAAATCATTTTTTAGAATTATTATGTTTGCAAATAACAAAATTATGCTTTAAAAATTAATACGTTGTAGTATTTGTAAATCACCGATTTTATAAAAATGTAATGCTATAATATTATGACTAGTTTCATAAACACAACTATAGTTATAAAAATCTCAATATTATCAATGACATTTCAAGTTAAATTTCTTTCTTCTTGTATTTTACTGTAGTGAGAGATATTTGTCAGTTATATTATAATTTGAGGATAAGTACGTGTAGAAAATAAAAGTATTACATCTAAATGTGCATATGTTTTTTAATTTACTAAATAAAAATAACAAAAACTAAAGTTTTTTTCTAAAGAACTTACATTTAGAATTTATAAATGTAAGTACTTTAGAAGCTCATATGTTATACAATTTAAAGAACTTATAGTAGTGCAAATATGCTAGCTTATGAGCATTTTTAAATAACTTCCACACTTTAAAAAATAAGGAAAACAAACAAGAACAAATCTTTTTAATACGTTATAAAAAAACAGAGAAAAATTATTTTCTAAATTAAAATTAAAACCCTAAATATTATTATATCTAGGTTATTGGTTAATAAACGCAAATTTTTTGTAATAATTATTTTGTATATAAATTTTTTTGTATAAAATTTTTTTGTATATAATGTTATTAAACATTATTACGCTAACAAGTCTGTAAAATTTTACGCTTCATCACCGTACAATTTTATTCACCAAAATTTCATGAGTGCACTAATTTATTCGAATGTTATAAAGAATGTCGGAAGAAAAGAACTACCTTTCAACGTAATGATTTATATTTTTAAAGGGTTCACACATCAGTCTAAGGAGTTCCATTCCACCTCGAGTCATTCTTATGCCCCAATTAGTTTTGTTATCTGTCAATTGACATTCAAAAATGCTGGCTTTCTTCTCCTAATTCGAAAGAGTCTGATTAATTGTGGCAAAGGACCAAATGCGTTCATCTCCAGAACAAAGCGACAAAACTTAGGACTGTGTCGCGCATAAAATAAAATGCAGACCTCGATTCAATCTTGGAAAAGGTCCAAAAGTGTCCGGGTGACCACGCTACGCCGTTAATGTGATTGATAGCGGATTATTTCCTTTCACACAACAGTGGCAACAAATTATGAATTTTCCGCTTCAATGGGCCTCTAAGCTCTAGGAGCATTGCTCATGTTCTATTGAAGGAGATGCAATACGGCTGAGAGAGCGGTGTCACTCCATCCTAGATATGAATAGTTCGAGTGAAATAATTGCCTTTTAAAAACTGAGAGCCATTCAACCAGCGCTAGAATATATTGTGCTCGTTGAATATTCATTAGTTAGCATTTTACTTCAATTGGACAGACATTTAGCAATTTGTTTCGAAGCGAATGTTTGCATTTAAGGAAAGAAAAAGATGACGGGTCTAATCAAGAGTAGCGTCTCTCTTCCCGACTGCCAAGTAATCTTGCTCGAAAAATGCATCTGACGAGCCAATTGTATTTACCAATTAAAGAAGACACGAGTGGTTTTTATCTTTTCTTACATTTTTAGCGAAATTATAAATATTAAATTCACCGAGAAAGATTTGATTGAAACTAGCTACTTTCTTAAGAAGATAAATATTAATTCAAATTAAGCGGATATTACTTCCTTTCGAATATGATCATTATCATAATATTTTTTTGGAAGATGTTTTGTGTGATTTATTCGGTGGCACAGGAAATAAAAATAAAATATGTTTACACCATGATTGAAAAATATAAAGATGTCATTTTGTTTTATTCAAACATATTAACAAATGTAGATTTATTCTGCGATCTAATAACCGGCTTGTCCATTAGAGAAAAAAATAAAGAATTCTCTGAAAAAATTTAATTGAAAACAGGAGATATTCAAAAATTAGATTTATGTAACTACTTTTTTTTCTTTAGAATGCCAGTAAAGAAATAAGATAAAATATTTTAGGAAACTGTAAATTAAAATAATATCATCACTCTCCTAAAGAAAATTAAAATTAAACTCTGAAATGAAAAAGTTTGGAAAATTGTTAGAAAATCTCTGGTCCATAATCTGAATCCCATTTCTTTTCAATAACAGAACATTTTAAAGTAAGTTTTACGTTTAACATGTTTTAAATTTGGCAAGTTTATTTGTTTTAAAATAAATTTGTATCAACAAATATGAAAATGTTTAAAAATTGGTGATATTTTTAAACCTCTCAGAAAAGTATCATTTCATGAAATGAATCGCAGAATAATTCTACTGCGAAAACACAGAGAAGCATTGAAAACATTTTTAAAAATTTAATTTTAAGTATTTATATGAAATAAAAAATACGATTTGTAGCCTAAAGTAAAGCAGTAAACTCCTTATTCTCTTAATTTCTCTTCATATTTTTATGCACCATATTACAATTTAATTAATAACAAGTAATTACATAATTTTAATTGTTAAAAATAATATATACAATGAAGTTATAAATGTAATGAAGAAATAGTTTTGTTCAAGAAAACTTTGCTACATCAAAAGTCTTTCCTGATATTTTAAATCTAATTCGAAGATAGCTTAAGTTCAACAAAGTCTTTTCAAGAGAAGAGAACTAAACAAAATGAAGTTAAGAAGAAAAAAAAATAGCCCAAAATATTCTTCGCGTTCTTTTACCTTGTCTAGTAGATCTATACAAGATAAAACACTATGTAAAAAAATTTTACGAAACTATAAGAAAACAAAACTTAGATCGGAATTTTATACAGAATACACAAAAATCCCTTAAAAACATAACTGTATCACTAAAACATAATTTGGTGGTATCAAATGAAGTCATTTGCCAATTGAATACCATTTTAAATATGCTTGGGAATAAAAAGACAGAAAAATATTTCATCATTAAAACATTAGATTCAATGAAACATAAAGGTTAGCAATCAAATTATATTTTTTGAAGAATCTAATATTTCTAAAATCTGATCAAATGAATTTAACAATTTGTTTGCTTAAAAAATATGGAGAAAATCAATTTTGATGCCACATATTCTCATACTCACTCCTGCCATTTTAGAAAAATAATTTCTAATAGAATTGTGAAAAATGACTCTTGGAAAAGAAAAATTTATTTAAGTGATTATAGATGAGGAAGTATTTTTGGGTAGAGAGACGATGTTCAGTTACAAAATCGGATTGCTGAAAAGTACTTAAAAGTGAGAGAACGTCTTCAATTAAAGTGTTTAGTTAACTTATTTCAGTACAAATAATTAACAATAAATTAAAACATTTGACGCAAATAAATAAAAATATCGGATCCTTTATGTATATATAAATATATTTTATAAATTTTTGAATACGTTGATTTCAAAAAAATTGTAAGAACAATGGTATATTTCACAATTTCTAAATCGAAAATTGTAAAAGACAAATTTTAATTTAAAAAATTTGCTTATAGGGGTTACCTTATACTCTTACTCTCTTTCCTCTTCAAGTTATATTAAGATTTCCATTATACTAAATTTTAAATATATGAAGTTATAACTTTTAAGCATTTTTGCTTTAAATGAAAACAGAGTTCTACTTTTCCTACTAGAAAATCCTGAAATGTATGAAACAAATAAATGAACTGGATGCCTCTTACGAGTTGACAGAGAAGAATGATTACAAGGCGTGCTTGCCAGGAAAAAAAACTTAAATGAAATTAGAAGGGATTTGATGTTAATGCATCTGAGTTCCAGCTGAATATTGCGAAACATTTTAATCGAAAAGTTTCTTGTTTATTCCTTTTTTTGACAGAAAATGACCTTTTAGTTTTTTTTGTACCAGAGAAGAATTACTTTTGCTAACTATGTGTATTTTTTAATCCAAAATGAAAGATGTATATTTTGCAAAAATGTTCAACTTTGAAATACCAAATAACTTTCGATGCATTTGCTTGATTTGCATGAAAACAAAACAGTGTATTTTCTAAAAATCAAAATGGTTGTGGTATACTATGCAATTGAGTATAATTGCCTCAAAAGGAACAACTTCGATATCATTATTTGCTAAACAGTAAAACTTGATGTTTATCGTGAAACAGTGAAAACAAAAATGAAATTTGAAAGTCATATAATTTCTACCATTCTCATTTTTCTGGTTTTCTAAAGTGCAATGCTATAGTTTAAAAATACGTCTCTGAAATTACACTGTTGCTCATTCAAAAATGCCATTTTAATTTTAATGCAAAATTTGAGGCCAATTTTAGAGCTCAAGAAATTTATTATCAGTATCGCACACTGGCTTTAAAACAAATTTCAATCATTCATTAACTTTTAAATTTATAAAACATATTTTTCATGAAATTTTAAAATAATAAAGCTTATTAAAAATTTTTTTCAACTTTCTTAACTGTATTGTTTAAAATGCTTGAATTCATTTTTATATAGTAATAATCTTTGAAAAATAAAATTTTCATATTAATTTTACATTTTTTATGCTATTAATATAAATATGTTTTAGTTGAAAAGCAGTACTTCATTCTTTTTTCACAAAACTTATATCAGATTTTTAGTTAATTGAAATATTAAGCAAACATATTAATATGTATTATGTTAACTAAAAGTAAATATATGTTAAATTATAATATATACTTACACAAGTAAATATTTTCATTTAATAAATTATTGCTGTCTAAAAATTTTTCAACTAAGTACTTAAATTCATATACTGAAAATCAAAAGGTACATAGAAACTTTAAATATTGTGTGTTTTAACTGATGTTTTTAATCATACATTAATTTAAGCATTTCCAAATTATAAATCTATTTTATAAAAGCTTTCTTATTTAATAAGTGAAAATTAAAAATTCTTGATTTATTCATTTCTCAGTTATTTTTCCTTTTTGAATACAAACAATTTTTTATTAGTAATTAGTTTATTTACAAAGAATGTATACTTCAATGAATTTAAGAAATCATTATTTTTTCCTTTTAAGAGCAAAAGAATTCTTTATCCAAATAAAAAATATTTCTTAACATTGAATTTAATCTTTTTCTCAAAATAAAACAAAATATTTTTATAACAATCAAGTGAAATTTTAGATTAATTCTTTCTAAAAAAATATTATATTTCTTAAAATCTTAATGATGTTTTGGGAATACGAAACTCTTAGCAATAATCTTAAAAATCAGTTCTAAAAGTATTGAATTGCATCATTATATTGTAAAAATTCCTTTTTATATAATTGATGTAAAATAATTTAATATAACATGTATAATTAAAATAATGATAGTATATATAATTGATGTTATATAATATAATATCTGTAATTATAATAATGATAACATATATAATTGAGATGTAATATAATCCTAAAATTTTTCTAAAATATTTCTTTTTCTATATACAAGAAATTATATAGCCATAAAAAGTTTTTAATGGTCAAGGTAAAATATCATCTTAAATTTGAACAATTTTCTTATTTATTGCAGTTTAACAAAAATGTTTGAATTTATTTATAATATAATGTGCATTAGCGTGCGCTTGTTTATCAATGACATTAGTTAGAATAATTTGAAAAATCTAGCATTATTCATTATTTCGTGGGATTCAAACGATGAGGGAAAAATGAAATATTATATATTTTGTTTCAAGCTTTTGCAACAGAAGATGTAAATTTATATCACTTATAGAACTTTAATTACTCTATTTAATGTTACATAAATATGTAAAAACTAAAAATGGCTGTAAAAATAATAATTATTTTTATAAAATAATAAATGTAATATAAAATAATAAAACATAAAATAAAATGTAAATAAAATATTTATGATATTTCATCTTGGTAAAAATAATTTACAGATTACTTATATCTGCGTCCCTATTCCCATAGTTGTATCTGTTTGCAATTCCGAATATTCCATAAAGTTGTAATAATTTCTAGTATCCATATAGATCTTGTCATAGCTTCTCGTAATGACCAAATGAAGAAGTCTTTCACATAAGCCATTGTAATACGTTGTACTTGATACTTTTGATCTTTTAAGAACACTTACAACAAGCAATCGGACAGAGAAGATAAATTGAATTATGAAACCAAATAATTGAAAAAAATTACAGATCCACCATGATTCAATAAAGTTTTACTAAATGGGTATTGAGATCCATGATGAATATAAGATGGCTGCTCATCCTACATAAATGTCCCATTTCAGAAATGTTTACATTGATAAAATTCTCCAATAATAAACTTCAATGTATTGCCATTTGCCAGCAATGGAGAAAGTTCCAAACACTGTTGAATCAAGGTAGTGACTCCTGATAAAGAGTGATGTAGGAAGACTACTCGATAACATAGTTTTTGAATGATATCAAATAACTTGACAAATTGTGCTTGAATTTCATACCCCATTGTTGAAGTATTTAAGCGCTTTCGATGAAAATGAGCTTCATCCGCAAATATAATAAATGGGTAAACGACATGGATTATCATTTGTAGAACGAACTGAAATGCAAATATTTTCAGAATCTTCAGCGCCATTATCAAATAGATGATGAATACGATAAATGTTTATAAAGAAATCAGCCAAATATTCATCGCAGTACATGTTAAATTCTATAAAGGTCATTCTAATAGCTTGCGAATCAATTGATATGAAAGTAATATTACAGAACTGCTATTGCACACAATAACTGTAACAATCATACAAAATTGAACAGCAGGATGAGTGAGCAATAACATTATGAAATATGCGCCTATTCATGATAGTTCTTAGGAAAAACAATAATTTAATGCTCTTCATATTTTCCAATTCAACTGGTATCGATTTCCACGATATATAGCAATAATACCTCTGCCTTTGAACGTTGATATAGTTAACACACTCAAACAGAAGTTGTCGAAATAAGCGTATATTTAGAAATTTTGTGACTAGAGGAAAATTTTACAAATTTGTGATTACAGATATTTTAAAGCATATTAATTTTAAAATCCCCTGGTGTTTTATCCTGCATTTAAATCAAAGGATTCTGATAAAAATACCTGTTCTTACATAAGATATTTTTCCTTTTCAAAAATGAATGCTTTTTTTGAGAATATAGACATATGTATGTATTCTGAAAATTTTCAAATTTGTTTTTTTGGGATTAAACAAATTATGCTTTCTTGAACTATCCAGAAAAAATGATAAACGATTGGGCATGATACATGAAATCTCTGAAGCTTTACAAATGGTCTCATTTATCATGTCTTTTTACTTTGTATATTAGATATTTTTTATCATATAAATGTGTATATGCGTCTGCATATAAATCAAAATTTATTTGTGTTCCTTATTCTAATTACTTGGTGAATTTTGATTTTGTTTTAAAATATAGAACAATAATATAATAGAGCAATTCTTTAGTTTAATTTCATATTTACTTATTGAATTATTCTATATATATATATATATATATATATATATATATATATATATATATATATATATATATACACATATATATTAGTTACTATCACTTTTTAATGTATTTTCTTCTGTAATGTAAAATTTAATAACCCTCTTATATTTGGAATCTGAATGGAATACAAGACGAGCATATGATGTGTCTCATTTGCTCATATTCTGAAAACACAAGACTCCCAGACAATACAAACGAGGAAACTGAGGAACTAATGATATTTACAGAATCATTCGAATTCCTATCAAGATAAAATCTTTCATTCTTAAGATTAAAATACCTCCCTGAGTTATTTTCTTATTCCATTTAGTGTTAATACAATATATTGTGTAGTTGTAAGATTAATAGAATTGGATGCTTAATGTTTCATTTAATTTCTTTGTTCTGTATTTTTCAAAAAAGTGAAATGATGTAAAAAAATGTTGTTGAATTAAAAAACGGGAGATATAAAAGGGAAATGATGTATTTTAGGATATTATTTCCCTGAAATGCACTATCCACAACTAGCTGCTCATCATGTCAATTTCATGTTAATTCATATCATCTAAAATGAATACTGAAATTTTATGAATTTGACGCATTTTAAAGTTTTACTTTTTAATATTTAAAGAATATAAATTTTATTTAATTGCTGTTATATAATTTACTAGTTAGTTCGATGATATCGTTTAATATATTTTTAATTTTATGCTAGCTGGGATTTACATTAACTTCTTTTTATTATTAAAATGCATTTTGTATAGTATAAATATCATACCATATTTTGAATGCAATATTATTTGTTTATTGGGCTATTTATCTTTAATTGTATATTTTTTCTAAGAGAATTTCTCTCCCATTTATGAATTAAACATCAAATAATATTAAAGATATTACACGAAAATAATAAAAATAAAATATTTGACAGTAGCATCAGATACATTGCTTGGGTTCTTAAAAATTGCATAGTACGTGTAAAAATTGTATAATACGTGTTGGCAGGGAAAGCTATAAATTTATCAACTTGCGTCTCGGTATAAAAATCATAATTTAAAACTGGTGCAAAGCTAAAAGAATGTGTTTTTTTTATCAGCATTGTGTGTGTGAAAATAAAACACTCAGTAATGAATTTTTTAGCATCTCAGTAATGAATTTTTTCTCATTTTCATGAATTTCAAACTTAAGCATTTTTGAAAATTGCATAGAATGAATTGTAATTTCACAGTTCTTTCTAAAGCTGTGTAATAACAATTCCGAACTTAACGATTTCATTAGGAATTTAACAATATCAGTTTTGGTTTTGCTTTTGAAAAATACCATAATGGGAAATTTGTATAAGACTAAGAAAAAATCTGATATTTTTTTAAATTCTGTAACATATCACCAAGTAATATGCCTGTAATGTGAGCAAAATCATCGTTTTAGCAGCAGCAAACTGCAGTCCGTCCATCATTATTCCGTCCGTAAGACTCCCTATTACTCCGATCCTATCACTGCCACTTAAGGATGTTGGCTGATTAGATTCCCTTCATTTCACTCACCGGGTCAAATAGGGCTTCCATTTCCGAGAGAGAACTTACACAGATAACCCTCCCGACCATATAATCCGCTGTCATTGATGCTTGATGTTGGTAATCTTTATGGGAATTACATTGAGCGACTACAGTCCTTCTTTATACGCGCAATATAAACAGTGCTAACTTGCGGATTTTGTTTTACATTTGATGCAAAGTTTTACCTCCTGATGAAAGTGGTGGATTGTGTAACGCAAAATAATTCATACTGGTGGTTTATTTATATAAAGGTGGTGTTTTTTATTGATTTCTTCTAGTCGTTTAATTTGACAGTATTGGATTTTTACCTAGTATAAGGAATTACCTCAACTTCTTAATATATACTGATGAGTACATGCCAATTTTTACAATATGCATCATTTTAATCTTAAAATATATCAGTTTTTATTTTATTTCTTATACTTATAACTGGAGAATAAATGATTTATACTACAAAAATTTCAGCTACTTCATTTAATCAATGCAATCAATACATTTACAGAAATAATAAAAATTTAATAAATACAACAGGAGTACTCGTTCGGTAATTCAAGTATTTTTTTTACATTACCAACAAAATTAGATTCAAAAATATATTGAAAAAAAGTTAAATTTGTGAAAATATATCTCAAGATATTTATCCCTCGTCTCTCATTTAATGTTAATTTTATCTCCCACAGTCAACTACGTGATGTATCCAAAATCCCATTCAAAGTCTTACTTCAAATCTTTCAACATGAAAAATGATTACATCGAGAAAAATGGCAACTGCGGCAGATGGCCATTTGAAATCCCGTTGCCTTAATGGAATGTCGGATGTTGGGACAATTCGTATTAGAAGAATTCACATTAGTCAGGGTGTGTCGCACTCAGCGAAATCGCTTCGGAGATCTACAAAATCGCTTCTATACGAAGAGGAAAAAAAGAAAAGAAATGACCTAGTGATTATGCTAAATTCTCGAGCAAAAATGAACTCCTTCAAAAACAATGAATGAACTACACTGAAACGAGTTCTTTTCGTTTTATTTTAAAATTCCATGTGTGTGTCAGATCAGCCGATAACGACTTTTAAATCAAATTGACTTATATCGGAAATTTGGAGCTGTACAGTTCATTTTCTTAATTAAATTAAATATAGAGTGTCTATTTTAATGAGTAGTTTTACTTCTAATTATATATTGTAAAGAAGTCACTAGTATTTCATTTATATTAATCATATTTATATTTAAATTCATTATTATTCAATTTAAATTAGAATTTTCATGTTTAATAATAAAATTTGAGATCTGTTGTGTTCATGTAAGCTTCCTAATCTTATTTCAGACCTCCCAAAGAAAGGGTCTTGCAAAGAACAACTGAGCAATATCTTGATGAGAAACAACTCGTTAGATTGGTAGCTTGAGAAAACTTTGAAAGAAGGCTTTACTCAGATGCAGCAAGAATTTTGTTCTACCACTCTGTTAACATTTCTCTAATTTAATAAACTGGATGATCGAAATCTAAGAAACAGTTTTACTCTGCATCAGCACTCTGAAATATAATTTATATAATTAATCTTTTTATATTTAGATCCGTATCACTTAAAATGATTTTCATATCCTATGAAACGATGCAGTCCTTAAACTACATTCCAATTGTTGGAAATCATCAAGTTTATAGAAAATCTATGATAACCAATTTAATCAGTTTTCACTTTCTGTCATTTCCCTGTTTTGCTTATTAGAGACATATCCCCAAGCACCAATTCGATATTTCATCATTCTTTAATCAGACTACAAGTTTACCCACAATCAACCTAACCCACACACTTTTTGCCTCACCTCACTTAAATTTAAGAGTCGTTTTCAACAAGTTGACTGACACTTTGTGCAAAATTGCTTTATAGAAATGTTTTTCACGAGTAAAGGTTTTTCCGTGATTTCCCTGTTATCCCCCCATATTTAAAGTATTCGTTTGAACATCCAGTCGCATATCCTTCTTGATTTATTGGTTGAAAGAACTAGCTGAAATTTTCCGCCAAAACCTTCTTAGGACTTTGATGAAATCTACTTGATACACAGTTACAATACATATAGCTTTCTGCATTAATATAGAAAACGATATATTATAATTTTAAACCCACCGTATTTCAAATAAATTATTAATTGCGTTATAAATTTGTTACTTTCAATTAAAATTTTAATGACAGCATACAAGAATGACACAGGAATTTTAGCTCAGTTTTAACAAGATCCTCTTAATGTTAATATTTCAAAGTTCACAAGTTCAGTAATTAAGTTATAAAAGATAGGTTACTCTTTAATAAATTTAATGTAGATACAATGACTTGTTGAAATATATATATATATATATATATATATATATATATATATATATATATATATATATATATATATGGAAATTTATTTGAATTAAATACTGAAACTGTTTACTTGTATAAAATAATTCGTAAAAAGCTAAATGGATAAATAGACTAATTTCTAAAAAGTAAAAATCAATATGCAATTATATTGAAAAATTCTTGCACTTTAATATATACATCTCGCTACTATTTTTATAGTAATTTGAGTAGGAAACTGAATATAACTGTAACATATAGTTTAATTTTAGTTTTTATTTTTCCTTGTTTTAAATTTAATAATTATATTATCATTTTTATCATTCAGAATACCCAGTATATTCGTTAATATATAAATGCACATAAATGCTTTCGAAATTTGTATATTAGAAAGATTATCTTCTACGAAAATATTTTCTTGCCATGAAAAATATCATTTCTAAAAATAAAACAATTTATTTCCATCTCTATTGTAGGAGAATAATGTGTAAAAAAATTAAGCAAAACATAAAAATAAAAAATTTTTTTGAAATGTTTAAATTTTTAACTGTACTCTGGTATTTTTGTCGTGTAATGTGATATAATTTTTTGATTAGAATGTTATTTATTTGTAAATTAGGATAGTTTATGATTACTTAAAAGAAATTGTAAGTGGCAATAAAAATGATTAGATTATTTCATAATTTTGTAATACATTCATACCTGTTGTAACTAAGATTTTTACATTTATTGAGGATAATGTTGAATTTTTATGGTTACATAAATTATAGATCGATACCAGTAAAAATATTATTTATTAAAAAAATCTTATTAATTTTTTTTACTAAAATATTAAGGATTTTTAACCAGATTTTCAATAGTAGATTTTAATGCGTTTAGGTTTTTTACGGTATTCTAGCATATAAAAGGAAAAAAAAAGTATAAAACTGAAATTATAGCCACTTGTTTGAAATGAATTGTGTCACAAATGAACTATGTATTCACCATACATTTAAAAAATGAAAACAAGATAATAATTATCAGAGTTTAATATTTAACAGTCATCTAATATTGAATCAAGCAGAAAAATATATGAATACATATATAATTATTTATAGATAATAATTTATTGAACATATTTTTGAATTTAATGAACAAATTTCAGCATTTAATGAAAAGCTTTTTCATTAAATGTTAAAAATTTGTTGAATAGATGTATATTATTTAAAATTAACGCATACTTTGCAGAGAAAAAAATGACATTTATTAAATCAAAAATATAAACACCGACAAAAATCTGACACCAACTGAAGATTTATCATTAGCAAATAAAATTCGGTGTAAATATGATCATAGGTTTAAAAGACATGTGAAATAATAATTTCTTATTCTCTACAAATTTTATAGAAAAAACGTATTATATTACATCTGTTATGACAAAATTGATGTTATTTTAAATGACATATAATATGAATTAAAATGTGCCTTAAGATATTCTTGTAATAACAAAAAAATAAAAATATTATATATTTTAATTTACAAATTTAGACTTAAATCCTTTAATCATGCACATGGTTACACGCGAATTTATTTTACTTTCCTTTAAAACATTTAAATTTTTTTCGTTAAGCATCTGACTTAAATTTAGCTACATCTAAGTAATTCCAAAATTAACTTGTATTTTTTATCAAATACAAATTAAAACTTGCCTTTTGAAAAAAATATCGATTGTTTTTACTTTATGAAATTTGCAGTGTGTGTAAGCAAAAACGTCTTGTCGAAATAGTTCATGAATAGGTGAAATAAACGTAATTATTTATTAGCAATAAATAATTAAAAACAATTGTGTTTGAAATTTACCAAGCTAAAATTATTTATCAGCCAATAAAATTGTTTAGTTTTTTCAAAAACTTAACGAATAAACAGGTAATATAAGAAAAAACAAGTACAATGCATAATAAAATTCAGCGAAATGTATTAAAAATATTTGTATAAATAAATATCCACTGACATTTCCAAATAACTTTCAAGCAGTGTAATCTTTAGACATATGTCTTTCGTGATTGTCAGGAAACTATTTAATTTGCATAGCTGACTATCTCCCTCCTGACGAAGACGTGGTCTATTCTTGTCAGGGTTGCATTATATATATATATATATAGTAGAATTTATAGATCATGGATGAACTGAGAATAGACATTTTTATTTTCTGCATTACTTAACTTTAATTCATTAACAATATTTGGAATTAACGAATACTGTTTGATCTGCTAATCATATTTCTGTTGTAAAATATTTTATTTATTGTATATATTTTTGTCATTCTGTAATTAGCAACTTTGAATCTGCTTGAATGGTATCTGCTCACGAAACAAAGTTTCAACACTTGCAGAACTTTATTATCTGACATGATATAAATCAAAGTTACTAAGAAATAGGTATTCGATATCATCAGATCAGGATATAAGGGTGATGGAGAAGGAATTAAAAAACTAGCCGTTACACAATGCCAAATCATGGCTCTTGAAGCATAAGACCTTCCATTATCTAAAAGTAAGAGCACCTTAATGATAGGAATTTTCGTTATTTTTGGCAAATAGCAGGTTTCTGTTTTATTTTTTCTGCAATGATAAATAGAGTACAACAATGTGTTTTTCTTCAAATATAACATTTTCAAGTGAATTATTTATAATTTTAATGTGAATTTGAATACGAAAATTATTGATATTATTTGCTCATTATCCAATAATGCAACTTATAAGCGTAGTTTTTTGAAAAGTTATTTCGTTCTTGTTAAAAACGAACTTAAACATTAAAATAAAAATAACCAGAAATATTTTTCCATGGATATTGTTCAAACATTCTAGCATAAACAAATATTTCATTTTTTATTATGTTTAATATAAACATAACATTTTATGAAGTTTTGTAGTTTTTTTTTTCTGTAGTATCTGAAAATTTTTTGCAATTATATATAATTTTAATAATAATTTTTTGCTACAGTAAAATTTTTTATAATAAAACCTTTAAATAAGCTAATAAAACTACACATAGTGAAGAATAATTTCATTTTTCTATAAGTTAATATTGATTAATTAAATGTGTACATACACACACACATTCACGCATAAATATATTACAAATACATATATAGAGAGAGATTTATAGACAAGCATTCCTCCACACATAAATGAAAGTAACTTTACAAATTCCCTAATCTGTCTTGCAAAGGTCATTCAGGCATCTTTCTTTCCCGAAATAAACATGTCTTAGTGTGTTGTCTGGCCTGGTAAATATGACGTCACTGAAAGCCGTAACATATGCAGGTCATAAAAATAAGAAAAACGTGTAATCTTATTTCATCTTTCTAAGACATTAAGGACTTAAAAAATGTCTCTCCCGTATTTACATCCCTTTTTAATGCTTCAGTCCCGATTAAAGTGGTTTGAAGACTGGCATTACTCACTCTCTTTCGCTAGGAAAGTAAATGCGCTTTTAGGACTGAAGGTCGTGGAGAATTTCTAAAATCAATCTCAGCCTGATTTAATTTGACACCTAAATTTAGAGACAGGCGCTCGGGCTGCCACTCGATTATCGCTTGATTCTAAAAGCAAAGCCTCCGCACATCATTGAGCAAACACTTCAAAATCCTTTTAATTCAATTTCTCTTTTTTCCGCTTTCCTTCGATTTTTATTATTCCTTTTTAAAGTCTCTGGTACGACGAAGCAAAAGTATTTCCCCTCAAAGTTTCACATGTCAAAAGTATTTTAACGATATGTTTTTTGAATAGATGAGAATTTTTCTACTTACAGGATATATTTAATGTTATGACAAGCAATTATTGTCTCTCTTAGGATTCCTACCAAAAGTCTGTTCTGCGGTTTAATTTTTCATATAAATATTTTGAATTACGATTCTGGTAGACGATGAATTCTTAAGAAAATGACTGCCAAAGTTAAAAGATTTCAAATTAAGAATTAAACATTGATTATCAGTCTTAATGGATTACAATTCGGTTTTAAATAAACCAAGAAAATTGCAAAATTTAATCGAAAATATGATATATTTTTGAAGAATGTGCTTTTAATACTCTGTATAATCTTAGATTTCTTCTCACCAAATAATGTGTGGATTTGTATACAATATGAATCAAGAAATGATTGAAGATTATAACGATTGTAAATATTAAAAATGTGCATAAAATATATAAACATTTATATCTTATTGATTCCAAAAATGTTCAACCCTCAATTTCATTGAACAACCAAAAATGTTCAATGAAATTGTTAAAAAGATTTGAGATTTAAAGTTTTCAGCACACTCTCTCATAAGAATCATTAACTTATAACAAACACTTTTTAATTATTGTTGACATTAGAAATTTCAAAATTAAATGAAAATATATTAAAAATAATAAATTAAGCAGCACACACTAATTTGGTTTATTAAAATTTCTCTATAATAATTGTAAAATTTTGATTATAATAGTATCTGTTAGAGAAAATAATTTTAGTCTTTCTAGAACAGTTTAGTAAAATATTGCAGATTCTTGAATTACTAAATACTTTTAGTAATTCAAAAAAATGCCAAAATAACAATAAAAGTTATGATTTTTCAAGGTAATTTGCAAATGATTTGCATAGCTTCAAGTACTTAGAAAGATTAAAGGAAAATTATTTGGTATGAAACATAATTATTTTACAAAAAAATTTATTCAAGGCTATGTATTTGCTAGAAATTATTTTTTTTACATTTTATGCATTAAATTTCACAGCACTAGATTTCATTAGGATTTTGAATTTTTTGTACGTTAGGTAATTATTTAATAAATGTTAGGTATTATTAAATAATAATTTAAATTTTGTTTTAGCTGAAACATTTGTATTTAAAATATCTTTCAACCTTTAAAAGATTTATCCAAAAAATTCCTATTTTTAGAACTTATTTCATCACTATGTTGCGAAATGTATATTGTAATATTTATTAATGACCAATTTCAATAAATTAGAAGCAAAAAATTTCCATTTTCATAAAGTTTGTTATTTATTTCCTTAAAATTTGTAGAATTTATAATTTATTTTTTAAAGTCACTTCACTCTATAAAATTAAATGTTTTGTAATTTTTGTTACATTCTTTCTGAACAATTTCAAAGCACCAGTAAAACTAGATTAAAGCGCATTTAGAACTATATACCGAAGGTAATTTTATTTTCCACAAACTCTTTAATAAAATCACAAATATTAAAATTTTCTTGGAAAGAATAATTGAAAATGATTTATCATTAATGTTGGAATTATAAGAGTACTATTGACATATATAACATCCTTTATATGTTCTATTCACGAAGTTTAACTGAATAGGCTTTGCTCAAGTTCACAGATAAACATTATTCACAAAACTTAGCTTAATAGATAATACTCTATTTGACAACGTGTGTAGTTAACTAAATTATAATTTTGTCATAATTGGTATAACACTGCTAAAGTAGCTGTATGATATTGGTTTATTCCATTTTCGTTTTTATATTCAATTAAGGATAATTTTAATGCTTAAAAGTGAGAATAAATGAAAAGTTTTTATAATTATAAATTATTAATATTTAAATTTTTCATAAATCCTTATAACTATTTTTTCTAGCTGAAGCATAGAGACATTCTTTTGAAATGCGAAAGAGAATTCCTTTGACACTTAAATATCATATTATGGTAGTATTTTGAATGATCTTTAGTGTTTTCACTAGTACAGGTTTAAATCAAAATATATCTCAGATGCCATGAATCTTTCAAGTTCAAGATTTTTTAATTTACTTAATTAAATTTAAAGTTTACATAAAAAACATAACAAAACATATTTTATAACTTAAAACATCCTTAATATTATAAGTTATTATCAACTCATTTTAGTTTCAAGAATTAATAATTAATTTTTATCTCCCTTAAAAATGTTTGGTATGAAGTTAAATATTCAAATTTTTTGCGATTAATTTAAATTTTATTCGAAATTAGTTACCTTGATAAGTAGGAAAAACCTTTAATATTTGTATTTAAATCAATATTTCAGTTTATGATAGGCTACTCATCATTAGCTGCTTTTAAAAAATGAATCATACTAATTAGCAAGATATTAATATATGGGTGCAAATATTTTTAAACCCAGAATAAAGTTTGGTCTATACTTTTTAATGAATATAATTTATTTCTTCATTTCTTTAAATATTTTAGTATCAGGCATTACCTGAAATAATTTTTTCTAAATATACATTCTATGAAAAAAGCTTTAAAAGCAATCACAATGAATGACACTTTCTATTCATTTATTATAAATTTGTCTTTTGAATTATTTTTAGCAATATGCAACATCATTCATTAGTTCTCATAAATCTGAAAACTGTAAATAAAGTTTTTCTTGAAAGATCATTGAAAAAGAATTAATTTATATTAATTTTCAAACCTTTAAGCAACGGCATGAGCTTTATTTCTTACATTTATTCTCGAGAAAATTATTTTACCTATTTACACACTTTTTATTTTGGTTTAGGAAATAACATCCCCACTGTCGAGCTTAAAAGCATGCAATTTTATGAAAAATAAACCTACTGTTATTTATAAAATAAAACCACAATAAAACAAAACTACCGTTATTTTAACAATAAGCAATTTCTCTTTGATATTTCTAACATAAATTTCTTGTATGTTTCAATATTCAAGGTAGTTTTTATACTTTATGTTAGTGTATAATTATTACGTTAACACTTTATCATCATTTAACCAACATGATATTTAGGTACAAAATGCCATAGTAAAAGTGTTGTAGGATATTATTTATATAAAATATTGATATATTTAACAGAATCACGCATCAAAAAGTAATGGGACATTTATATACAGATATTTAACGATTAGAAACATAGATTAATAATGTTTAAATTGTTAGATTATTGTCAGGGCTCTGTCATTTATATTTAGGTTATTAAAAGATTCCTGCACCGCCCAACTTGTCTAGAGGTCAACATGCCTGACTGCGAATAGGGAGGTCCTGGGTTTGAATCCCGGTTCGATGATGGATGAACTGTCTCACTTTATCTATCCTGTCTTTGTCCTTTCCTTATATGAATAGATTGTGAATGGTTGCCTATTCTATAAACAGGTACCTATGGCATGTGTGTACTGAGGAAGTCGGACTCCACACCAAAATATGGTTCAGTTAGAAAAGTGGAGCCTGCGTACCCCATAATGCTAGCCTAGCTGGCACACAACAACAACAAATGATTCCTGCTGAAAGCTTTCTTTGATAATTATAAGTTTCAATATGAGAATTATCAATGTTATTGCCAGTTGAAGCTAAGTATATGCAATTAATAAGGAATTCAACATTTTCTAACACTCTGGGAATTCATCCACACTGTTGTAAAATGTGCCATCCTCTTACCATAAAAAATTCAGTGAACAAAAAAAAATTCTTACTTAATAGGCATGATCAGGTAAATTTGTATATATTGGTTTCTTTAAGCAGTCAAGCAATATTATAGCAACAAAAAAAAGAAGAAAAACAGCTGCAGCATTCATTGTTTGTAAAAAGAGATAAAAAGACGCAGGACAGTGTCTCGATATTTCGATACAAAAGGAATATCGAAATAGAAGGCGGCTAATTTGAATATTCTCAATAACAGATCTTCATTGATGAAATACTTTTAGTATGTTAGTGAAAATAACTTTTGAATCTAAAATTATTTTAACATATTAAGTTGTCACATTAGTATCAAAGTATAATGATGGGGAAACATTGCATAGTAGCAATCACGAATTTATTGCATAATATGTTGACATTAGCAATATCATTTAAATGATATGAATTAAAATTTTATTGAAAGGAAATTAATGAGATGCATCGAATGTAATTTAGAGTGTTGATGAGATACATTGAATGTAATTTAGAGTTAATCAAATTAATTTCAAATGAAAATGAAGACTGATAAGTTATTCAAATTATATCATAACATAACGATTAATTTGTATTGTCAAATTATTGTAATCCAAATAAGAATCCATTATTTAGAGCAAAAAGAGCAAGAGGAAACTTCGTATGAGACTTAGAATCTTGAAAATAATTAAATAATTATCCTCTTAAGAATAATATTAAGAACAAACAGTTGAATAAAGAAATGAAACCAGAAAACTTTTTTTGCAATGTTTACAATCATTAAGACTTTCTAAAATATTATTGTTCAAAATAAATTTGATCCATCACAAAGTGCTTGTAGCAATTTTGTTGCCAAAAAGGATAAAAATGGATTAATCCAGAAAAATTTAATTTTAAGTATTATATTATTATTAAAACAGTTTATTAAGCATTATTATTTATGTATTGTTATTATTAAAGCTTTTAAATAAAATAGATACTAGTTACAAATTTCAATGTTCGAGTGCTGTAAAGAAATCTTTAACATTGGAGTCAAGTCCGAAATCTAATAATTTAGCCCGTTATTGTGTTTAGGATTATTTATAGTTCTTAAAATTGTATTGACTTCATAACTTAAAAAGGGACATCCTGTGTGTTTATCATAGATTTTAAATATAAAGTAATTAATATTTATGATGTATTTCTCAAAAATACTGTTAGATTTAGTTGCATTTAGTTTCAATAGGATATTTACAATATAGAGTATTTCGCAAATGCAAATAAACATAACTCGCAAATTTAAAGTATGGTCTAATGATGACATTGGAATGTGCAGGCTATCATTTCTAGATCCAAGTTTCCTTATTACACTAGCGTAAGTACAGAAAACTTCTACATTCCGTTAATATACATATTTTTTCTAAATGACAGCCTTTGTTCGGCCAGGATCTGAACCCAACTATCTTTCAAAAACACAGTAAATGTCAATCGGACTACTGAATCCAATCAATTGTATAAATACATGCTTAAAAAGGCTTCTTTTATTATTATTTGCTCATGTGTGTTATCATCAGAAACCTCAGTCATTATTTGCTCATGTATGCTCAATGTGTGTTAAATAATTTACAGTAGAGAATGTTTATAATATAAAGTTACAATTCAATGGTCATTCTCTATACTTGTGTGTTATAAAACTACCATGTCTCTTTTGCGTTTTTGGAGCTATAGTATAAATAACTTTCAACCATCAATTAATCATGTAATTTTAGTATTAGGTAAATACGTAACTATTTGTGTACCTAATCCTCATTCCTTAAACTTATTGATTTTTTTATACTTTTTTCAATAATAAGGTCTGTTTATTTAAATCATTAGTTAAAAACAGTAAAGTTAAAATAATTAAACTTCTATGATGCAAAAATGGCATCTTCTTAATATAAATATTTTAATTAAAATTAAATATTCCCTTAGTAACCAAAATGAGTTTGTTATGCATCTCTCAAAATATGTATTTGAAAGAAACATGTAAGTTTTTAATAACATTGAAGTAAATGTAAATAAAATTTTGGAATGCAATTAATTATTTCAAAGAAGGTTGAATAAATTTTCTAATTCAGCTTAAAAATCTGAAATATATAATGAATTTCTACTAAGATCTAAATTAATGATTTTTAATTAGCTACTTTGGTAAAATCAGAATTATTGTTTACTATTTTAATGCCCGCTGTTTGAAAAGAGTAATTAGCACATGGTTAGTTAAATTTAATTTAACAATATGTCTCTTTTATTTGCAATCTTCAGAAAATAAATAGTTTTAATTGATTTCATGTCTGTTTAAAAACTATTATAATTGGCAAATGGAAGAATAAATTTAATTAAAGATCTTACTTTTTATAAATAATTTGTAATCAATGCTAAATAAATTAATTTTTACGATAATACATCAAATTTAAGCAGACTTATAATTAAAACAAAAAGCAGATTTTTTATTCAACATTTTAAGAATATATATTAATATTATTTTGGTATCACAGGATGTTAGACTAGTGTTACAGAATTTCTTGATAAAACGCTTAGTGTGTTTAGCGCGTAATTCTAACAAAAAAATAGGAAAATGTTTGAATTTATCACTCTTTATTATTTCTATATTCATAGAATTGTCATTCGCTATTATACCCTTTTCTTTCAATTTTTTGCTAAACGCGACGAATCACCTTGTTACATGAATTTTCTGTAAATTAAATGGATGACACTTGGCCTATCAATATCCTTTTCGCACTAGCAAACAATAAAATGAATCATTAGACCATAACTTGTTAGGTATGTATGTTTCGTAAGCATGTAGATCACCAGTTTAACGAAAATGGCTTAGGGTGAAATCTCTACTTTTGGCCACACGTGCAAAGGTACTTCAACCTGAGTATTGTGGTCATTTCCTTTTTAAAAGCAAAATCTAAATTATTCTCGTCTTACGTACTATCAGACTTTCATCATAATAACTGATATGTTGCAACATATTCAAATTTTCTTGTTATCTTGGTTTGAAAAATATGTATTTGAAATCAAGAATATCGGCACTTTTAATGAATTATGAGTTAATAAGTTTAAATATATTAGGTTGGGGGAATAAGTTCATAGTGTGTGTTTTTACCAAATGCATTTATTTAAACAAAAAACAATAACTATATCAATAAGTTAATCAATTCGCCGTTGCTGTTTACAACCTCTTCCCACCTCTCAACCAATTTGTTGATGCCGTTCCACCAAAAATCGCCTGGTCTGGTGTCAAAGAAGTTGTTGATCCAGTTTTTAAGGACCTCTTTGTTATCGAAGGTAATACCCTTCATATGGTTTGACGAGGAGCGGAAAAGATGGTAATCGGTCGGTTCGGAGAATACGGTGGATGCTGAAGGACCTCCCATTCGAGCTCTTGGAGTGCGGATTCGGCGACTTGTGCAACATGGGGCCTGGTGTTGTCGTGAAAGAGTATGGTTTGACCATGTCGATCAGTTCTTTTCAGTCGAATAGCCTCATTCACGCGGTGTAGCTGGGCAATGCAGAGCTCCTTTTTGACTGTGAAATTCTTTTCGAGCATTTCCCAGTGCTCCAAGAGGTCCTTAAAATTGGCTCAACAACTTCTTTGACAATAAACCAGGCGTTTTTTGGGGGAACGGCATCAACAAATTGGTCGAGAGGTGTGAAGAGGTTGTAAACAGCAATGGGGAATATATAATTGATTAACTTATTGATATAGTTATTGTTTTTTGTTTAAATAAAAGTCTTTGATAAAACGCGTTACGAACTTATTCCCCAACCTAATATATATATACATGCACATATATATATATATATATATATATATATATATATATATATATATATATATATATATATATATATACATATATATATATATATATATATATATATATATATATATAATTCTAAACTTTTTCTATGTTTTAATCCATCTCGTTCTCTCGTTTACTTTTTCATATATTTTAATACAATGGAGTCATTGTAAAATTAATTTACCTCGTACTTTAATTTTACTCTCTCTATTCACTAAGGTATTATTTTTTATATTTATATTCATTTTTGTATCGTTAACATTTATTATTCTGAGCATGGCAAAATAAAAATGTTTCATAAATAAATTACTCTAAATTTGTCAAATTAAAAATATTTCATTGGTAAAAATAGTTTATCATTTTTTGATAAACATTACTTGTTTTAATTCATGTCTTTCATAACAACGGATGTTATAAAATGGTTACGAATTTTCTTGACAACTTGATTTGTGATTCATATGGTCGTAACAAAGACCACTGGCGCATTTTCACTTTTCACTTTTTAATAGCCTGTTTAAAAAGTCTGCCCGCTTTTAAAAAAAGTTTTTCCATAATGTATTACCTTTTTTGAAGGGAAAAGTTTGAGGTTCAAATTTTTTGCATGTGTTGTCAACTGGAAACGGTTTTCTTTTTATCTGGTCTCACTTTTCCTCTTTTTGTAAAGTGAGTTGCTTTTGTATAATGGTGTTTCCTTAAGTAGAATGCAAAATTCCCTCTCTACAAAGTTAAAAATAGCTTTAACTGAGCTCAGCTAATCGATGATTTCCGTATCTGAGATTTCTTTTTTTTCTTATTCCGTTTTGTTCGTGCGAAAGAATTTCGTGTTTCTGGCTTGTTACCAAGTATAGGTTCTGCTTGAAAGTAAGAAAACTATTTGAAATAGGAAACAACAGATGGAAATTTTTATCCAAAAAAGTTTTACTGTTCATTCTTCTTCAACTAACAAACTCATCATTAACTCTATATTCACCTAAAACATAATTCATATATCTTTATTTTTCCTCATTGCGAGATACATATAAAGTAATTTAATTTATTGAATGATTGTCGTGAATTTCCCAATATAATGATTCTTCTTTCTCAATTATAAGAATAATATTAATTCATCTAGAACAATAATCAAAGTTACTTTTTAAATCATATGTTCTTGTTTGTTAAATATTTTAACTAATTTTTTGGTATAAAACTTTAAATATATAGGATTGATTTTTTTAAAAAAATAAATGTAAAACGCTGTCAATGAACTATTGATAACAAACTTACCACTATATTTCAATTTAAATTCTCACAAAATACCATCTTGTTTGATTGGTAATAGACAATAAAGAATTAGTTTGCTATTTTACACATTTTACTCCTTTTGAAAAATTAAATTTTTTTGCCATTTGTAATTTTCCTTTTATGATAACTAAAAAATTGCACATAAACCAGTCAATTTGCGATAAATTCCTACGAAAAGTGGTAAATTTTAGAGACCCCATCAAAAAATGCATTACAGTTACCCAGTATTTATTGTTCTTCCAAATGTTCGGTCGGTTGCGATCCAACTGAAAAGTAACTGAAACAATAACTTTTTCACTTAATGGACAGAACATGGTTTCGCAAGTCAAAAAATTATTTTAAAAATATATTGCCTTAATTTTTATGACAAAACTTTATTTGTAAAGTTTTAAATAGACAGATGCGTCTTCACCGCCCCTTGGTTGTAGAATCCTTCTTTTTGTAGTGAAACTGTAATTTCAGCTACTGACATAAGGTGACGTTTGGACTTTGTGTTTCTGATTTCTGCAGAAACGTCCATCGGAGTGTATATACAACAATGAACTGTCGTTATTCAATAATGGCTTGATTCCAACCCAGAACATTTCCCTCGGAAGAGCGAGGGCTAACAAGGGAACAATACGGCAAATTCTTACTTGAAAAATGCTCGAGACGCATCCTTTTTGAAAATGTTCCATTTACTTGCGCAGTCACAAATATGAAATGCATGCTCATATTTGTGATCCTTTTTGAAAATGTTCCTTTTACTTGCGCCGTCACAAATATGGAATGCATGCTCATATTTGTGATCCTTTTTGAAAATGTTCCTTTTACTTGCGCAGTCACAAATATGAAATGCATATTCATGTAATCTTCGCATTGAAATAATGATTCATATTATTCTGATAATAATTCATAATGATAATAATGATATATAATGATTCATATTATTCTGATAATAATTCATAATGATAATAATGATATATAATGATTCATATTCAGACTGCACGTGAAAAATGACGATTGAGTCTAGCAAAGTGTTTCCATCTGTAATTTCGCAGAAATAAAAAACATTCTGTCATGACATTTCCACATCAATATTCTGATATGAAAGCTCCTTATTTAGGTTCTTCGCACCTGTTTTTATATTTCAAACTAATAATTTTAAAACACACTTATATATATATATGTATGTGTGTGTATATATGTATATATATATAGAATATGTGTATATACATGCACATGATTACACAGAAAACAAAAGGATGTGTTCATATACACATATATGATTACAAAATATAATATTATACAGTTTTAAAATTATGGAATGACGTATTTAATCATTTTAATTTTAAATCGTTAATTATTTTAACTGACTGGAACATTTACGAAATCTTCTAAGAAAATAACGATTTTTATTTGAAGCTATGAAATAATTTTATTTTAGTGTATAAACCACATTTCTAAATTTTAATCTCTTTTAAGTGAGTACTTCACTATAATAATATTGTGAAGTGGTCTACAGGGAAATATTTTAGAGGAAATGTCTGAAAAATAATAAAAATTAATTACGCTGAAACTTCAAAGATTAGAAAGTTATTTCGAAGAAATTTTGCTACTTTAGTAAGCTCTTTCATTAACTATTTTCAGCTTTTCCCTTAAAATTAGGTTTAACAACATATATGAATATCTAAAATTTAAAAGGCTTTTTGCAAATAAAAAATATGTTAGAACTTATTCAAAGCTTACATTTTAACTATTCTAGGAAGAAGTTTATTTACGTTACATTGTAAGCACACTTATAATTTATTAGGGCCTTATAACTCTACACAGTATGTCCATTTCTTTTTCTTATTTAATTGTAAATTTTGCTTATGTTACTATACAGGGTTTGAGGAAAATTTCAGGTCATAAGTACTCTGAAGATGTTAACATCCCCATTAATGTATTTAAAGAGATAAATTTTCCTTTTCAATCCATTAAGGCAATCCATTGCCATAAGCTCTTATGTTTGTAAATGGAATTATTCTATTAATACCTTAAATCTCATGCAAACGATGATTTTTTGGTGTAAATAGATTATGATATGGAGATACAATTACTGCAAGCTAAATAATCGTAATATATATATATATATATATATATATATATATATATATATATATATATATATATATATATATATATATATATATATACATATATATATATATAAGGATTTTGATTAAAAAATACATATATTGTTTATATTTTCTTTAAATATATTCCAGTTTATAGTTGTATATCAGAGTTCCTTTCTATCTGAATTCCTTTCAATCTTCCTTTCGATTATTTGAAGAAGCTAGTTTATAACTCATAAATTTGTATTGAATTACTTATCAGTATTTAAATTAAATAGTATTTATATATCATATAAATCAAATGCTTAAAATCAAAATCCTTTAAAATGTTATCATAGCGAAATAAATAAATTAAAATGTTATTATAGTATTTGTTAAGTGATATCATACATATACATTATTTGTTTCTTCTTAAATAAAATATGTTGTATTTATTACACTAGAGATTAAATTATATATATATATATATATATATATATATATATATATATATATATATATAGCAGTTGTAGACTTTAGTTATATTTTCCTCCTACATACTACAGTTTCATAAATAAATCTGAAACCAAATGCTTCAAATTTTATTTTTCTTTCAGTTTTAATATAAAATTTTGATAATAATTAATAACAAAAGCTTGATTACATTTGTATGATATTTCAGATATTTATATTAAAATAATTTTGTCACAACCAAATTCCCAAAGCAAATATAAATTTATAAATTAGGACGAATACTTTCTTAAAAATTTTTCTTCCCTTTTAAAATGTCAATCTATTTTTTTCTAAACAGATTTATTACTATACAATAACGCAAGTGACATTTTTCATTTTAATTGGTGAAGTATTCTTTTAAAGCATTTAATGAAATGGTGATGATTCATTTATAATTGAAATTTCAAACAACACTAAAGTTTGGGTAATATTGTATATTTATACTTTATTTAACTATGGGTATCTTAAAACAACATATATTCCAATGTACGTTTCTATGTTTATATATATATATATATATATATATATATATATATATATATATATATATATATATATATATATATATATATATATATATATATATATATATATATATATATATATATATATATATATATATATATATATATATATATATATATATATATATATATATATATATATATATATATATATATATATATATATATATATATATATATATATATATATATATATATATATATATAATACAATAAACACATTAAAATTTATTTCAATGTTTTCTATGACTACTCTTAAATTTTGATAATTTAAATAGATGAAAGACAATGATATTTTACATAAAATTTTAATGAAGTGTACTCTGTAAAGTATTCATATTTAGAAATGAGTGCAAGCTTCTACATATATCTTTATTCGTGTTTGTCTTATGTGTACATAAAGTGCTCAAAATCTTGAATATACTTTTGTTGGTTGATTTGCGAAGAGGTATAGCTTAAATCTTTGACTAGAAAGTAGCAGATGCAATCCTTGCTGTAATCAAAGACAATCTTGTTGATCCAATCAATTCATATTCATTATTAGTTAGTGTGTTACTGAGATATAAATTAAATGTTATACCTAATTAAAATAATTGATATTCAGGAGTAAATTTCATTACTTACTTACCATCAACTTAATATTTTTGTCTCCTATGCACAAATAAAAATCTTTAGATGTATCCTTCCTCTACTTACATTATTAAATTTAAATTAACAGTTATAAATTAAAGTATTTTTCACTACACAGCATAATTTAGTGTCTTTGTTACTTTAAGATTCCTTTTGTAGCAACCAAGACATAGAATTATGCTTCTTTTATGCCACTGGTTTTAAAGAATTTAGGGTAACTTACAAAAAACAACACTTATGTATTTATATCTTGTAACACAAATTAGATTGCTTTTTATAATGGATCCCCCTCTGTTCGAAAGCATTTCTTTCTCTTTGCATAATACATATTTTAATTCCAACTATCCAATTTTTAGAAAAAATAGTGGCTTTTTCACGGCTTTTTTATGCATATATTTATGAAGCCCTTCCTGAAGTAACTCTTTTTTAAAACTGCCCAAATGTTAATAGAGAACGAACTATTTTGTATGAATAATAAAAACATTCTTTTCGGTTTTATCACGTAACAGTATTACCATGAGAATAAAATGGTTGTACGCGCGATGGAAATTAAGTAAAAAATAACTAGGATGACAAGAAGAAAGGAGAAAAATGTTACTAAGAAAGGTGTCTGTTCACCTTTACATCCATCATCCGCTCTTAGGGGGAAAAAATCCCTCTTATGGTATTATAGAAGAACCGTAAACTTTTATATGCAAACAAAATTGTTTTCTTTTCAAATTCGGCCTAATTACATGCAATCTTGCTCTAGTAAATGCGCAGTCAAACCAAGGGGTGAAGAAAGCATAAAAAAGGAGAAGGTTTCCGGAGCAAAGGAGGAGAGTGACAAATTCTGGGGAGAAAAAAAGAGCAAGAAAAAAGGGTAAAGCAATCGAAGCAGAGCATCAAGCAGGAGAGAAATTTCTTCAAGTATGGCATTTCTTTTTCCTTAAGTAAACCTTGAACAGATAGATGGATATAAAAAGGAGAAAAAAATCGATCTTGGAGATGAATCTTGCATTGCAGGAACAGAAAAGATAAAAAATAAGAAGACACATACAAAGTAAAAAATACTACAAAAGAACGAATCGTTAGAACTCAGAGAAGTTCGATTGGACGGTCACATCAAAGAATTTATAAAAAAGTGAAACAGCCTTAGCGGGAAAAAGAATTTGAAAGACGCTAAAATAATTTCTAAAACAACAAAAAAAGTTTATCGAATCTTCCAGCTAAATTATTAGTTTTGTGCTTATTTTTTATTTTATATCGCATTATTTTTTTTTATCCTTCATCCTTTGTCTGTCCCTTTTTCCTTTTCTTTTTCCTCGAATTGTCTCACACGCAAAAACATAACTTACAAAATCAACTTCGTTGACTTATTTTACTTTTTTGAGTGGGCCGATAATGATTCTCATTATCACGGGCTCTTTACATTAGAGTTTTTTACCATTTCCTTTACTTCTTTACAATTGGTACAAACTTTAATTCGAGTATTTCTAAGTGCTGATTACATATGAGTTAAAAAGGGCAAAATTATTTTCATTTACATCTGTGAGTAGTTGCTAACGTCATGGCACTGATTGAGAATTTAATAACGACTCAACGCTTCTAATGTGTGTGTTTTTTTTATTAATTTAAATGATTTCAAGTCGTAAACTAGTCGCATCCGAATATTCTTGAAAAACTAAAAAAGAAGACAAACTTTGGAAAAAAAATAATTGAAATATTTACTATGAATAATAATTCTCTTAAAATAGCAATAATGACTTTAAAAAATGTATCCTGAAAGATAAATTAAGTAGAGGCAATCATTTCGCATTACAATTTTCAAAATAGCAAAGTGATCAATTAAAGTAAAAGACATGAAAAATGTATTGCGTGTTTTATTTTCTAAGTATTTCACCATTATAATTTAAAGAGCTGTTGAACTAAGGCTTTAAAAATCTTATAAGCAAATTTCTTTTATTGATACAGTTGTAATTAGAAGCAAATTAATTATTTTTATATTCTTAAATATTCATTATTTAACTATCGAAAAAAATGAAAGCTTTATACACATCCTGTGATGGATCGTAAAATGTCAAGTAATTAGTACTTTTTTAAGACTAAACAAAGTCCTTGTTGAAACAAAACGAGGATGTATATTGTAATTTGTAAAATAACTTTGTTAATTTACAGTGTTAATCTAGAATTTTATTCAAATAAATCTACTGTGCTTACTTGCCTAAGATACTGCAATCATTTTATGCTTATTGACGAGAACATAAAGCAAATGATTAAAGTGAGTATTTGCTGTTGAACTAATTGCATGCAGCTGAAATTTATAAATTAACTATGAAATCAAATGATGTTAAAATTTTCTTTGAAAAATCTAATATATATATAAATACAGTTTATAAAATTCTTAAAATTTTAAGCCCTATTTATTTCAGCTGTCTTATTTTGTCTATTACAGCAAGTATACCAAGGGAAGTAATTAAAATGTGCCTTAATTGCTTAGATGATTTCGTGGATGTATATATATATATATATATATATATATATATATATATATATATATATATATATATATATATATATATATATATATATATATATATATATATATATATATTGTAGTGACTCTAATTCAATTAAAATCTTCAACTTCTACAAATAAAAGGACAAAATGTAATAGTCCTTATTTTGAACTTTAGTAGATATTGAGGGAAATTTTGCAAGTTTAATCATTATGCTTACTTCTTTCAAATGGATTTTGTACCTTTTTGTGATGTGAAAGTTTTCAATGTAAACTTATTAAGGTATTGTAATTGGATAAATTCGGAAGTTAAAATCAATATTGAATATTTAATGTTCCTTAGTTCAAACTATTTTACTTTTATAGCCCATATTTGTGATAGTTAAGTGAAATAAAATTTTACTCTCTTCTTGCCACAACCATTAGAACTCATATGTGATTTATAATCCCCATTTTCGTAACAACATTCCATATATTATTAATGATTCACAAAAAATGTACTTACCAATTATGTTTCCACAGATAATTATTCTTAAAAGTTTATTTCAATTTGCTTCAAGTTCAAAAAACATTGAAGTGCAAAATATATTTCAGCAAAAATATATTTGACAAAATATTTACTTATCGAAACATTTTTACATTAAAATATTTTAAAATGTATTCTCTACCTGGAATTGCTGATTTCCTAAATTTTCATTCAATTTTTAATGACTAGTTTGTTTAATGTATTTTTAATTTACATATTTTGAAGATTTTCTTATATGATGTCATTAGTTATACCAAAATATGTATCATTTTATGGACACTTCATTAAATTAACTACATCAAATTATATCAATTTTATTTTGAAAACCAGCTTGATTCAAAGCTTTTAAAATAACCTTGCGAGTCTTATTTCTTGCATATTTGTTACAATATTATCAAAATCATTAAACCATTAAAGCAGCCTTAGCTCTTTCTTTAATACATCTTAAAACTAATATATTCATATTTGTTTTTTATTTATTTAGCTTTGAGAATTAACTTGTATATTCAACCTATAAACAAAATTTTCATTTTCTTTTTGATTGCTATTGATAAAAAATGAAAAGTTTTCATTTTTTTTCAATAGCTTTACTAATTTTCATTTTCTTAGATAATCAAAATACATTTATAGTTTTTGTTTTCCAACAAATTTTATTACACAATGTTATATGTGGTAAAAAAAGCAACAATGTCGTCTTGCAAAATGTTATTATCTTCTGAGACTTTTGCTGTTGATAAAAAATGAATGAATACAATGAATTAAAAATTGTTCTGCCTTCAAAGAAAACACAAATTCAAATTTAAAAAATTAATATAATTGAAATTAAAATATCACAAATTTACGACATTTTCCTTTCAAATATTTTATGTTGACCTAATTTGTATTTTAAGCATTTTGTTTCTTTTTCCAATCTTTACAGCCCGGGATGGCTTGATGAGCAAAAAGACACTCCAAACTCTCAGGAAATAGAATGGTCAAGGATTTCCAGTTCTTTATGTTGATGGTGACTAGATACCCAGTTATAGCATCTAATTATTTCTTTCTGTGTGCTTCTCTGGATCTTAGGTTCAAAGTCTTTCGGGTTTTTTAATCCTACTCAAACCCTTATTTTCGTCCATTCTCACCACGGGACTCAACCATGCTAAACGCAGATTTATTAAATCGAATGGAGTTTTCTCACTTGATTAGAAGATCAAGTTCATTATTGCTTATAATCACTTATAATTAATTATTTCATTTCATTAGTCCAAAAATTTTTCCTAAAATTTTTCTTTCAAAGACGAATTAATTGTATTTATCATTATCCATCAAACTCCCACTACTATATGTTACCACAGATCTGTTTTATTAATATTTATTTTAATTTGTTTAGTAAGGGATTTATTTTCAAACACAAATAATAACATAAATAATATCAGATATTTCTTTTATGTGAATTTTAGAATAAATTTCTGTAGCGATATTATTACAAACATTAATAAATGAACCAAGATAATTTTAAATTGGAAATTCTTGAATGAAATTGAAATTACCAATTTTTAGTTATTTTATAAAATTATATGAATTCCAAAATTTATATAAAATAAGAGAGAAATGACACATTTTTAATTCATTCACTGAAAATAGTTATGTTCGTTGGATGAATATTTGACTTGTTGGAGTACAAATTTGCAAAACCTGTATCTGTAAATACTGCAATATACAAATATTGTATAATACTGCTTTGACACTAAGTAATGTTAAAATGTTCTAAGTAATGTTGTCAAGTCTTAGAACATGTGAATATAGCTTAATAACTTATTTTAATACTTTGGGTTTCCATGTACTTAGGATTTTCATGTGGTATTGAAAACTACAAACAATTATAATATTGCTGAAGATACTGTTTATCAGTATACTGAAAAATAAACATTTAAATTTACATTCTTATATAAATTTATCTAAAAAGTAAATAAATAAAATTTAAATTTATTTAGAAATTAGTTATTCTTTTGTAGTAATAATTAGAAATATAGTTTAAATTTTGATATTAACTTAATAGAAAACTCAAAGTTATCCTTGAAATACTTTAATATGCATTCAAGCTTTCTGTAACATACAAATAATAAATAAAATAATTAAAGTAAGCTTTAAAATCATTAATATTGTTTAATCTGATATGCGTACATGTACTCTTCATCATAATGACTTAAATCATATTGAGCAATTTATTTATTACCTTTACTTAAACATTTTATAAACAATATTTTGGATTACAGTTATTTCTAGTTGTAACGATCATTTATAATTCTAAATATGATCTTTAATTGAAGCTATTAAAACATAGCATTTAGAAAGCAAAATAAATTTTAAGTAAAGATGTTAAAATTTTATTGAAATTTAACATGTTTAAAAAAAGATTCCCAAGGAAAGATTAAGTGTGCAGTTTTCGCGTGTCTAACCCTCATTCTATCAGAGTATAATCTTTTATGGGACAAAGTAAATTATTGCTAAATTTTTATATAATTTATTTTCCTCCTTTTATACGTTCAGTCTAGTTTAAAAGATTTTAAAATACACACAAAATACTTTCATTGAGTTTAAAAATAAGCATATCTGAGTTTTCAAGGGCTAATTTATTCATAATACTAACGTTATTTAAATGTATAAATTGCTGTCACAAAATCATTCACTTCATTCAAAAATAAACAAAATAAAAATCCTTACAAACTTTTCAGTTTTTCAAAAATTTGATTAAGGGAAACATTTATTATTTTGGAAACATATCTTCTTAACCGAGTATTATGCATAAATTTCTTTTCATCGAGGAAATAACAGTTATGACAACAATTTGAATACTTTAGCATGTTTATAAGGAGAGAAGATATCTATCAACACTTCATGTTTGCCTAATACGCAATGCGTCAGGAGATTTGGGGACAAATATTTGTCCAGGACAAAATTCAGCTTATTCTAGAAAGCTTGTTCCTCGATTAATTTATTCGAATCTCTAAGAGCAAGAGTTTACTTACATTCCGGTGGCTGTATTCTAAGGAGCAACATGAAAGGTAAACACTTTAAAAGAACTTGGGAGAATACTGGATCGAAGTTGAAAGTTTATCCAATGCTCTTTCAGTATTTCATTTATCGATATCAATCAATATAAATCCATTTTATTATAATAGTTGCACATAATGATATTTTAGATTGAAAATGAATTTATTTTTCTTTGGATAATGTATGCAGTAATGTTTGTAAAGAGAATCTTGAAAATTTAGATTAAGAAGAAATTTCCTCACTAAATTATTATGAAAAAAGTAATTTTATTTACACTAAATAGAGTTAACAAGTTTGTTATGAGTATATTTTTTCATGATTTTAATTAAATATAAAATGTTACAAATTATACATAAAATACTTATTTATAAAACATTTTAAACTATCATCAGAAATGCTAATAAAACAGTAATTATTTTTTCTTCAAAAATAACGTAAACTATTTAATACATGTAAAACTATTTATAATAGAAGAATATATAATTTGATTTTAATGATAATTGCTTATTAAGAAACTTATCAAATAATTGTGAATGTTTACGTTTGCTTTAAAATGTTAGTGAAGCATAAATGAAATATTTTCATTTGATCTTATAATTCAGTTTTTAAGACTTATCACTATTTTATGCTATTAAAATAATTCCATTCTACCGCAATGTAAAATTTATATTTAAAGAGGTTTTACAAAAAATGTCAACAAATATCTTGTATTGTACTCTCATTTTTAGTTATGCCATTTAGGTTTTAAAATATATACAGGCAAATTAAAATAAAAATTATATGTGTTATCAAAAATACTGTAGTTAAGCTGAAATACAATAATCCTGTAAAGTTCAGACACTTTTACTTTAAAAGAATAAATACATAATACTCTTTTAACAACTGACACCAGCATTTTTTATTTCATCTTCTCTCTTTCCATTATCCCAGACAGTGAAAAGATGTCTTTTTGATATCGCTTTAAGCAAGAGATACCGCACAACTGAAACTTAATAACTAAGAAACTTTGAGGCCTATTAAGCTCTTACTTTTAGTGAAACGTTTTTGTTTTCAATATTTCATTTCCAACCTTTTTGTTTTATGATAATTAAAATAGTTTAATAAAAACATTTTATATATTTAGGTAAAGTAATAATATTCAAAATTTAAATTTGACGTAATTCATAAATGTTAATGGTCTAGTAATTGCATTTTAACCTTTCATAAGAGTAATCATAAGATTAATCAAATCGCAACTCACTTAATTGATTGCTTGTCCTAATTTGGTCTGGATGATACGGAATTACGAAATATTTAATGGTATGATCTTGATTGAGCTTCCTATACGTGTATATATCTAGAAAATTTTCGAATATTAAGATGACGAACACAAATTAGCAAATTATGAGCAAAATAATATACATTTTCGTTTTAAATTGTCATCCTCTAGTTATTGAGTGAATGACGTTTTATAATGGGTAACCAAGAACTAAAAAAAAATTATAAAATCGATTTGACAATATTTTATTTTTATAGTTTGAACTGAAGCAAATAATACAATTCTTGAAAGTATTACTGAATAATTCCAAATATTGTTATTAGGGTTTTTATCATTAAAACTTTTTATTGGGCAAATATAACATTATAAGATAACTTAGGAATTGTTAACGATAATTTAGAAGCCATTGTCCTCCTAATAGTCAACAGTATACTGATCCATAAATGATAGGTTGTTTCATTTTAAAACTTCAAGAAAGATTTAGGGCTGCCTAAGCAACAAAGAGCTTATGTCGTACTTCATTCGTATAGCAAAAAAATAACAATTAATCTCTTCGAAAATTTTGTAGTTGACGTGTATTTTTTACTATATTTTATTTCACAATACTGGAATACAGTATATTAGGAACAATATGTGACTGCTTTTTAAAAGGAAACAACATATTTCAATATACGATGCAATGTCTATAATATTATTGTCACATTTGTAAGTGATATATATATATATATATATATATATATATATATATATATATATATATATATATATATATATATATATATATATATATATATATATATATATATATATATATATATATATATATATATATATATATATATATATATATATATATATAGGGAGAGAACAAAACTAGATTGTAGTTCCAGGAAACTGAAAAGACTAGGAGACAGAGTGGGAGATTACATTTGAGAAAAGGTTGAAAATTGCAAATATGCTTAGAGGGACTGAAGAAATGTTAAATTTATGCATTTATAAGGACGATAAAAATGCTAGATCTATTCTCTAAGGCACACAGTGCAGCGATTGAAAATAAAGAATAGTAGTGATTGGAACTATATATGAAAAAGCTTATTCGTTGTTGAGTATATCAAAGAAACATATTTTGCAGCAAAGTGGAAAAAGATAAAATGTAGATCTCATCCAACTCACTATTTTGTGACTATTGTGGTGAACAAAATTGAATTCTCTCAAGAATTTATTACTTTGAAGTCTGGTTTATAAACATGTTGTGGAGACAATATTGAATTGTTTCTGCAAATGGAAATTTTGTAAAATTTTAAAACATTTTATTCGCTCTTTTTCAAAGAATTAAAAGAGTGAATAAAATTTTTATTAATAAAATCCTTCAAAATATTCCCAGTAATGCTCAAAAAGTTAATAATTTTGTAATATTTGTGAGAAAAAAATTATTTCACTTATTTGAGAAATTTATTTGAAAAACTAAATATATTAATTACAAATCCAAAAACATATCATGAGTGCATCTGAAAATAAAAACTAATGATTTATAATGAAAACTTTCTTTGTTATAAAAACTAATTATCACATAACGCTACTAAATATTAATAGAGTTTTCAATGGGTAATTCCAATTATATAGAGGCCTTTGTTTAATATTTGAAATACATAGAATAATGCAACAATACTTTAATAACTATTTATATAGATAACTTGTGTGTGTATAACAATAAATAAAAAATTTTAGTAATTTTACTAAAAAGCAATATGTCACGATTTCATAAATTCTAAGTGATGGAGCATACAAATTTAAGCTGATAACTATACATATATAATTAATAACTTTTTTATTAAATATCAACAGCTAAGTTCTATACAATAGAAAATGGTTACTGAATTTATTAATATAATTTTGGCGTAGTCGTTTATAAGATATGCAAGCTATTTTTGAAAATGGAACGCTGTGTGACATTTATTTACAGTCACACAGTTAAAAAAATTCAAATAATTTTCATAGATCTATTTGAATTTTTTTACTGTGTAACTGTTTTCATAGAATATTTCTTTGGACATTTCATGCAATATTTATGTTGCTTCCAAATATTGATTTTACATATAAAATGTAAATGATTAATTCAAGTTTACACCTTTTCAATTATTCATCTTGCTTTTTCAGTAATTTCAATTAATTACCAATTCATTGATCAGAAAAAGTAATATTATTTTGGTCCCATTAAAGGAACCATGCTTTGAAAAGACAAAGTTGCGTGTTGCAGTGTAATTAGAGTTATTTCGTTTGCTGAAGATATCAATCTCTGAGACAAAAACTTGAGGAGGAAAATTAATTCTACCCCGACGCTTAGTGAGTTATAATTCTAGAAATGTTACAATCCTTCGGTCTACTGAAACATAGTTGGTGTTTGTATGATACTTAATGCAACTTTAAAAGGGTAAAAAGTATCACTTACAATAAAATTAAGCAAGCCTTTTATAAACAAGATGATTTTTGAAGAATCTGAATGAAATCACTTGTTGCTATTAAATTTCCATTAATAGGATAAAATAAGAAACCTGATTTTTTAGCATATTCCGCTCATGTTCTTATGAAAAAAATTCTCCATTTATCATTTATTCGTAAGACATATTCACATGCTTGTCACAAACATTTCTATGTCATATTTCTATTAAATTGATGATTAGATGCCATATTTCTTATTAAAATTGCATTACAAAAGTCTCGTGAACTGCAGGAAAGCGCTCATTCTCCCTCAATCTAAAACTGATTTTGCCTTATTTGTTATCTTCATTGGAGTTTATAAATGGAGTTTGAGTCCCTATTGGATTTTTCCAGCAATCTAATAAATTATTCTTATGAAGAAATTATCAAATCTTTCATTTCACTATTGCAGTAGAAGGAGCAATAGATATATCATACAAGTATGTATATTTATGTTTCTTGTACATTATATATTGTAATGACAACACATATACAATGCATATTCAATGTGATTATTTATTTACTAACAAGTAGTAAATTTTATTTAAAAATTTTATAATTATCGTAATTTTCCAAGTATTTATATAAACAAGATATTGAATAAATAAGATTTTAAATTTCTGATATTCTTGGTGATCTTAAAAATTAAAATACAGTCCAAAATTTATTCAATAAAATTAGAGCTCTATGAGCTCTTATTATATTAGATTATAGTGATGAAATCAACAAAATAGAACAAAAAGAGAGATAAGAAATACAGTTTACAAACATAAAACAACTCAGATCAACAGATTCAAATTTCAATATATATATATATATATATATATATATATATATATATATATATATATATATATATATATATATATATATATATATATATATATATATATATATATATAGGTAGTGTGTGTGTGTGTGTGTGTGTGTGTGTGTGTGTGTGTGTGTGTGTGTGTGTGTGTGTGTGTGTGTGTGTGTGTGTGTGTGTGTGTGTGTGTGTGTGTGTGTGTGTATATATAACTTAAAGTTTAAACTTGAACATTTGTCCTTTGTTAGAAATAATGTTTATTTCCTGCTAAATCAATCAAATTTTATGTTTTAAAACTATTAAATTATTCATTTTTCGCGACCCTTTTAAACACTGTAAATTTTTTGGTAAATTATCATTTTTGTATTTTTTAAACTGTTTAAATAACAAAATATATTATTACATAAACCGATAATATTTTAAATTGTGGTTTCATTCTTTCTCACAGATAAGTCAAAGGGAAATATTCAGAAAATATATGAGGTAGTGCATCATGTATTTTCTTAACATATACAAAAGTTATCGAGGAAGTTTTATTAAGAATTTCACTCATACTGATGTGAATATTTAAATGTCATATTCGGTGTATATTATTACAACAAAAGCTTTGAGTTTTATATCTATTTTTTTTTATTTTTCTAGTGAGTTATTTGATATAATTCCAAAAACACAGTACGCAGTCATAATCTTGCACCTCATTCTGCTCTAAAAATAATAGCAGTTTGATTCCAATAGACCAAAACAAACAATAGCCAGCCAGTAGTTGTTTTCACAAATGAAAATTCCTCGTAATTCAATTAAGAAAGTGAGCGATAAAAAGAAAATTGTGTGGTATTTTCAATTATACTTTGGCTTATCTAATATAAAAATAGAGAGAAAACAATATAATTTTCAGTTTTCTTGGCTATGAATTTTGTTTTTATTTAAAAATAAATAATTCTCTTTTCAGGTTGTTTTACAGGGTAATCTATATGTCTAAAGAATCTTTAAAAATAATAAATTTATTAAAAGAAAAGTAACAAAAATATTTAAAGCAGGGAGCTAAAGGTTTTTGGTACCCCTACAAAACTGCGTACCCACCAACAGCCGTTCTTGTTAGGTTAGGTTTTCAAATAAACAGTGCCATCCACTTCAGAGGTTACTGGTCACTGGCAATCGACAGTTGGAATTCGTGCTGCACTGAAGTGTCTGGAGAACATTAATAACGAATTTGAATATTCTGACAAACTGTAAATTAATCAAGCACTGGAGGCCACCGAATTCCTCATTTAACCTACCTTGTGGTATTCAGTATTAATTAAGATGGAAAACAGCACGACTAACATTACACTGATTTTTGATCAGAAAAAGTAGGTCTCTTTAAATGTACACAAATGTAATTAGAGAAGAAGCGATTTAAATATAGCTTCGTTTTTTAAAAAAAGACAGAAAGATTGGTTTACAACCATTAATGTCATAAATAGGAATTATTAAGCAGTTTTATAAAATAACATCGTTTAATAACGTAATTTGACAACCGTGAGAGAAGCATTCACTGAACGCTAGCATCACAGTACAAGAGGCAATGTAACCTCACATTGATTTGTCTGTACAATGCCTAATACTCACAACATTTTGTGAGATTAGCTCCATCCCTCTATGTTCTCTTTTTTCTTGAGGATAAATTTAATATCAAATAATGGTTATCCTGAACTAAAAGATTTAATAAAATTAATTAACATCCACAGCAAATTATCTTTATGAAGATAACATTTTCATGATATAGTTAATATAAACACTCGAACAAAAGAATAATATCGAGTAAACTCGAAATTCTTCTGGTGATGCATAAAAGTGTACTTCATGTTTAGTATAATTTACGTGTGTGCGCCTACAAACACTTTATACATTAGATTAAATATGTGCTATATAAACACAAATAAGAATAAAAAATGACCCAAAAGAACTTAAAAATAAGTGAAACAAAATATCAAACTAGGCCTTCACGTACTGTAAGTCTAAGGCGGGGTTAAAAATCTTTTCACAAAAATGTTTACTATTTTATAAAGTAAAAATGCAATAAACATACAAAACACTAACTATAAGAAATCGTTTAAAGTCATGAATATAACAATACTATTTATATTAATGCATCTCATCATAAGTTTCCTTTAAAAATCCAAAAATTAGCTTTTTAAAATTAATAGTATTTGTAATCATACATACGAATCATCTTTTGTCTGACACTTAAAACTAAATCAACCGTTAGCTATAATTTAACAGATTTTATCCAGTATAAATGAATGATGAAAGAAATTAAACATGTTAGTGGAGCGATGGAGATGTCAGTGTACAGATTCAGAAAGCAAGTTCAAATTTATTAATGCCTTAAGACAGTTTGAAAAGGACATAAGTCAAGAATGATGAACGTTCATTGAAGCTCTCCATGGGTAGAAACAGACTAATAATAGACAAACTGTGATAATATCCTTTTACTTCGCACGAAAGTACATAGCATAATCAATCATCAGTTACCTTTCACTCTCCCGAAGTTTATCGTTCAATTTTATTCACCTTATCCACATTTAAACTAAGCCATTGTTCAAATATATTTTTATTTATCATTCACGAAAATCAACTCAATAAATACCCTAAAATTTTGAAATCTTGTTCCACTCAAATGTAGTCTCTTCATGTAGAAAGTTATTAGCTAATTCTGTTTTCCTGTTAAGAGCAGGTGAATATTCTTAAAAAACTGTTGAATGTTGGTGTCATACAGCTTGAGACAGTAAAACATTTAATTGTATTTAAACTTTAATCATTAATACTTTATAATTAAGCACCTATGTTGTCATAAAATGATGAAAACCAAATCATGCAATTGTTGTAAGATCATTGAGCAATCACAAAAACAAACTATTAATTAATATCTTCATAAAATCATATATAAACGGTAAAAATCTATATTTCGTATTTTTTTATAAAAAGCAGTTTCTTCAGTTAAAATATATGTTAAGAAAATGTATTAAATTTTAATTTATTTTTAGTTCAGTATTTAGGGGCGAGTAGCTGACGAAAATACAGTGGCTTGTCTGTGTAATATTAAGCCATATTATCACACATGTTTATGCACAATGTATGATGCATTCTCACAGTTTACACTTTTTTTAAAAACTCTTAAAAGCATTTTGATTGAAATTTCATTTACTGAATAATTATAAATAAATTTATTAAAATTAGCTCAATTTTCAAATACATTTGCTTAAAAGTAAGATTGAAATGAATTGTCTTAATTAAGTTATTAAATTAGACGTTGAAATGCATACTCCAAAAGTTAATTTTAAAATTTAATATATTTCCACAGAATATTATTTTTCACTTATGACATTTTGATAGCTCAAGTTTCAAAAATACTTGCCTTGGATGAAAATATATTTCAAAAAATGATACTTTTCATACATTGAATAGCAAACATCAGCCATTTCTCTTTTTCTCAAACATCAAAGACAAGGCTTAATTAATCACAAGAAATCTTGTCAAGAAATTCATTTATTTTAATTTTGGAGGCAAAGTGCAAGCTGTCATCAAATCTGTGATAACTTCAAAGAAAATGCTGTTTCGGATAAAGTCACTCAAAAGGAAAAAAGAACACTGTTATATTTGACTTATTCTAATTAAGTGAATTTTGCTAATTATGTAAATTTAACTTTGCGTTACTCTTGTATTAAATACAGTGTTGGGTAATGTATATGCACATGAGTTTACATATTTTAATATTGATATTTGTAGTTTTGTATTTACGTGTATGAATGCGTAGAAGATAAAAATATCTTTAAAACTAATAATACATTTGGCATTTGGAAAAGAATTACGTCAAATACTAAAGAGAATTAAGTAAAAGTCTAATTAGTTTAAAGACATGCACATTCTATATTTTATTTTTACATAAACTAGTTTTAACTATCTATAGAATGTTTAAGAGAAAATGATCATTTCTGCAAAGCTTTGTGAATAATAACTGAAGTAAATTGGCTTTCGACATATAATTAAATGTGTAAGTTCCATTAGAAAATGTAATAAATTTACCATAGGGATAAAAAATTCAATTTAATTTAATGTATTAGAACTCAATTTAGAAAAATTAAAAGTAAATTAATTTCCTCCTTTTAAAAAGTGTCAAATAATCTGTGTCGTTATTTGTATTCATTTCCATTCGCAGTAAATATATAAAGTACTGAAAATGAATAAAAATGAGAATGCATTAGGAATTCGAAAGAGCTAAATTCTTCCCATTTCAAAATGCTCTTTACTGTTTATTTTAATTCAATTCAATTGAATAAATTTTAACTTAATTCTATTATTATTTTGCTTTAATTTTAATGAATATTAATTAAGGTCTATTTATTTTCAGCAATTTTTTATTTTATATTTGTATTATATTGTTTCACACTGTTTTATAGTATGCTATAATTAAACTTATAATTTATGTAAAACTACTAACATTTTAGAAATTTTTTAAATAGTTAAAAACTTAACTGCTTAGAGTCTTATAACTTGTCTGATTTTGTAATTTCCTTTTAATTTAACAAAAGATAAAGGTTTTATTTTAATTTTAAAAGGGTTAATCATTTTCATATTTTTACATAAGTGAAGTTAATAAAAATGATGTATTTTAAAAAGTGATATATTACTGATATTTTCATCAAATACAGTAACAAAAAATTTTTGGAAACTTTATTATATTATTAATATTTTCTTTAATATGATTGAAACTAAAGAAACTTTATAATCAAATATGTCTGAAAATGATTTAATGTTTGTATTACGTGAGATCTATAATCATCAACAATTTTTCACCTTCGCTTCAAAAACTGCTCCGAAACTCTTGATTTCATTTTTTGAGGAAAAATAATGATTCTTTCTCTTTTTTAAAACTGCAAACATATTTCAAACATTTCTCCAACTGTGCTAAGCAAACAAGCTTTCATGACCTGAAGGGAGGGGTGAAACAACGTCCTTTTCAATTTCGAAGAACTTTTCTTACACTAAATAACCAAGAAAGATATTTTCCATTCTTTTCTTCCTTACAGAAAAGAAATGAAATAAGGGTACAGATTTTTCCCAACTAGTTATCTTCAACCTAAGATGGAACTCTTTTCAGTGTGCATCTTACAAGGACAATTAATCTATTTTCAAGGTCCAATGTCGAGATCACATTTCTTATTCAAGAAACTCTCTTCACTAAATCTTTTTTATACATGTCAAAAACATATTTCTTTAACCTCTTTCTACTCAATAGATCTAAAAACTCAATAAAGAAAGCATGCACTTATTTTAAAATGGTTTGATTGGTGTGGTGTGTTTTCTTACTACTTTTTAAAACTTTTGTTTGCTTAACGTACTAGTTGTTTAAGAATAAACAAGTCAATGTCAAAAGTAATTACCAGACTAATTATACTTTAACAAGAATTAAATTAATAAAAGGCAGTGATTAAGAGACCCAGCTGAGGAATTACTCTTTAATACTTAATTATTAATTCTGGAGTATTTTTGAGTTAAACCAGTTTTCATTAAAAAATTCAGAAATATTTTTCCTTTTATGTAATAATATAAGTTTTAAAATTTATTTCAAGTAATCTTAATTTATCTAAATTGCTTTAGAAAATTTATTTATATTCAATTTGATATATATTTTTATTATTTTAATAGGAATATATTATTTTAATAGAAATGAATAAGATTTACATTAATTATTATTTAATCAGAAATTTTTAAATGAATATTTATGTAGCACTCACAGAAATCTCGAGGTAATATATATATATCTCTAAACTTGTCATTGATAAGTTAAATATCCATGTGTGTGTATTTGCATATATATATATATATATATATATATATATATATATATATATATATATATATATATATATATATATGTATATATATGTATGTATGTATATATATATATGTATATATGTATATGTGTGTGTGTGTGTGTGTGTGTGTGTGTGTGTGTGTGTGTGTGTGTGTGTGTGTGTGTGTGTGTGTGTGTGTGTGTGTGTGTGTGTGTGTGTGTGTGTGTGTGTGTGTGTGTGTGTAAAAAAATTTGAAATAAAAATTGAATTATTAATATCCACTTTAGAGACATATATTTCTAGAAAAGAAATTTCATAAAAACATTCATATCACTTAATTTTCTAAATATTACATTAGAAAATTATTTGTTTCCAGTGTTTAGTTTTATTTTCGCCATTATTTATTTTTTAATATTGTGTCTATTTTAGTGAATTAATTTCATCATTTACTTTTTCAAAGAACCAAGCATATCTAGTTAAATGAATATTCTGAAAGATGGAATGATATAAAATTTGTATACCAGAGATTCATGGCTGCATTATGTTTCTACGAAGAATTATGCTTAAGTTTTTTGATCTTACTAGTTAATATGAGTTGTAATGTTGCTCTGGAACAAAGTTAATCATGTCATAAGTCAATGATATCTGATATATAGATTCTAAAAGAATACAAGAAAAAGCATTATCATATTCACTTACCAATGTAAGTTAAATTTAATTATTATAAAGAATTAATTCATCTAAGTATTTAAGAAGGCGCAATATAAATTGTATAAATTTAAAAAAGACATAATTTAAAAAAAATGTTGAATAACGATTGAAATGTGTGATTTGGAAATACAAATATAACATAAATTTAACTTTTAGTAACTTGGCAATTTTTGTGTATAACATTTCAAAATTTGCTACTCAATTTTTAAAAATGATCAACATAATTTTTAAAATTTCTGTTTAGTCAGATTGAAAGATGGTTTCAATTTAAAAACGTCTTATCGAAGCAATTTTGTAGGAAATTTATTTTATAAAGAATAGCAAAATATAAGCTATATAAAAAAGGAAACAATGTTCTTTTTTTTTAAACGAAAAATCCTGCCATTTTGATAAATTGCTGGAAAAAACTATTTTTCACAATAAAGAAATTATTTCAATAAATATTAAAGTATTTGAAAAGAAATAAAAGTCTAAAGATATAAAATTTACTTACAAAATAATTCATTGAAAATGTTTTAAAATAATTAAAAAAAAATGCGTGTTCGATTTCTAAGAAAACCACAACTAAATTCTTAAAGAGTTCTTTGCAAAGCTGAAATTTGCCTTTTTCTAACATTTTTATGGTAATTAAGATTTATATTTGCTCCAAACACATTATATTTTTCAAAAAACAATATTATTACTCTATAGTAACTTTTAGGATTTTTCTCTGAAACAAATGTTTCTGTTTATTAATGGGGAAACAGTGTTTTTTAAAGAATATGAATGCATATATTGCTGTTATATATATATATATATATATATATATATATATATATATATATATATATATATATATATATATATATATATATATATATATATATATATATATATATATATATATATATATATATATATATATATATATATATATATATATATATATATATATATATATATATATATATGTATATATATATATATATATATATATATATATATATATATATATATATATATATATATATGTGTGTGTGAGTGTGTGTAATTTGCACATGTGTAGTATGGATATGTGTACATGCGCAATCATATATAAAATATTTCTGTCATTAAATGATACTTTAAAGTGCAGCATAAAACACGAGTTGTCTCGCACAGTAGTTTAACTTCCTCATGTATTTATTTTTAAGAATAATTAAAAATTTAAGTTTAAAAATAAATTACTTTAAATTAAAAATTTAATTAAAACAGCTATAAGAAACAATTTTGAATTTTCACTCCACTGTTTAACATTTAATATCTGGATATTTATTACTATTTTAAATGAATTTTGTACAAATGTTTCTGAAAAAAATTTGCTTAGAAGATATAAAATAAAATGCATTTGTTAATACAAATGCATTTTATTTTATGTAACTGTATACGCAAATAAAAGTGGAACCAAAAAATTTTTCAAAGTGTTATTATTAAAAATTGTATTATAATTTACATTGTAGTTTTTTGTTGAAGATACAGGTAAGTGAACTATATGTGAAAATATTCTAGTCTAGAATACGATTGAAATTAAACAAACAAAAATGGAATCAAGCATTGTGATGAAAATTATGAGAGAAATCTAAAGAGACATTTTTAAATAGAAGCACATTATGTATTACCGTTAAATGATACGTAAATTAAATTTTTCATAGTAGTTTCCAAAAGCTTACAATCAGTCATTATACAGCCTCTGTGAATACAAGAACTTCAATATAGATGAAACTTTTTGAAGCAAGTTGCCTTGATGTCAATGGATTATCATTATTTTTATTGATGAGTACCATTTAAGCTTCATTACTGATTCACAATGCAATTTCACATACAACATGTGAAGGATATGAGTTTGCTTTAATGTCCCAAAAGTACTTCATTATTGCAGAGAAGATTTGACGGTCTATCCAGCCATAAGGCACACTCTTCCGTTAGTTATAGGGTCTTGAAATTCTATGTTCTCCTTTTCCAAAGTAAATCGGTCTTTATTTGATTTTAATTTTCGGAAAATACGATCACTTAAATGCTCCTCTTATGGGAGATTCTCTGGAAATTGAAGATATTGGTCGAATTAATTCACTAAACAGATTCACACATTTCATCTTTATAGAAATGTCTAGGATACTCTGAGGAATACAGTTGAAATTACTAAATATTTCTGAGAAATTTCCCAAGAATGATTTACGTATTGCTGAATGAGAAATGAGTTGCTGACTTACTAGTGTTGAGTAAATGAATTACTGTCTCATTAACTGTCCTATTCCCAGAATGAAATCTCAGTGGAAGATCTGAAACCACTATTTAATACTTTTTGACTTCTATGAATAATACTCACATTCTATTTAGTGTATCATATCTTATTTCATCTTTTTTATCATAGCAATGTTTATATAAATCAAATGTCATTAAATTATACATCTATTAGTTCAAAAGATAATAAACTACATTTAAAATTTCTCATAATTTTGTGAATGCAGGGTGTATATCTAATATTTTACTATAGCATAACAACACAACAATGACAAATTATTCGATAGCTAAGAACTGATTGATTAAAATAAGATGAATAAAAATATTTTTCATTAGTAAGACACGTGTCCAAGACATGTATCTCGATGAAAATAACTATCCTTATTGAATTCAATTCTTGAAATGAATGTTTTAAATTTGCGTTACTAATAATTAGTTTTTCATTGATTTCAGTTATTGTTGTGAAGTATGAGTCAAATTATACTATATCTATATTAACTTCAGAAAGTCAATTATGCAAAGATAAAATTAATTATTTGAGGCTAGATTGTATTGAAGATGTGTTCTAATTCACTGCGTAAGTAGATGAAAATATGGAAGTATTTTACGACGTATACATTGTTTCTATAATCTATTAGAAAGAACAACTTTCATACATATGACATACAATCACAGTTTCATGTTGAAAAATACACAATAAAGATATTTTTAAGACGCCCACAGAGTGGTTATTACAAGAACTGCTCTAAGTCTAAAGGTAAGTGTAAAGAAGGTCACTAGTTCTTATTAATTTTCAACACAAAATATCATTCCTTTCATTTATCAGAATCTTTAGAAATTATCTGTTAAAAGAGGCAATGCATCAAATGGCTTGAATTTAACAGTATCAGTTACTAAGCAAAGTGCCTTATTCTACAGAACTTTAATTTTCTCATGGGCTGCTAACACATAGCAGTCAGTGGCTCCCAACAATATATCAAATCTAGTAAGATGCAATATTTAAACATTAATTACAGTTGAGTGAGTCCATCACTAAAGGCTACAAGTGAGGCGCCTGAGAAAGAGTTATTCTTTTAGTAAGTCGGCAAGATACGTGTTCAATGGGATTTTTACAATTTATTTTATTATCAAACACAGCCCTAAGATAGTAAATACATCAGTTATATTTAGACAATGATTTTAAAGTAATACATCATATTCCAATTTCTCACATGCTAGAGGGAATTTCTGAATAGTACTTTTATCAAAATTAACTATCATATCGTTATTGTGGAATCAATTCTCTAGTTTTCCAATTGCATCACCAAAGGGCCTCTTCAATTACATTCTTCGCATACCGAGTCTGTCTAGTTCTACAAGACCATATCATCTTAAAAAAAGGCAACAAATCCTCTCAACTAAATTCAGTTATATCTTTTTTGCACATTTTACTAAGAGAACAACTCTGAAGAGATAATTGAGAGAGACCAGACTGCTGAATAAAACTTGTAGATTCCTTAAATACAATTAGAATCAATAGAAATATTGACAAAGGAATGAACGAATCCAATTTAACAATTTTTCTCTGATATCAAATTCTATAATGTATATACAATACTAACTTTTTAAAAATATAGCTCATTTCTCCACATTTCGTCTTAAACTAATTTAAAACTGTCATAAACAGCCATGAAGAGATTTATGGCATCAAGGACAAGGTTGTAAAATTAGCAACTGTAACGTAATCTGGTTAGTTCATTGCTTAGTAAAACATAATACTGTAGGTACTGTTGTAGCTTTGTACAAACCATTATCTATACCTCACCTTTCTCTCATGACACATGTGAACAACATAAGCCTATAACTAGATTTGTTCATTTGTATTCTTTATAAGAGTAAGTATTATTAATGCTTTCTTATAGTGTGAGAAGTATTCTTATGTATTGCACTTTCTTGTGGATTGTTTTCCATATTTGATTTAAACATTTAAAAATATTTCCATTTCACAGTTATATAAATTTCATCTAAAATGTAAATATGTTTTTGTCCTTGGGTATCCTAATTTTTTATTTAAAAATATCTGTGTACGATTTTACATTTCTTCTCTGGACAATAACTTTTTCACATTCAGCTACCGACTTGTCAAATAGAGCTGCCAATTCATCCAAGTTTCAACGTCTTCCAAATTCCTTTGATTTGGAAAAATCAATATTTCTTAAAGATTGCTGAAGGTTTAAAGCCCAGCTGCAAAATTCATCCATTTTGTTTGCTTAAAATACCAGAAAACCTTTGAATATTCACTTAGTATTCCACTTTAATTAGAAATTATGAGTTCAAATCCCGACTTAACCAAAGATCTGTCGTAAAGGTGGTTGGGGTATGTTAAAACAGGGCGTGGTCGCAATGTCCTCCAAGTTAAATGAAACACCTGAGGGTGGCAGTACAAGTATTCGGGATATTTTGCTTAGTCCCTGCTTCAAAATCACGAAAACTTCACTTGGCTGCTTCTATCTAACTAATAGAGCCCAACTTACTCAGGGTTAGGTATAGGGAAACATGCTGGTGCAATAACAACTTAAATTAGAGATATGAATCGTATCCAATACCCGACAATGACTCGAACCAAGATCTTTAACTTCTGTTTTTACTAATTACTGTTCTTATATCAACAACTACACATATATTCTCAGAACAAGTTGTAGCATCAGAGAAATGTAGAAAAATACGAGGATCTTCTTGTTATAAATTAGCTTGAAAAGGGTGGAATTTAATGTCTTCAACACATCACTGCCATTGACATTAAATTTAATCATGGCCACTGGCATATTCTCATATTATAGAAGGGACATTCAAATCCCTTACTCATATAGTTCTACTTCCAAAATTAACAAACTAAGAAATAATATAGATGGAATAGGTTATATGTACATTCTCCCACTTTTCACATATAACGTTTTACAATTTCTTACTTATTTTTGCCATTTTTCATGTTTCGTATGACACTAAAATCAACTCTTTAAGGAAGATTGATAACCAATCAGGAATCATTCGAAATTTGTCGAAGTATTTTGGTTCCATGCATAGAGTGAATATATCCTGGGAAAACAAAATACTACAACTTTGTAGATGACAACATAGCTTAAAGTATAGCAAAAACTTGTGATTACTTCTATTAACTTACTCAGGGATAAGGAACCTGTAATCAAGAACAAAAAATAAATATCAGTGGGCCCTTAAGGAGCGCATTTTCTAGATATAATTGATTGTATGATGTAAGCTGTAAATTACTCTGCCGTCAAAGACGTTGTCTGGAGCACAATTTGAAGGAAGGTATCGGTTGCATCACATAATACAATTTGGAAAGCTTATAATGTACACAAATCCATAATGCTACTATTGTACATGATTATCTGAAAATCGAGAGAATCTCCATTATCATGGCTAGCATATTCATTTGAATAAATTAAACATAATATCCTTTAGAATTCCTCCACCTATGTTGTTTGTGCACATTTATCGTCTCAGACGCTTAAACATACTTCGAAACAGATCTGCAAAGAAGACTAGTAATTACTTGTCTCTGCAGTAATTAATCACTTCTAGAAAAATGGCCAAAATTTGTGACCTTTGTATGCAGAATTCAGGTGCATATAACCTTATAACCTATTAATATCATTTTTGTTTCTTTTGGCTTGAATATTTTTCATTGACTACAAATTATTTTATAAATTTTTGTTTTGTTACAATAATAAACATATTTTATAGTATTTAAAGGATTTTTTCGTATTTGATAGCCCCATGTTTAATTTTGGGAAAAACATATAAAGGAAAATTATTTTGTTATGCTTTTTCGCTTGTACCCACCGCGAATACAATTTTATATTTATGATCATTTAGAAATGTGAGTGTCATTTATCATTAATTAAATAGGTTGTACCTTCATATAAGTGGATACTTTTGCGCAGGAATTAATTTTGTTTTCTAATATGTCTTAAAATTATCAACTACAAAATCTGAAAGCCTTTTAGGATAATTGAAGACCATCACTAACAATATTTTTGTAAGGCTGCGGTTTTCTGGTTGGTTAGGGCATCAGGATCATTATCGTAAGGTAGTGAGTTCGAATCTCGGCAGACCGAAGATCCGTCACGTTTACTAAAGGTGGTTGAAGCACGTTAAAACTGAGCGTGATTCCAATGTCCTCGAAGTGAAATAATACCTCTGGGGGTTGCAGGCCAAGTATTAGGGGTCTTCTGCTTGGTCTCTGCTTCAAAATCACGATGATTTCACCCAGCTGTTTCTATCAAACTGGTAGAGCGAAACTCAGGGTACAGGGAAGCATACTGGTGCAACAGCAATATATTTTTCAATTTCATTGCAATGTTAATACACAAAATCAAAAATATTTGTATGATTGTCGAAATATAACAATTTCAAATATAAATTTATTTTCTCTAAGGTTGTAACTATATATAAAATTATATAAAAACTATATAGACATATTTACCAAAATTATCCATAAAAATTTATTATTAAACTTTATCTTCTGCTTAATTATATGGCAAATATTGCTTTAATTAAGTTTAATAACTTTTAGCGTGTTTGAAATTTTGTTTTCAGTTTTTTAAAAATTGTTTTCTTAAGTAATTTTCGGCAGCAACAAAAACACTGCAAAATTTCTCATTATAAGCTCCAAATTATAAAGTAAAAATGAAAAACTTATGTTTAGTGAAATTTGCATCAACTTTCGATATCAAATTAAAAGTGATTATTTTTAGTTCAAAACTGTCTTCCATAGGTGCAAGAGATTATCTATCATTCATCTTGTAACTTCTTTCTGCCTGGAGTCAAAAGAAATAAATTACTATATGATAATAATTAGAAAAATGCGTATAATGTCTGTCATTTTGTGTTACACTGAAAAACTACACAAAATATTTAATTATCAACTTTAGATAAAGTGTTTTCATTTTAGTACTCACTTTATTGTTTAATATTCAACTTAAAATTTGCCTCTCTTTAAAATACATAATTACTCAATATAAATAGAAAATAATTTTAATTTTTTAAAATCTGTTGACAGAAAAGTATTCCATCCACACACTATAAGTTTAAGTAGTGTGATAACATTTAATCATAGACACATACTGAATTATTTTTATGTATCTATTGCATTGGATTTTAAACATATGCTTACAGGATACAAGAAAATTCTATTATTTAAATATAATTTTTTATCATAATTTTGCAATTGCATTTTATATTTTCAAAGTATTTTGAAAAATATGATATCAAAACATTGTGGCTGAATGAGTGAATTTAATATTAAAAATTTTATTTTTCGCAATCTCAAAATTAAATTTGAGTGAAAAATGCAAACTCGATATATATTTCAGTGAACACCGTTGCTGAAATATCAAAGCATATGTTAATATTTTATAACCATCCATGTAATTAATAGAAAAGTCATCTGAGTTGCGTTAAAAAGGTTTACAAAGCTGTTTTCATTGTTGATAATTACAATAATAAGAATATTATTTAAATTTCATATACGTATTTGTATATATAACATATAAGGCACATTCTAGATTAATGAAGATAATTTAAGATATACCTTAATAAAAAACAGTATTTTTTGTATGATTAATCATTAAGAGATTGCCGCTTGATTTCCAATCTTCTTGCCATACCAGAGAGTAAACTTTGAATTTATTATTTTTAATATTTATAGGCCTTTTCAACTTTGTTAATTTAGGGCCATTGATATATGTATAGTTCTAGATCTGGAAAGTGGTTCACAAGTGACGATCTGAAATGTAACGCTAAGTGTGCATGTGAAAACATTTTAAGTATTATATTAAGAGAATTACATTACTGATAGCATCCAAGCATATTGTAACTAATAAGAATAAAAACAACAAATCTTAACTTAAATATGATGCTTAAACCGAAGAATATCAAATGAAGCATATTGATCATTTTTTATGCACAATGGCATTTTTTGCATTAACCTTTTTTGATCTAATATAATAATTTGCATTTTAATAAAGTAACTACTCATTTGTAAAAAGCGAAAAATCTACAATTGAAAAATTAAAAGTGTTTATACGGAAAGAAATTTGCAATTAACGTTATTCATGAAACAAAACAAAGAATTAAAAAGATGAAAACATTGTGTGTTTTTATAGGTATAACATATAGTTATAAATATACACTGCTGCCCACCGTAAATATAACACCCTGAAGGAAGTGTGCAAATAACATGAAATTTACAACATGCGTTAGTGGAGGTAAGATATGCAAATGATTAGAATTTCAGCGCATACTCTCATCACACGCGCTTGTGGCGCCACTTAAAAGCTATCTGATATCATAATAAAGTCATTATATAAAAGTTTAAATTCAGAAAAAAAAGGTTTTAATGAAGTATATGAATACTCGTTATCTGCATACAAAGCTTTCATTGAAGGAATTGTTTTAATTAGGATATGAACAAATGAAGAATCAAATAGCCGCTAGTAAACAGATTCAGAAAGTACTTAGGATAACAAGAATTATTTAATTTATTTTTGCATCAGCAAATTTGTGATGGTAATAATATCAGAAAATTGAAATTAAAGTTTATCTTAAAGAAACTCACCAGTTTTATCCAATATTTCTAACGAGCAAAAAGCATTTTTCAGAAAGCAAAAATATATTTATATAAGAAATAAATCCTTTATTATTAATTCATAACGAAGAGAAGTTTTATAGACAACATATTCCTAATCGACTTGCTGTGTTATATACGATATTATTAAAATTCTGACAACAGTGTGCTATTTTTTTAAATGACAATTAATTAAACAATAGTATAGATAATAATACAATAAAAAACAGAAAGTACGGTTTTCTAAACAAGGATTTCTAAGCAAGAGTTTTCAGAAGAGCAGCACACTTAACTTTATTTAGGTTTTGTGTGCGATTTATGAGGAAGAAGTAGAGCATTTAGTCGGTCATAAACTGCCCATAAAAGTCGTTGCCATACTACCAACTTCTAATTACTAACTTGTTCCAGACTCATATTAAAAGTTATGAGCATGGGAAAATTTGATTTCGCGTACATTAGTGTTTTGATTGAACAATCTTATAAAGTTATGTATGCTTTGGTATTCATTCATCACAATCAGTTAGATAATGTTACCTGAATTCTATTATTGTTCTCAAAATGTCTGCAATTTTAGAAAGAATTTTTTAAATAAAGCAGAATTTCAAAAATCATGCCTAAACTAAATTTAAAAATATTTTGACAAGCTTTTAGAATCACTTGTAAAATATTCCAGTGCAAATTCGTCGACTGATAATGCTAAAACTGTTATCAAAGTAGACTCTAACTTCTACTGTCAAAGTGATAAAATATTTAAATCTGAAAATTTTTCAAGTAAGTTTAAAAAAATGTAATGATAGTTAATCATTTAATAGGAATAATTTAATATACTGATTATTAATTACTATAGCTAAAATTCTAACATCAATGAAAAACTGCATAAAGCAAATAGAAATTTAACAAATGTATGATTATAAGAAATTAAATTGTTAGACAGAAAATGTTAAAAATTATATAAGAGAAGAAAAAGTGACAGAAAAATACCTGAGAATTATAAATAAAGAGAAATATGAACAAAAATTAAAAGAAAAATATTTGTATGATGTAAATATAATCAAAATTTTTGAAGATTTCAGCATATTTAAAAAATTACAACTTGCATTATTTAATATAGTTTATTAAATCATGGTTTGAATCAAACGAAATAAATGTTTGAATTTAAAAAACAAATTTATATCTTGTAATAATGTAATTGATACATCCTCTACATAGACTATATTTGCGCTCTATACCAGTTTGAAGGGAGCAGCTGAGAGGGAGTTTTGGTGGTTTAGGAGCAGGGGGCATACAGAAGACCCCAATACTTGATTTGCTCCCTAGAGGTATTATTTCACTTGCAGAACATTGCGGCAACAACCTATTTAACGTGACCCATCCATCTTTAGTAAACACAATGGATCTTCGGTTAAATCAGGAAGCAAACTCACCACCTTCCGATAATAAGAACGACCACGTTACCAACCAGGTTAGCGTGGATTCTAAATCTATTTTGCGCGAAGGATTGAACTTATTAATAGCCTTTCTTAAACTTATAATTTCATATAAGTAAAGTATAAGTCAAAATTTAAACTTATAAGTGAAATATATAATATAAACATATAAACGAAACAACCCTCTATATATGTAATTTCTTTTAAAAGTAATTGTATATATTTTGAACAAATAATATTTTTCAATTTAATGTTCAGAGAAAGATATTAAAAATCTCTAGAAGTACAAATATAAAGTATCACTAATTTTACTCTTATTTCAGTTTTTACAATTAAAAGTGAGAGTATCCATAACCTAAAATGACAAGATTTTTTTATTTTACATACAAACCTTATACTTGCTCTATATAGACACCTAATATTTTCATTTTATTCAAAAAAGCTAATTTTAACTTGAAAAAACACCAAAAATCATTTAAAACTAAATTGGTAAAAAATAAAGAAATATTCGACAAAATATTCTTGATTAGTAATTAATCAATAACATATTTACACGCAGTTCTTTTTATGTCATATATTACATGATATAATATGGTATTCAGAGATGCCATTTATGTAAAAAAATATATAAATATCAGAAATAAACCATTGTTTTTTCTTAGTTATTTAAAAACTATCAAGAAGATGTATTATCAAATTTCACCTCCATGGAAATTAAAAGTTAACAAAAAATATGTGAATGTATACGCATCACAATAGAATTACAGCTAAAGACAAGGAATATTATCAAAACAATCTATTTTCTAATGATTTTTTAAAGTTAATATATTTTGTAAATGTAATACAATTGTAATATTTTGTAAATAAATACAAATGTGATTCCAGGTCTAACATACGTTTTTTTATAAACTTCTGAAACTACTTTTAAAATTATATAAAATTATTAGAAAATTATGCACATCTAATCAATTGTTGTATATTCTCCTGTTTTGTCATATATATATATATATATATATATATATATATATATATATATATATATATATATATATATATATATATATATATATATATATATATATATATATATATATATATATATATATATATATATATATATATCATAAGTATTAATTAAGTATGTTTCTTCTTAAATAATCTCTATGAATTTCTTATAGAATCGTTTATTTTAATTTATTAGCAATGAAAACTTCCTGTGAAATACGTTGCGTAACTTTATGCTAATCATAAGTGTTAGGCAACGTATTTCACAGGAATCACAGGAATGCATTGTTATAATATTATTTATCACGAAATTATTTATGACATACTGTCTAGACATCTTTTGAGTACTATGAAACAAAATTTACACACAAATATACAATAATACAATAAAAATTGCATGAAAAAAATATAAAATTACTTTTCTAAAAATTAAATTTGGTTTAATATTTTTATGTTAAAAAACTAATTCTAATCTTCAAGTAAATTGAAACACTTTTTAACACGCACATTTTAGACTATAAAATACAAATTATTTTAAAAAATTTCCTATATTTATCATATTTACCTTTATGGATTAACATCATAAATTTGTTTTTTGAGATTATAGATTTCAGTAATTTTTATATAGTTTTTATAATATATTCATATGTTAAAATGAATGCTGTTGAAAATAGTGATAGGAATATAAGTGAATTATAAAAATGAAAAAATAAATAAAAATGTATTTAATTATACGTAAATTCTTTTTAATAATAATGACAATAATCAATCCAATATATTATGAGACTTCACATACATAAAAATCTCTTATATGTTACACATTTTACTTAAAGATTTTGTCAAATTGTTCAAGTAAGGTGTTTTACAAGGCCCAAGCAAAATGTTTTAAAATTAATTTGATATTTCTTTATTTACAGGATTATCTCAGATCTTTTAAGGGTGTACAAATATAAAGAATTAATTTTTCACTGGATATTTGATGCGTTGAATCTATAAAAAAGTATTTAATACTATATTTTAAAAGAGATTTATAATATCCTCCATATAAATTTTAACGCATATTTCAATAATATGAATTTTATAGAAAGTAAATATTTCTTTAATTTTAAAATTGTTTTATTTTTCGGATTAATCTAGTTCTATTATTTTTATTATTAATAATAATATTTCCATGAGTTCAATATTATTCAGTTCCCTTTATCTTTTTTTCATTTGCTTTTTTACATAGATTTTTAGTTCTTTCATATTTGATTTCTTTTAATTCATATTATTATGTTTAACAGTATTATTCTCGGTTTTCAAGATAAAATAGTTTTTTTCAACTATAATTTGGTTGAAATATTTTCCTTTCTTCTAATTTAAACTGTTATATTCTGATGATTTTCCCATGTCAAAAGCCCCGTTATTATAAATGTTATTTCATATTTGCATATATCGTGGAATGATTTAAAATACTTTAAAGTAGACTAAAATAGGTTTGGTCTGTCGCTCAACGGTTATTTTTTGCACACGAGGGCTAATTAGACCGGGACCTACGGTTTAAAAGTGGATTCTGAAGCCCTACAAACATCCATGCCCAAGGTAGGATTCAAACCCACGAACTGTTGAACCGAAGGCAAGAGCGCTAACCAATCGGCTGCCAGCTCGGCTAGACTAAAATAGGAAGACAAACACATTACTACTAAAAACATTGACATTTATAAATAGTTTCTTCAATTTATTAAAACTTTACCCACACAAATATTTGAATCAGAAGAAATTTTAATACCTATTTAAATATCAATGCAATCAGAAATTTTTAATTCAATGATTTTCTTCTAATGACTCAAATGCAGAATTTAGAAATTCATGGAAATTATAAAAGAACTGTAATGTTTATTTTCCATTCATCTCAGTTTCTAACAAGTAAGGGTTTTCTAACAGCTTATTTATCTTAAGTTATCATTGAAAGAATAAACGTTATTGTTATTTTTAAAAGAAATTTTAAAACTTAATTTTGTATGAAAATGAATTTTTAAGTTTCACATTTATTTAAAAAGCATGTTGTTATATTAATTAGATTTTTCCATTAAAGCATTATATTTTTCTATAAAAATGTATAAAACTTTAAATATAATCTGCCATTTAATTATTTTGTTCCCGTGGACCTAGTTAAAATTTAAATAATGTTTATTAAAAACAATGCACCATAATTCAATCTCGTGCACCAATGACAAATTTAAATTTTTGATACTATTAAGATGTGAATAATCTGTCTTTTTTCAATTAAACTGTTTAAAAATGACATATTTTGTATGACATTATCTTTCAAATTGAGAATTATGAAAGAATTATTGCAGGCGTCAAACATTCAATTACTTTTTTCTATGAATCATTCAATTTCTATGAAATAACAAAATTTTAAAAAAAATCTGCGAAATCTTTAATGTCCTTAATAACATCTGACATTTTAAATGCCCTAATTTGTTTAATTAAAAAGTTAATTAGAAAATAACACAATTATGTAGCAGCTTAGATTGAAGAATGTGAAATTTTCTCTGGAATTTCCTTTAAATTAATTTGGAATATTTAACCATTTTGAGTCAAATATATATTCAAATTGAAAAGATAAAACATGCATTCATGAAAAAAATGACAATTAATTAGATCTGATGAGAAAAGATTTCAAAAAATAAATGCGTTTGAATTTCAGGAATATTAAAGAATGCTGTTAGCAATTTGTTGTCGCGTAAGAAAACATTTCATACTTATGGATTTTTAAAAGGTAATTTTAGAATGCTTATACAAAATACTTTTATGCAAATAAGTTTCTTAATTCAGTATAATTTAAAAGTAACTGGTTAAAAAATGAGAAACCTTTTAAATGTATAGTCAAAATACTTCCTTTGAAGAAATGTGTAATTAAGTTTCAGCAGCATCCTCAAATAATCCTACTTTCTAAAGAAAAAATTTAATTTAAAATTGTGAGTATAGAAAGGAAAGTTAATACACATAAATTCATTACTATGATAACTGATTAAAACTTATAAACAAACTATTCTATTGCCGCTCTATGAATATTATTTATATTAAACAAGTGTACAAATAAATAGTTAAGCAAATTTATCTACAATAAAATATTTCAAAAATACATGTTTTTGGTAAGGTGTCTGGAAAATATATTTCAAAGAGCTTATTTACATGAATTCACTTATTAATTAAGATTTATAACATTTTCACTAATTCTATATTTTTAGTAGTTGAATGATTACATTATTTAATATTTCCAATTTATAGATAATCTCTTTTCAATTATGAAATACATGTACATAATTTAAAGATTTGTGATAAAGAGATATGCGAATCTATTTACATGTAATGGAATGAATTTTGCTATACACAGCTTGTGCAATAAGAAGAGTTTTGATAAGAAGAGCTTGATTCTAACGCATTCCTTCTTCAGTGATACTTAAGATAAGCATTTTGTTTAAAAATCAAATCAAAATGAATTTTATTTCTTTTTATATAAATTTGGCTTCAATAATATTTCTGATACCTTTTGCGTAAGCAAAAATAAAATAAAAACGTTTTTTCTTCATATTTTTACATTATTATTTCCTATTAAAGTAGTGTAATTATTTTTTTTATGCAAAATTTTTTAAAAGTCTAAAATATGATGTCAAATGAACAAATTTGGGATTTTAAATCCATTGGTTTATTGAGAGTTTATTCATGATGAAAGAAGTTTACATTCTTAAATATAAATCATTATTTAGAATTTGAAAATAAGGAAATAACAGTTTTTCTAACTTAGACTGGTAAAATTGGCAAACAATGACAAAAATTTTAAATTATTATACTCAAAAATAAATAAATATACTTTATTTAAAGTAATCAAAAGTGAAAACAGAGATTTTAAGTTGAAATGTAGAAATGATTACCAAATTTTCTTTACTTTTGGTGAATCAAAATATTTAAAATACGATATGAAATCAAAAATTAATAAACTATTGAGTTTCATAATTACAAATAGAAATTATTTAACTTCGTATTTTGTAAAATCAATAGTATTAAAATATAATTGTATATTCGCATATTTTTCATACTTTAAATTGCATTTTAATAATAAACATGGTTGAATTATATTCATTAAAATATGTATTTAGGTAAATTGCAGGAAATAAAATTTAAATTCAATAAACATGTTTATGAACTAGAAAACATGCGCATTTGATACAGCTATTACAATTCATTTAATTTCTGTTCGAATGAAAACCATTGAAAATAAAACCACAAATTTTGATTTCATTGCGTATTAGAAGCACGCCATAAGCGATAAAGAAAAATACCACCGAGAGATACATCAAATGATCTTTTTATGCAGTTGCGCGACCATTTCTGTGGTAGGTACATCCTTGTGGATAGCCTCTTGAAGACACATTGCTTTTGGGAGTGATAACGTCGAGCCTTTGGGAATAAATGGAAAAGAAGGAAATCTCTGCGGACGAAGTGGCTAGGATTATGAGGCTGTGGTCCCACCCGGATAAGATTAATGAGGACGCCATAGCATTACTTAACAGCCACTATTGCTCAAGTCAGAACCACATCTTTGAACTTAAGAGCGCCTTGCTACTTTGAACAATCACTAGAAATAATGGTCACTTTATTAACTTTTACTGTAATCAATGCACTATGAACAGTCGTTAAGTTATGAGAAAGATATTAAATAGGGAAGCTTTCTCCGAATGAATTCCGCTTTTCGGTGGAAATGCATTGCTCTCTCATTTCCTCACACGTAATTATATAATGATGTCCTCGCCGCCAGAATGGTCTGGATGGTTTATTTCCCCGTTTTCCTAAAGGATAAAATATTACTCCGCGCTTAATGAACTGTGTTTACTCCAAAAAGTCGTACTTTCTACGAAATTGACACATTCCTATTGTCATCAAAAGATGTTAAAAGTGATGATCTGATGATGATTTTAAAGAGGAAAATATACTTTAACACAAAAAATTGGATACTTTTTTTAAAAATAATTATCAATTAAATAAAAATATTCTATATTGCTTTAAAGAATTCCAGATTAATGAGACAGTTTTAAAAATGCTTATTTTTTAATTTATTGAAACAAGATAATTTAAATTACCATTATATTTATTGCCTACACTAAAATATGAGATATATCTCTTTTTTTCCTGTTATGTGTAAAGTTTAATAAATATTCAAATATTTTGTAATTCTTATATTAATATTATACCCATTATTAAAATTTCATATATATGTAAATAGTTGGGATAATTTTATTTTCTTACTCTTCTACGTGTGTTTGCTTTTATATTTTTAATTAAAAATAATTTTAAAGATAAAACAAAGTAATTTGTTGTCAAGAAATTTATCAAAGTCTTATATTATTTAACACAAATATGTAACCTACAATATTCTATCTCTCTTTTATATATATATCGTTATAATACAAATATGCAAAGTGATTAAATAGAATATAAGACATACGTACAAGATACACGTCTTTTTAAATGTATGAATTTGATAAAAGACAATTGAATTATCTATTACTATGCAATGTACAAAAAATGTTCACAAATGAAAATTTTGTAAAAAGAAATATTTTTACAAAAAAAGGTACTAAAGTTTTTTTCTTACTCAGTACTTTATCATTACTATTTATTTAGTTAAAAATTTTGAAGAATATAATAAAGAGAAAACAGACTGGCTGATAATTGTTGAATATTCTTTATTAATAATAATTGTTTCTAATTAAGAAATCATGATATTAAAATTACATTTCAAACATATCCTTCGGCAACCTGCTGATTTGTTGAAATATTTGTTTTTGCCTATAAAAGAAATGAGTTTAAAGGCTTTTCAGTAATTTACAATATTAATTGCGATTATGACATATTCGTATTTATTTAAATAGAAATAAAAATTCTTTCTTCTCAGAATCGTAATAAATAACGTCTGAAAAATACTTTGAATTAAAGCAAATATTTTTAATTTGCTAGAGAAAAATTTTAGTTTGATCTATAATCACCTTTTACTTAGCTTGAGATCTTTGTTTATCCTTTTACATCTATTTGATGAATACACAGACTAATATATTACTTTAGTCACAATGATTTGACATTTCTATATGCTTTAATTTAAAAGTAATTATTTTTAAAGAAACATGAATACAGATACCTGAGCATATATTTGCCAAGCAATGTGATCAACATGGATACAAACGGTAAAAGACTGCTAACTAAATCCAATGATGTGATTTCATACACGTTAGTTAATGCATAAAATATTATATGAATAAAGCTACCAGCTATAATTCAGTTCATAAAACTCAGAAAGTAATTTGTATAACTTATCATACATTTATAAATTATGTCCCCGTAAAGTTTCTATTTGTTACAAATTGAAAAAAAAAACTATTTCGTATGTGATTATTACAATATATATTGATAAAGAACTTTTAAATTGATTTCAGTATTTCTTACTTGTTAAAATTATTAATATATGACTTTTGAAATTTGTTACTATTTTGTGTGAGTATCGCGACTTTTGATTGGATTTCATGAAGAAAGTCAGATTGGCAAAGCTTTTTTTCGCATTTAAAAAGTAACCTCATTTTGTTATACTCCAACATCACTTACAACATCACCCAAAAGGATTTATGATAATTCATCTCATGAATACTGTTAATATGTACATAAATAGCAGAAATTTACTATTAAAAATTATGAATATATATGCATTTAAATATAACAATAATAAATAATGTTTGCTATGTGCATAATTCTATTCACAATTTTTAGTGAAAACCTCATCACATAAATCATTCACTGAATTCATGATCAACATTCATTCAACAAATATTCATTCTATGTATCACATTTATTATATACACCAAACAGCAGTATTTAGTGTATAATTTGGCATCAGCTCTTTTTGCAAAATACAATATCAATAGTTTTGATTTATTTGCATCTAAAAATAAAATAATGAATTGTTCTCTCTCATAATTCTAATTAATATTTTTATACTTTAAAATTTTATTGTATTCAAATATCTTTAAGCCCTTCGTACCTTTTAAAACAGACAGATAGTTACTTTATACATTTGATACTTACTTTGATATTTAATTTAGAAATATTTTTTTGCGAAATGTCAAGATGAAAAAATAAGGCTAATGTTGTAGAGTAAAAAATAAATATTTCACATGATAAAGTGATATATTATTTTCAAAAACTCAAAATTTTAAATTAAATAATTATATTCCAAAACACTTTAATAATATAGTTTTAGTTTTGTTATTCAGTCAAACAATTTTCGTGTTTTCTACTGTATATAGTATTAAAATAATTCTTTTAAAATATTAGGTTGGTGCGTATGAAATGTCGGATTCTTAAGTGATTGTATAAAACTGCATATCTTTCTTCAAAAGCTGTTTATTTAATCAAAGTATGCTCCATTCACTTCAATACACTTCTCCCAACGAGATTTTAAAGCGTAGATGCCTGTCTTAAAAAAATTTTGGTCTTTAGAATTAATAAACTCTGATATCGAGTTTTTTAGACTGTCTTCATTCTCATAGTGTTTGCCCCTTAAAAACAGCTCTAAATGCTTGAAAAAATGAAAATCGGTCGGCGAGAGATCCGGTGAATATGGTGGATGCTGCAAAACTTCATATTCCATTTCGATCCAGCTTATTTCGCTCTGTCAGTGCGTGCGGTACCCACTTGTCCATCTTCTTAACCTTGCCAATCTCAGAAAGGTGTCTCAATATCGTTGTATGGTCAACTTTCATCCTGATAGCAAGTTCCCTCGTGGATACGGCTGGATCCGCTTCCACTAGAGCTTTCAGGTCATCATTCTTCACAGACGTTTTGGGTCTTCCACGCGGCTCATTTTGCAGTGAAAAATCGCCAGTTCGAAATTTTTCGAACCAACGCTGCACTTTCCGATCGTTAACCGTATTCTCCCCAAACGCTTGGTTTATGTTGCTTGCAGCTTTTGCAGCACTATTACCAAGTTTGTACTCATATAAGAAAATGACGCGAATGTCGGCAGAATTCATATCGGCAATAAACTCAAAAGAAATAAAAAAGGGAAGACCTTCGAGAAAACCTATTTTGCTGAAATGAGTCTCTGGCAATGGACAATACGAGTATGTATGAGGTTATGCCAAATACAAAAGTATAACGAAAACAGGGAGGAAAACGTCCGCATGTAAAGAGAATCCGACATTTCATACGCACCAACCTAATAGTATTGGAAAATAATTAATTATATAGCATTAGCATGCTATTAAATTAGTGAGCACAATTAGTCATAGTATTTTTAAACAATGAATTAACATGAAATTAAATAATTATTAGTTTTTTTTAACAAAAAATTTAAGTGTGAGTTGTTTTTAAAATATTAGAAAATAAAGAATGTAATTGAAGTATTTGTTATTGAAAAAAATTAATATTTGCATAAAAATCAGATATTTTATTTAGATTCTTGTTGTATTTATCATTGTGTGAAAAGAACGTTGAAATAAAGTTAACTGTACCACATTGATTGCTTACACATATTTTACACTTTAATTGTTAGTTCTATATTGGATATTAGTATTTTATCAATAAGAAATAAACTATCATAATGTTATCAGTTTAAGGAATGTGCTACACACTAATCTTTAAAAATAACTATATATTAGCAAGTGTATTTAGGAGAATAAGCTATACTGACGCTTAAACTTAAAATAAAAGAAATTAATAACTAAATGTAAGAAAAGTAAAAAAAAACCTGAATATAAATTTCAATCTTTTGAGAAAATCAAATCATTGATACTTTTTTGAAATATTATATATTCTAAAAAGTTAGAAAGAAACGGAAGTACTCTATATAAGGCCTGTCCTTTTACTTTCCGAGAAATCTAAAGGTGGCTTTTGCGATGATTGATTGGACGAGAAGCTAATATCCAAATCTAAGCCGTTTATCTGAAACCTGCCAACTGCAGACTTCCTTTATGTATTTTCGTGGTTATGGCCCTTTTGGAACGTCTAGGCAGAAACGATCCCGGTTGGGGGAATGAGAGCCCCATATTGACTATTTCATTGACTTCTGCTAAGAAAGAAAAAAGCTTCTCTTGCAGGAAATAAGATTGAAATGGAATCATTCCTTAGATTCTTAGCAGTTAGGTGTGATAGCTGTTCTTAGATGACGTCTACTTCAAAATCAACGTTACACAATGCATAATTAGCCTAATGCCACAAATTTGTGATTTTGATATTATTATGGTAAAGTCTGATTTACAAAATCATATTTTATTCAAGAAAATACATAAAAAAATCATTCTGCAGTATATAATGAACGTTAAAAGTGGCATAAACACAAAAGGAATGGTTTTTCGTTTCAGTGCCTTGCATTCACAAAGAAAGGGTTTAACTAAAATGTTCAACAGAAAACTATTCTGGAAGAGAACAATAAAATTCAAAATAGCTAAAGTATGAAGGAAGAAAGTAAGAACTTAAAATAGATTCTGAACTCTGATGTAAACATTTAATAGGATTAGGAATCTATAACTTTTTATCAAGAAATGCAGTTAATTTACCAAAATGAAAGTTAAAAGAACTATTAGGCAAAAAATGGTACTTTATATCTAATTTATGCAAACATGGATTTTTAATAGTCATTTATTTAAAGTGAGAAAGTCCACAAATTATAAATATTTAAGACTTTAGTTTCATACCAAATGAATTTCATTATTTTAACTTATTTGTAGGCTCTGAATAGTTTAATTAACATTATAATACTTAACTTAATAATAAAAACTATCAGATTTAAAATTTAATTCTATAACGTATTATATAATATTATAAAGACTTTTTTATTAACTTTTTTATAACGATTCAAATTTTTGATTTCAGGGAGAGGAAATTGTCAGTTAATAAGTTAGAAAATTGGTGTGTTTTCTTATTCTTGTTTTAGTTATAATAACTGAAACTTGTGTTTGTCAATAATAGTTTTTTTGATAAACCAATGCATTTATAAAAAAATTATGATTATTAATTTTATTACACAAAATTATTAAAAATATGCTTAGAAAGAAAATATTTTACTAATAACATCTTTCATCATTCTTAATTTGTTCTCTCTTTTACTGTTATCTTTAATATAACTTTTTATTTACTTTTATAGTTTAATAGTTTAATACGATATAGTTTAACTCGTATCGTATTAAACTTTTATAGTTTAATACGATAGCATAGATCTAAAGTTATTTTTAAATCAGAATAACAATAAAAATCAACAGAATTTAAAAGTAATTGTCCTGTAACTAACTACAAAATATATATTATAGATTAATACACCAGTCCTGATTTTATCTTAAGTCGTTAATATTTGGCTTATAAGTTTTATTGCTTCATTTCACATTAAAAATTAAAATATAAGCATAAAATGGATCATAGCTTTAAGAATTCTTCAGGTTTCTTACGAATTATCAGGGAAGAACATTTCACAATTATTAGATTGCAAGCTTTTTTTTATTTTATGAATTTGAAATTTATTCCCCGAAAACACATTTTCCTCAGTCTCAGTCTATAAATAAAGTAAAATAAAAGCCATAAAGCCTATTAGGAATTCTCATGTTTCTGATAAAGGCCTGTAATTTTGAAATAATATTCTTTTTGTATTTCTCATCTTTAATACCAGGAACTCCTTCTGAAATTTTAAACCCATTTAATGGCTTAAAACATTTTCTTAATGTTTCGCAATATATAGCAAGACAAGAACTAGAACACTATCTTCCTCTTCATGTCGAAATAGTTTAATATTAATTCCTATTTTTATTTCTATTCACATGAAGTACATGGATGTCTTCTTCATCTAATGAATTCTCGGTATTCCGTTATTTCAAACTTGCCTTAACGTCATTATCTGAATTTAATTGTTTACTGGAAAAATTTATAGGAACAAAACATTTAAAATAACTTTTGAAAAGACTAATAAGGTTTTAAATTTCGTCCCTAAGAAAAACAAAATTTTTCTAGAAATCTAATGACATATATCTATATTAAAATTCTTTTCAGTAAAATTTTAAATGTACTTTCTTATTAATTGTAATATTTTTAGATTTATTTCCTTTACAATTAAGAATTTAAATTATGCTTACTATAACGTTTACTCTTTTTACTGTAGTGATGACGCATGACAAAAATTTGACACTCGTTCCCAACAAATTTTCATTGCATTGCGTCAAAGTTAAAGTATAATTGTATTAAGGCGCTACTTGGATATTTGCAAGCTACTCTTTAACTTTTCAACTCGTTATTTGTGATAGTAGAAGTCCTGTTAGTTGAAGAATTTTTCTCTTTGGTTTTCCTTGACTAAAAAAAATGTAACCATGTTGAGAGTTTCTATATGAGTTGAATGCTTGTAAAGCCTAATATTCTTTCGCAGAAGATGCTTGCATGTCAAGTTTAGACATCATTACTTGAATATAGTCAAAACTATGTGATATTTGATGATAGGTATAAATTCTTTTATCAGTTAGCGCTGTCAGGATCTCTCAATAGCTTTATCTATATCCGTAATTTATGCGATTATATTGCTGAAACTGTATATCTTTTTCTTTAAAGAGATAATATGTTTCATTTTTTGAAATGATGAAATTTTATAAAAATACTGAATTGACTAAAGTAATTTCCTTAGAAATTAAAGAGAAGAAAATAAATTCAATTTTTAACTTTATATTTTATAGAACAAAATTCATTTAAATTTTTTTATTTTATCTGCCCTTTTATTTCATTACAAGGAAAATACATGTTTACAAGACTATATTTACAAATATTTTACAGATAGGAAAGGTATTTAAAACACATATAATACAAGTATGTTAAAACGCGTCCATTGAATTAGATAAATCATAATTTGTTTATGTTTTTATATTTGCGTTGCGGATACAGTGCACACTCCATCACCTTGCACATATTTCCAAGTATTATATCGATAAATCGGTTTCATATCAAACACTTAATTAAAGCATAAATCGTAAAATATCAAAATTTGAACAGTATTAATATCAATGGTTTTATATTTTACATTATTTATTTATGTACAGTTATTTTTTTAGGAAAATATATGTAGCATGATATAGGTAATTAAACAGTAAAACCAGTAACTTTATATATTTATCAAATTTGTTTATTAATTTAAATGAAGTTATTGAAAATATCAAAAATTTATTTTTCTTACTTTTAGCAACATATTTTTGTTATTTGATAAAGTTTTAAGTTTAAAAGTTTTTATTATTTTATTATAATTCCCTGTTCAATAAATCTGAAAATAAGAAAATTATATCTTATTAGGAATCTGAAAGTTATAAAATTATAAAATAACTTACAGAAATGTAATAAGTTAAAATCTAATTAATGTAAACGAAATGAAAACAATGACTCTGAATTTAACATAAAAGAATTAAACATATGAAAGTATTAATTCAATTACAATCAAAACTGGCAAACCAAATTTTTAAATTAAAAAATTTTTGACGAGTGCATAAATCATATATTAATGCAACTTTCTTGGAAAAATATTTATATTTATAGAAGGACTGTGAGGACTATAATCCTAGCATGTGCTTCCCATATTGATATTGAAGTGAACAATTCATTTCTTATTATAGCAGAAATAATTCTCAGAAAATTAAAACATGGGTTTTTCATGATTATCTTTACGCCTTGGAGAAACTTTAGGAAAGGAAATCCTTTATTGACATTTTGCAAGTACAATCTTATCTCCTTTATAAAGCAACGTTGCTGTAAGTTTGTAGAAACATCCTCGAAACTGATAAGAATTAGGAAGCTCATATCAACGCTAATCCACCGAATAGGCAGTTTTAAGACTAGTTGAAAAGATACTAATATTTTGGACAATAACAAGATTTGCTTTTGTTGGGGATGAGGAAAGCTAGAGATTTGCTTATAGGAAGCTTTTCAATGTGTGAAGGATCAAAATTACCATCTTAATTGCTGACATTCTTAATTATTTGTATTGAAAATGGTATTTGCATGTGCAGAGAATTTATCCCAATTTATCCCAAGAAATTCACAAGAAATAATAATAGGAAGAAGAATAAATTCTTAGCTGAATAAAAGCTTAAATAATAAATTAAAAAAATTGTTTAGTGTCTTTAAGAAACTCCAACACTTTTCTTTATACAACTATAGGATACAAAATTAACTGCTAAATTGCTCATTTAATTTTTACTGCTATTCATTTATTTAATTTCAATGTTTTCCTGACAGATTTTATATCCTTTAAGATTTTAATTTTAGTAGTTTAAAGTAATTTTTTACAGCTGTTGTAATGTTATAAAATTAAAATTATTAATTTCCTATAATAATTCAATATGCAGTCACTTTCTATTTAATAATTCATAATATTTATAAAAATACAATTATAATGTGTATTTTTATTCATTTTTTATACGAATTTAATATTTGACTTTTGATTTAATTATTTTTATTTAAAAATCATTATATTTACTGTCATAAATTTTAAATATTAAAAATGAAAAATAAATATTAAGTTGAAGTATATCATTTTTTTTTATTATTTGTTTCAGTAGAAATTAAATCCAGTTACATGGCACATACAGAAGAAAGAAACCGGCACAACATAAAAGTAATACGTATAAGAATTATCACAAGAAAATACTAATTACTCTGTTGCGTATATTAATCTATTTTATATCAAAGAAAAATTAAATGTTAATATTTAGTGTTAGCTAGGTGAAATAAAGAACATATTTCATAAGTTTACTCAGAATATACTGATTTAAGAGACATCAAAAACATTAAGCATTTTCATCGTTACATAAATTGTGATTAGAGATTAATATTTTGATGATTTGTATTAACGAAAGAATTTATATGTTTAGTACTAAATTGTGTAATGTGCTTTTGTCAGCAATTGTGAGAAATTTAAGTAATTTTTAGAAATTTGTAAAATAAATAAAAGTAATTAAAGTGGCTTCGCATCAATAATAATTTAAAATATGTGAAAAGAAGAATAAAACACATGGAATTAAAATGATGTTAGCAAGAAAAAGGAAAACTTTAAGAGAACAAATTGCTAAAGTGGTACTTTTTAATTGAAAATTTTACTAAACACATTTATTAATTTATGAGATTATGCTTAAATTAAAAATTGTTATAATTTTCTTTAATTCTCAACCTTTTTTACTATGAAATTTCATTTAGATAAGTTCGTGTTGTAATTTAAATAAAAGAAATATTTGTAAAAAGAATAGATCTAAAAAATCACGCCTAACATATTTTACAAATATTTAATTTATTTTCAGTTATAAAATTTTAACCTTCCCTTGCTCCAATTCTAATTAAGTTAAACAAAAAATATTTTCATCAGATAGTAAGTAATTAATAAAAATTAAACAAATGAAAATAACAATTAAAAATATTAGTATGTTGAAATTTCAAGATAAGCCCATGTTAATTGTTTTTGTCTCTTACAAATATGTTGGAATCAAATTCCCACTTAAAAAAAAGCATGTTAGAAACTTTCCCGGAATTAATGTAAAAAAAAGTTAAACAATTTACTTAATACCTTATTTAATGCACATTTTAATACCATAAAGATTTATTAAAAACAAAGGCACACATGTACTTTTCTTCCGAATCATGCAGATGAGATTTTATTTGCAATGAATGCATATTTATCAGCATTAAATATAAATATATGGCAAACATTTAAAAAAATGTCACTTGCTTATAATATCAGCACAATGTGTTCAAGTGTGTTTAAATTTCCATGGTTTGAACAATTTTAAAAATGTATCATGTCCTCAAAATTTCACATAATGTTAAAAGTAATTAAATAAATCCATTTTGATAATCATACCTTATTTGTTTTAACAAGTACTAAAACTAAGAAATAAAATTTTATAAAAGTATATATTATTTAGAAATTAATATTATTTTAATTTTAAATCAAGTCATAATAAATAAAAATACGAAATTTCAATCTTTTCTAATTTATAAGACATTAAATCAGCGAAATATATTTCCATGTTATTTGAAAAATTATTGATATTTTTATTCGCAAAGTATATTTCTTCAATTATATACATATTTCGAAAATATTTTAGTGAGTTTTAAACTAAGAAATTATGTTTCATAAAATTTCTAAACTACATTAAATAGTTAAATGAGTTTGCTTATTCCTTCGTTAATACTTTTTTCTAAAAATCAAAATATCAAGATCTAAAATTAATCTAATAATGCAATATTGATTCAACATATATGCATTACATTATATTTTCCAAAGATTTTTGAATAAGTAAACGAGTTTATTTTCCTACACCAAATGATATCTTGGTTTTGAATACACAAGGAAGACAAAAATTTATTATTAATATTGCATTCAAGCACAACTAAAAACAGTTGATGTCCTTAAATTTCAATATTTATTTTATTCTTTAAATACTTTACAATAAAACTGAATTTCTAAAATAATAATATTTATTCAAAATCCTTTTTTTTTCTCCATGTAATGCTACATACAAAACTGTTGTCGCATACATTGTTAACTGTATTTAAATAATAGAAACATTGTATAAAACCATTTTGTGTTGTTACAATACAATATACAGTCGTAAACAAAGTAAAAAGTGCCTAAATAAAATCCTAAAAAGAATATTTTCTAGAAAACTTATTTGTTTTTGCAGTTTTTCAATTGTTGCTTTAAATATTTTATCCATTGATGTTGAACATTATTTTTATTCAAACTTATAAAATGCATGACTATGGTATAAAAAATTTTTTAATGCAAATATATAATTTTACTACTTATTTACTTGTGCGACAATATTTTACTATATATTCTTAACTTCAAGAAATATCAATTATGCAATGATAAGAAAAATTAGCACAAAAAGCTATTAGCTAAAATGTCCTTAAAAAATAAGCACCATGATAAAAATCACCTTCATTTTACCTCGGTTAAATTACCCAACTATTTTTTTAAACTACGACATAATATTAATTTACTTCAACTAAAAATAAACTAATATTTTTTTCTCGAAAGTCTCAAGCTAAAAATAAGTGTTATTGCAATTCATTTTCTTTTATTAGATTAATTAAGTGTAAAAATGAGCATAAAATGTAGTAAATAAAAAAATGTTTTTTAATATATTTCATACTACTTATTTATAAAGTTCTCAAAATTAGCTTATACTTCTTAATTTTACTTAAAAACTACATTTTTATTATAAGCATATTTTAATAATTTAAAAGAATAAAAGCCTCAGAAATTTTGTGGGATTTTATCTTCCCGCATACACTTATTATGAGCATTAAAATCACGTGATGTAAATTGCATTTTGATTAATTTATTTCAGAATATGTGAACATCTTTTATTGTATGAAGATTTTGAAGTAATGTTAAAATGATACATTATTGTGATATCTGTCTTTCTAGGTGTTGCAATTTGGGGGCCAGCAACCTATATACATATATTGATAAGAGTCATTTTGATGTTTTCATTGTTAAGAGATTTGAACATGACGAACTTTTTTACCTTTTACTAAAACAAATTAAATGTTAAATATCATGATAAGTATTTTATAACTTTGTATAAATGTAATATAATAATATAAAGCTATCACTCATTGCTATTTACATATTTGTGCTTATTTCTGTCGAATACTTATGCAGATATTTATTCTATATGGCTCACAGCAAGATTTCAGAAATATTATCTGAGTAATGGATATTAATTTGAGCGTATCTATTTATTAAGACTTATATCAGCGAAAAGAGTTTGAATGGTTTTTTAACTTACTTTCTTGTAACTAGTAAAAATGTGTATTATAGTATTTGGATTTTATACTGATCTTATTTTAGAGCCCGTAATAAACTTTAATTAAAACAAAATATCATCTATATAATATAATCAATTCCACTTACAAAAGACTTCCAACAAAAATATAAAAATGATTACAATAAGTTGTGAAATTAATTTTATGTTTGATTAGCGTAGAAGACGGCTGTTACGCAAGTAAAAGTTATATAACTTAAAAAATCATGCTCTTTCGTAGAACTTTCCGTACAAAAGTTTCGCAGTTTCCAATAACTATGAAAAATAAAAAGTAATCCTATATACATTCTAAAATTTTCTTCACAAATCACCTTTCTTCCTATTTTTAATGGCCCTGAATAGCAAAGTAGTTTTCTAGGAAATTGCCTTTTTCTCTCAAACGCAGAATGACGAACATAAGAGAGCACGAATCAAATCCAGTTTACTGTGTTACAAAAGTAATAATGTCTCATACGTTCTGAAAGTGCCCTTATTTGAAAAGCAGGCTTCAAATTCTAACTTAACGCAGATATATAAAAGTTGCGAAAAGTTACATATGACCTACAGATCCTCTAAGAGGAAAATCAAACCTTGATTTATTAATCAGATTTAAAGAAAAATGAGAAATTTGAATCAGCGAATCACGATACAAGATTCTTATTAATATTTTCGAGAACATTATATTTAAAATGGGAAAATCTTTACGAGGAAATTTTGAAAATTTAATGAATCAAAAAATTTCAAACTGAAAAATATATAGCTTGTGTGGTAAATATTATCAACGCTATATTGAAAATGGCACTGTTTGATGTCTAAATATAATGCTTAAAATGAGCGCAAAAATTATTTGAAAATTAATTTTAATAAAAAGAGGATTCTCTATTTCATATAAAATATCAAATGAGTGGAAAATATATGATATGTTCTTTAAATGTTTTATGATTTCTTTTACATGTTTTGGGGATACATTAGGAATGATATAAATTAGTGCTCTTTATTCGCACAATTTTTAGCTATTTTCTCTTAAAAAAATTCGTAAATGCTACAAATAATTAAAATAGATTTAACAAATACAACCACATTTTCTTACATTTAAATGAACTTTTGCAATGCTTATTTATAGTGAAATGTACATTAAATTTATAGAAAATCATTCATTTCTATAAACAAAATATAATTTATAAATGGATCAGTGAATCACCCGATTCATTAAGTGTATCCTAACACACAAAATCTAATATCTTTCCTCATTTTTTTCTTTATTATATATAGCATGAAATACCATCTGAAGCAATATCTCCTATATATCATATGTAATATATTTTGGTATGTCTTGTAAGTATGTTATTCAGAATGCTCGTATGCGATCATTCTTTCATTTGTGCGCGATAGAATAAATACACAGCAAGATATATTCATTCAAAATAATTTTTCGTAGACTCTGTTAACAAAAAGAACAACACTGTTTCCTACAACCTTTCAACAGTAAGCTCTTTTACATGTAAGGGATAACTGTATTTTTGTAACTCTACATACATGTAATATAATCTACTCGTTTACATAATAACATTAGAGAGAATAAAATATCAATAAAATCTATGTCTACTTTATCAAATATATATAGGAAATAAATATCCCTTAATGGGTATTAATATTTTTGAAAATGTGTTCGAACTCTGTACATTATGTTTTAACAAAATGTAGTATGTGAACTGCAAAATTTCTCATATATGTTATAAAATATAAAAATAACTGACACTATTATTATAAATTATAAAAACAAAAGCTGTTCCTTAAGGTGTGAAATGTTACCAGACACATCTTACTGTACGTATTATTGATTTAAAAGTGTCTCTAAATGTCTAAATTAATTTACCGGATATATGTTTTTAAATATTTTAAATGATAATAAGATACTTCAACTTGAAACGTTATTTCAAAATCGATAATAAAAGTAAATTTTTAATTTTTTTAATAAACGAATTAGATTGTTATTTGAAAATATTGTATCCTCTCTCTTTCTCTCCCTTCCCAAAATTATTTAAATATTCATTTATATGTAAGCAATCATTCATTGAGGTACTCTTTTTATTTCAAAATTTGTATTTGAAATAATCAATAAGTTATATTTAAGGAAATAAACCAAACGTATGAGTGCTTTTCAAAGAAATAATAATATCTATTCTATTTTTACAAAGAACTATTAGCAACAAAAGTTTTAAGAAGGAAATCAAAAGGCTTAATGAAGAAAATTAAAGTGTTTCTTCAAGTTTTTTAATTTTAATTAGTTTTATTATTTTAATTATTTCCAAAAAAACACCAAGCATCTCCATCCAAGAACGACGATTAGCTTTTTAGACTATGACCAATTTGCTTTGATAATGTGGGTTTAATAATACTTCACACTGAATAACTCTATAATTATTCAAATATATATAATATTAAAATTGTAATAAGATTAAAACAGTTAAGATTTTCAACATTTTAACTTTCATATGAAGGTATTTAACAGAAATTTTCATTTACAATGTGAGAAAAATGTTTTCATAATTTTCAGATTTCTCAGAATGTAATTCAACATATATATTTTAATTCTACAAACTTCCAGCAAGTAACTACAAATTTGGCTATACAGATAAGTTTCATGACAACTTAATAAAATCCCAGAATTATGCATTAAAATTAATTTAGTATCAGAATATGAAATTACAAACTGATGAGTCATCTTCTTTTGATATCACTTTGCTTGCGAGCTTTTCGAGTTTTCTCTCTTGCGATTCATGAATAGGACTCACTATCTAAAACCCCTCCGGCAGATCAAAGAGGGATGTATATTTAGGTGCTTCATAATGAATTCTTCCAAGAACATGTGCTTCGTAATGTTAAAATACGAGTATCTTGCCTTATGAATCTTAAGATTAAAGATGAAATGGCTTTAATACAACAAAAATAGGGAAACGTATATCGGTGAAGAAATATAGTTGAAAGAGAACCTTTCTATAATTTAAAAGTATAATTTACTACATTTTTCTGAACATAATATACTAATTTTAATTTAAAAACTCAAATTTTGTTCGTTATCATCATTAGAAATTCATTTTGTAGAGACTCAGTTTCATTTGTGTAACCATTTTAGAATCTTATTTGAATGTAACAACTATGCATAGAACATGTCACAATTGGAGGTTTCATGTATGATAATCAAAAAGTTTGGACTGATCACCACATTATTACAATGAAATGAATTATTTCATTTTTATGTTGACAGATCTAACTAATATTCTAACATATTTGTTTGTCTGAGGAGGTTCAATAAACAAACATTTAGAGTATAATAACAACTCCAATTATATAATCATGTAAAAAACAAATTTAGTGGAGACATGTATAGGATAGATAATTCTTTTGATGTTTTCTCAGCCAATTTGACAGCCAAATGGTTTGCGCTTTTGCCTTCGGTTCAACAGTTCGTGAATTCGACTACCATCTTGGGTTTGCATAATTGTAGTAGCGTGGAATCAAATTGAAACTGCAATTGGAACTCATGTACAAAGAAATGATCGTTAAGTTACACATTAACCTAACTAATTAATTCAGAGAACTATATTGTGCTACGAAGCCTTAGTTGTGACTATTTTTACAAATAATTTATTTTTAATACAATCAAATTTTAGTTGATATTTTGAGTTACCCATACATATAATGAAAGGAGAATATTCAACCACATGGAAGTCGTTGGAAAAAGAATAATTTACTGGAAAAGATAACTATTCCTGAGAATTTGCAATCTCGTCCTCAATATTCTAATCTAATAATGTCTATTTAAAATTTTCAGCAATAATACTTGTTTGTATACATAATTTACTCTTTTAAAACTTTTCCCTCTCTTTAACCTTTCTTGCTATAGAAGTAGATTTTTCGGTTGACAAATTAACAAACGAGATTATTTATAACATTAAACACTACTAATGTGCTTCTACAGTTTTCAGTAGTAGCGCTTTTCACACTCACATGAAAAATTATACACTAAAGTATAGGTGTATCTTTTGGTATTCAGATGACAAAATACAAATCCCTTTTTTCAATTATATTAAATTCCAGTGCTTTTAATAGATTAACGTTATTGCCAAAATTCCTCACATTTAAGCTAATTAAATGTTTCTTTCATTTACTTTGTTTTTGAAAACTGACAAAGCTAGAAAATAAATGAACAGAGAGTTATACTGATACAAAAGCTCTATATGAATGATTATTTAATTTTTTTCTTAGTTTAAAAACTTTTTTCTAATACCTACAAGGTTTTACTCAAAATTTAGTATTTGAATATCATTTAAATATTATGAACATATTTACAAACAAAACTGAAATGAATTTCCTTCTAATTTTACTTTATAATGTATAAATTAAACTTCTTTTAAATAGTGTAGTACACATTAATGACAGAGACGAAATTTTTATCGCTCTATTTCCTGAAGTACTATTTATTTGTATAAATATATCACTAATTGCACACAATTAAATGAACATTTTTAAATGATATTTGCTATAAATGTTTCCCCTAAGCTGCCTATATTTTCTATATTCAAACATGTTTATAATTTTTAAAGTATAATTGACTAATAGATTTGCTTTTTAGGAATTCAGGTATTTAATATTTAACATATGAAAATAAAAGAATTTAGAATGCATCGCGCTCTTTCTAATTTCCAAAAATAATTCCCCAAAGGCTTCCCTTAAATCATCCTCTTAATGGAGGATTAATTTGTTTTAGCTGCATATATACTTTTTTGGAAAACATGCATTTGCTCCTGAAAATTTTGTAATCAGTTATTACTTCTTTTAACTATAACTGAGAATCCTTAAATATCATTTCAAGTAAATAATCATGTTTAAAATACTTCGAATATAATAATACTCTTTATTATTCTCTTATTTCTCAGAAAATTTTAACTATATTTATTAATATTTTTTGGAAAAATTTGATTACATAGTACTCTTAATTAAATACTTTATTTCCAGCATATTTAATTAAATTTGGATACAAGCTTATCATGTTTTATATACAATTTTAAGCAAATATTATTAAGTAAATACTTTTTTGAGACTTTTGTTTGGTATTTTAAACTCTTTTATATTTTTATATTTCTATTTTTTTACTTTATTGCTTAAAATAATTATGATGTAGCAAGTCATTTTAATAAAATAATTATTTTTCAAATTTCTAACATGAAAACAAATATTGAATATTAAAAGGGCTGAAATAAAAATATGAAATGGATAGAGGCAAGCAAATTTCTATTTCTGGATAAATATTAATCTTTATTATTTTAATGTTGTGTTAAATTTAAATAAATTATTATTATTATTATATATATATATATATATATATATATATATATATATATATATATATATATATATATATATATATATATATATATATATATATATATATATATATATATATATATATATATATATATATATATATATATATATATATATATATATATATATATATATATATATATATATATATATATATATATATATATATATATATATATATATATACATATATATATATAAGATACAGCATGAAGAACAATAAAGTAAGATAAAATTTGAAAATCAGCGACAAGAATAAAACAATATACAACACATAGAATTGGAGGAAAGCATAAAGACCATGTATCTTTATCAGAAGGGAGATGGTCAACTCCCTTCTGATATGCAAATTAAGCACTATTTTCTGACATGTACGTAGGACATATGTCTAAAGATATTCGAAGGAAGAATGTTTGTAATAAAGGAAAGAAGCATAAATATATTTATATCAAAAATTGAAGTAAAAATGTTTATTAAAGCAAAGTAAACTCGCAATAGAAGGAACTAAAGATATACTCTCAAAATATCAATACCACCAAACCAGAACCTATGTAAAATTTGGGATAAAGATATAGTTGTTATAAGTAATTTTAAAATTGGGGTCGCCAAGAGTAATTTAAAATTAAGAATTGAGAATTTCAGCATAATCTTAATTTTTTTTATGTATTCTACTTAACAATAAAATTTTGGAGAATTTGAAGATGGCCATAATTAAAACTACCTTTAAATGCAGGATTGATTTTGCAGTACATTAACTATTGAAATCAATCTGTTATAGAAGACAAAGATGAAATCAATTGTTACATTTTATATGCAAGTCTCTCTCACTCTTTCTCTCTCTCTAGAATGAACTTTATAAATTATTGAAGGTTATTTGAATTAAATTTTTTATAGCCATTAGATTTATTTTCTAACTTATAAGTCTAAAACTATAGACAATATTCTGATATTACAGAAAAGCTTACAAAAACTGTGAAATTAGTATGACAAGGAATATGTTCAATTCAGTTCATGAATAATGAATAAGGTAATTTTGAAATAATTACTTTACTTCCCTTCAGCATTTTGCAGTACTTGCCAAAAATTACTTTATGATTTGTAGTTAAGAGGTAAGGTAAAGCATACTAAGATGTTGTAATAACGAAGTTAGAGTTCTTTTTTTATGAATAATTCTCCAGGCATCATCACAAATCCTGTTAAATTATCTTCATAATTTTACCTGGTTTGTAAGTTTGGCAATTAATTTTGGATAAAAGCACCTCTAAAATATTCAAAAACTGTTTGATGTTTGCAAATGTTGATTATTACATATTTTATTCATCAAAACATGCCAGTTATAAATTCCCAGGAGAGTAATTTGAAACGTAAGCCAATTTTTGTAAGAATCTGATTTAATCTCTCTAGGTCAAAGTTTTTATTCCATAGGAACACACTAGCATTACGTAAAATTAAAACTTGTGAAATTTTTCATTTACCTGAAAAAGAATTTAGTTTATGGAACTACCAGAAATTTTTCAGGATGGTTATGATCTGTGTTTGGAAATGCATTGAATATGTACATGAATTTTGATAAATTTTTCAAAGTAGTTTAGTAATGTAAATTTTTACAAATTTTTCAACAAAATACATAAAAAATAGACCAACTAAAAAATTCACAAAATAAAAAAGAACTGTAAATATGACGTTTACTGTAAAAACATTATACAATATTTAGAAGTATTGTTTCTAAGGTAAAACATTCAGAATACAAAAAAAAGGGAAAGAGTGAAAAGGATTGAGTTAAAATTGAAATTAAACGCGGAAAAAGTTCACACACAAACACACACGCACATAGATATACATGCATATATTCCTTGATGAGAATTATGACTACGATTGTTTAAGAAAAATGAAAAATCTCTATAAACTTTGGTTGTTTAATAGCTTATACACATTACTTGATCACAATGCAGAGTTACTCGAGATAAAAAAATACTTGTGTGCTTCATCAAAAATTTTTTGCATTCAAAAAAAGTAACAGCAAAGAAACACGTCGCCTCAACAGTTGTACCAGCTGCTGTATTTGTATTCATACATAATTAGATAACTCTTAAAATTTATTAATTTAATATCCCTTTAAGCAACAAAGCTAATTTATGTGCAATATAGATTAGATATTCATCATAATATTTTGTCATAATATGCTATGATTTTTTTAACTTTAAAAATAAACAAATTTAACCGTAAGCTTTTGCTTAAACAATAATTATTTTCATACGTACCATATATGTTTTATCATTAGAAAAATCTACAAAGTATGTTTGGTTAATATTTTCCAACATAACTGCTAACATTTTTGACAATAATGTATCTAAATAAAGGAAAGTTATAATTTAAAGCATAATCTTTTTCAAGATTTCTACGAAGAAATTAAATTACAGTTTGGTATAAAAATATTATGATATTCAACGGTACACTTTTACAATATGGCTTTTATGCACGCAATGTTCTTGATAATAAACATCTGTTTTCAAACACTCTTCTTGAACAATATACTTCTGCATGTTCTAAAGTTACATTTTCAAAAATGTTTCCCTCAACTACCCAAAATCTTAAAACAAATTATAGCAACAAGTTGCTGTAGCAAATAGCTACTTTAGAGTCATAAAAGGGAAATTATTTTTTGAGAATTTTTTTTTAAAAAAGAAAGGTCTGTAAAAAAATCCGAGTTGCGCGAAACACACGCAGAAAATCTTTTTTCCCCTTTTTTTCGTACTTTATCGCGCTATTAACATTGAATGTAATTGCAGTAATAGAACCTTTTAATAGTGCATTTATTGGAACTTTTACGAGATAAGGTTTTTTCTTGATAAGCGATGAAGGAAATTTCGAAAACTAAGCAATTGAAACCCTGAGCAAAGTATAATTTCTTATGGGCAGCATTTAAAAGTAGCAATTAAATCAGTAGAAAGAGGGGGATGTTTAGGATGTGATAATGAAATTAGGAAGTGAAATCATATAAAAAGAATTTCAGAGCAAATTAAAGTTATTGCTACTATTTGGAATTCTATTGAATCCAAGTCATTTTAGTAATGTATTCTCCAGCCAAATATTATAAAATTTACATTTAAATCACATTTCTGGAAAACTACAGGTTTCCAAGTGTTCACTGTACTATTTATTACTTCAAAACTTAAGGTATTCCGAATTATGGAATACTAGTCGAGGCTTATTTCATTTTACATAAATACACATATGAATTTTCATAAGAATTTTTATATTCTATATCATGTTCTATTATGAAGATTAAACGTCTATATTAATATACATAAACGCCCAAGATCTTACATGCAATAACTTATTTATTTAGAAATATTTCGAGCACATGATTATTCTGTAAAAGTATACTTACATGATTATCTTACCTTTATTGTTGCATATTTAGTTTGCAGTTTCTGTATGTTTCAGTTTGCTGAAACGACCAAGATGTTTCTTAAAAAAATGACTAACACTATTATTGTTTCTAAGGATGGAAATATTTGTTAAAATATGAGTGATTGATATAATCATTAATTTGATATCATTTCTTGCTGACTTTACAAATTGAAGCTATTTCAAATAAAACCTTCAGTTTAATTTTGATATGCTAAAAATATTCAAAACTACAGTAGAGTGACTATGTAAATCAATATTCCATTTATTGATAAATTGAAACTCAGAAGATATACCTTTGATTTATGAGTTTGGCTTACGATTTTTATAATATCTATGGTCACAGAGTGCTTATAAACAATTTTTAATGCGTTAATTGCAATCAAACGAGAAAATGTATTTCGCGTCTTCTTCAAATTGAAAACTCAAGAAGTGGGTATTTCCCTTCTTTTTGTGTTTACAATATTTTTCTTCTAGAATTTTACTAAACTACTTCATTAACTACATGATAACCATTCTCAGGATTGCTAATATATAATTTTTTAAAATGTAAACATAAGTCAGCAAAAGATATACATTTTTATTGCACCTTTTTAGACAATACCACACATTCACAATGATCAATTTAAATATAATTCATAATGATTAATTTAAACATAATTCACAGTGATTAATTAAAATATATATTTCTGTGTGTGTCTTAGGTAATCCTTTTAGGTAAACATTTAGAGTAACTGGTGTTGTAATGCATGGTATTAATAAAATAGATTTCCATCTCAAAACAAAGAACCCTACCAAGTATATGCCTGAAGAAAAAAGCATTTTTCTTATACATTTAACTATCGTAACACTTAGATTAACATGCAACGAGTATTTGAATCGTTAATGTAATTTTTTAGTCTTACACTCATTATTCTACATTTATTTTCGATAAATATTCAACTTGCTCCAATCCTATAGTTTTTTGAGGAGAAAGCCAGGTAACACATGAACTCGCAAATTGAATGCTGTAGAAAGTTGAGAAGACAAATTTTATAACAAGTTTGGCATTAAATAACTGTTAAAGCAAATGTTTCAAAATATAATCAATAATAATTCAAACACGTATCAAACAGAGTTTTGAAATGAAATCAATGTTATTTTCAAACATTAATATACATCCAAAATTTATTTTCCATTTAATGATGAATATTTCTAGAATTTATAAAGCTATAATTTATATTTGTCTCCTTTAATCCGAGAAATGGCATTATAGAGTAAAACTAATTTCACTTTAAATTGGTTTATTACTAAAAAGTGAAGGAAAATTCAAAGCATAGATTAAGCGACCCACAATAATGCTATCATCTCTCTTCTGTATCGAATCTATATCAATATTATCAACCATTCATTGATCTTACCCACCCCTAGAGCATAAATATCAAAGAGATTTACATCATTAGTAGATTCATGTATTGTCTAGAGTAATGATGCTCTAGATTATGCATCGAAGTTTCGACCATTAAATGAAAATTATGAGTTCGCTGAAATGCGGCAATTCTAAAATAGTACTTTTATTATTGACATAAAACTATCTGCAATCAGTTAAATAGAGTTATATATAGAGTTATCTTTCTAGCTTTCTATGTATAATTTTAAATTAAATATTTATTATGAGCATTTCTCAAATTTAATTATATTATCTATGAGAAACATTTAATTTATTTATATTGTGCATCAATTGTTATGTTACATTCTATTTAGTATAATACAATAGAAAACATATTTCATATTTAGTTTTTCATATAAATTATTTTATGGTAGTTTTTTAAATGATAAGATATTATTCGATTTCATTGTGCTAGCGTATAACAGTTTTAAATAAAAGTAGCATTGGAATTATAAATTGTTTATAGAATAAATGAAATAAATTAGAGAGCTATATTTAAAGAGACTCAAAAATCAAATGATTTTCTTAAGAAAATTGAATTCAATAACTCACACAATCTAAACACTTCAATTCTCAAATCGGAAGAAAAACAATATATGATACCCATACTGGAACATCAAAAAACTGGCTAAACTCTGAATGAGCGAATTTTTCATGCGTATTATGATAATAGAGCTTAAGAATTAGGCTTATAATACAATTAAAAAATAGTATCAAATACTTTAAAAAATAAATGAATGACTTGCAAACAAAATCTCAAAAAAAAATTCAAGCTATCAATGTCTATAAATAATAAAACTTATTTACAGGTGAAGAAATTTTCGTTACATACTATACTTAAATCTTTATACTGATTAATTATTAAAAATATGACTTTAATTACTACGGTTGTCAGTAGTTAAAAACATTGAAAAATATGTATCTGAATAGGTTACAAAACTTTCACATTTAACAACAAATTTTATTTTGAACTAGTCTACAACAGAAGTCATTCTTTCCACCAAAATATTATCAGAAACCTATTGGTAAAAGTTTGCACAAAAAGAACAAATAAGTCACTTTTTTTACATAAATCAATCTCTCTATTAATTACGTCAAAATCTATAAATTTAAATGTTTAAATTTAAGTAGAAATCTTCAAATACATTATTAAAATTTATTTTAGAATAAATTTATTATTTAATGCATTTTTTGTAATTATTCTTCAAGCCAGTTAACTCCAGGTATTTCAGAGCATTTCGGAAAAATCATAAGATAATATCCCATCAGAGATTTTTTAATGATAAATTATTTTGTAATATTATGCGGCATTTCTAAATATTGTAATCAATATTCAAGTTGAGTGTTTGTATTTTATGCGAAACCCCATTATTTTAATTTGAAAAAGAATTTATAATCCACACTGCTCTAGCATAATTTACAGAATCAATTTTGCAATAATATATTACAATAACTTTACACACACACACACATATATATATATATATATATATATATATATATATATATAAAGTTAGTAATTATGTGAATCAATATAATTAACAAAAGTAGCATACAACCTTTATCAGCTCTTAAATGGAAATGTTCCAGAAAAAGTGCTTAGTGGTAGAAATTTTCAGCATTAGACGCTTTCAATTCAATTTTATAAAATCAAGTTAAATGCTATCATTTTTTATTTAATTAAAATTAATTAAAAGTAATACATTCCCTATTTTCTATTCCTTATACATGTAAAGGAATTTAAGTGTTCTAGAAAACAAATTACCAAAAGAGTTCTTTAAATCATTCATCATCATTCAAAATAATATCTGACGTTTTATTGAATTCAATTCATTTTCATCAAAATATTTTCCTTCTTCTTTAAAATTAAAACTGGCAACATTGTGACTAATGTAAATAAGAAACAAATATAATTGGAAAAATACTTCATAAACTTACAGTTATAGCAAAATTTTCATAGCTTTTAAGAAACAATTTTTTTGTATATAATCAATATAATTAATCATACTATTTACTGAAAACTGTGACAGATAATTGGGGAATCTATCATTGCGCACCAAATTAGTGATTTAAGGATGACTAATGAATAAAATATAATGGATAATTTTCTTTTTATTCCCTTTATTAAGAAAATAATATCAGTTTTTTTCTATGGCTGGCTGAGGTGGGTGATTTTTGCAAAAATCCTCTAAGTAAAAACAGAAAAATTTTCTATTTTTATTTTATCTAAATTAAAAATTCTTCTATTTTTATTTATAATAACATCAATTTCAAAAGAACGATACAAATATAATTCAAAAATAATAAAGTACCAAATTTTTTTTAAATGCTTATGGAAATTGTATATTTATGTTAATAAGATACAAATAATGTATACTGTTTTAGGTAATTATACACATAAAAATAGATTATTTATTTTTATACACAATAAAAAAGATAAAAACGTATTAAATATTTTTCAAAGATTTTTTAATTTCGTTAAAAATGCAACATCATAAGAAATTTCTTTTCATCATTGCACTAAATCAAGATTCAAACTGATTAAAAACATGAGGTCTGATAAGCTTTCAATAAATTGTATCACAAAAACGAAAGAGTATATGATTATATTTCCATTATGAACTCTCTTCACAAATATTGAAGTAAACAAAATATGTAAAATTCTATCCTTTCAAATCACAGCTTTCATTAAAAAGTTAATATTTTCTATTCTTTATGTAAATATCATTACTGAGGGAGGAAAGATAAATATTTAAATAGGAATATTAATAATATAAAAATAAATTTTACAAGTCACATTTTTTTGCTGATAGTAATTATATAGTAAAAATGTTCTATAAAAACAAATTTATCACTCCAATTATTGTTTTTTATTAATTTTTTTACAAATAAATGGTTTTAAAAACTTGTGGAATTTAAAACTATTTGTTGTTCAACATTAGTTTCGACTAATATAAATTTATTACTCGTATTTATAATAGGTTTTCATCTTGTAGTTTATTATATTCAAGAATAAAATTTAAGCAATTTTTTCAAAACATTTTTTACACAAATCGAAAAATGAATATTGTATTAAGTTTTTACACAAATGTATAGATACAATAACAATAGTAACATATTCATACATAAAAGAAATCATATGAATAATATATTACTGAAAGTTGCCGACCAACTTGTCTAGTGGTCAGCATTTCTGACTACGGATAAGGGGGTCCTGGGTTCGAATCCCGTTTCGGGCATGGATGTACTTTCTCTCTCTATCTATCCTGTCTTTGTCCTTTCCTTGTATGAATGAGGTGTGAATGGTTGCCTATCCTATAAACGGGTCCCTATGGCATATGTGTACTGAAGAAGTCGGACTACACACCAAAATATGGTTCAGTTGAAAAAGTAGAGCAGCGCACGCCATATTGCCAGCCTACTGGCACACGACAACAACATTGCTGGAAGTTGAAATTCTTAAAACTGTGGCACAAATATTTTCAAAACTATTCTTTCTAACAATAATAAATAATTCTTTCATTGTGTAATTATTTTAAAATAAAATGCTTACCTCCACCATGAAAAATTACTTTAGTCATTTCATACAGATGAAAACTATTTGTGGACAAATAAAAACGACAGACTCTATATTTCTATTCTATACTTTATTTCCATAATTATTTTTCTGTGGCATGTTTCCATTTCTTTTTCTATGCAATGTTAAGAATAAATATAAAATAAATTCAGTGGACTTTTCTTTATCTCATATTTAAATATTTTAAATGAATAAATTATCAACCCATTTGGCACTAAATGAAAAATTTTCATCAGAAAATTAAAAAAATCGTTTTTATATTTTTTATATTATTTACTAGTGTTATTATTTTACATTATTATTTAACATTCAAAGAACTATATCTGTTCTTTTGTCCTAGAATACTGATTCAGTAATTCACCAAATATCTCTTTTTCTGTGATTCATTAAAATTAAAATTTTCATAAAACTGAAAATTAAATCTAAAAAATATTAGAAACCTCAGTAAAAATATTTTGCTCTAACATTACTTTTAATGATTGAAAATATACTTTTAATGATTTTTGTTTCTTTAAAAGAAATTAATTTGTTAAAATCATCTATGTGTTTTTCGCAAAGTAAATTTTTAAATTTACATAAGTCAAATAAATATTTTATAATTAAAATACACTCGTGTCCTTAAATTAAGGATAATGCAAGTTCAGGCAAGGAAAGAGACAGAAGCAAAACAAATGTGACTTATTTGTTAAGTCTGTTTATTTAACAAAAGGTAAATAGCAAGAAAGATGCTATATGTTTGACATCATTAATAAAAACTGCGATTTTTACTCCCTGGAGCAAATTTTTAAAAAAAAAAACTATTTACAAAAGCCAATGTAATAATGGTTGGAATGATGGTTAATACATAGTACGCCCCCCCCAGACAATGCAATACAACGTCTAGGCATGCTGAGTATCAAATTATCGATCTGATCTTGGGGATTAGAACACTACAGATTAAGCAATGCTCTCCGAAGTTTCGGTAGACATGTGAGCGGAGGTTGACGTGCTGCAATTCATCGGTCAAGCATTTCCCACACATGCCCTATCGGATTCAAGTCCGGTAAGTATTGGATTTAAGTACCTGCTAGCCAGTCCATAATGGTGATATCCTCCGATTGAAGGCATTCGTCTACATTGTTTTCATGGTGAGGACGGGCGCTGTCATCCATAAGCAGAAATTCTGCACCCATAGTGCCCCAAAAAAAACGTACATGATGTTCCGGAATGAAATCCCGATAGATGTGGAATGTATGGTTACATTCTGAACATGCAGGTTAGTTCTGGAACCCAGAATAATTCCTCCCCAAACGAGCAATACTGCACCACAGTAACGGTGTCGTTCAATTGTGTTCTGTTGGTGATAACGGATACTTGGCCCTCTCCATATGAAAGTTCGGTGAGAATCCGACTGAAAGCTAAACCTGGACTCGTCGGAAAACATCACACAAGACCACTGTTGTGGTGTCCAAAATGCATACTCTCTACTCCAGGCTAACCGCAAGTGACAGTGAATTGCGGTAAGTGGAACACATCTGACATTCCTACGAGCATAAAGACCAATGTGCCCTAAGCGTCTGTACAGGGTCTGCCTTGAAACTGTCGTACAAGTAGCTGAAAAGAACTGACGAGACAGGTCTGATGCTGTGCTCCGTGTGTTTTTTTTTTTTTGGCAGTAACTGTTAAATACCGGTCCTGAGAAACTTGGGGGTGACCTGCGCTACAACGTCTATTCACATTACCACCATCTTGGAACCATTGCTTGGTTTGTTTGTCGCTCAATGGTCATTTTTTGCACACGAGGGCTAATTAGACCGGATCCTACGGTTTAAAGTGGATTCCGAACCACTACAAACATCCATTCCCAAGGTGGGATTCGAACCCATGAGCTGTTGAACCGAGGGCAGGAGCGCTAATCATTCGGCTGCCAGCTCGGCTTGGAGCCGCTGCCAAGGCCTGGCGCTGACACTCTGCACGATTCCAAGTTCCTCGAATATTTTCATCTGGGTACGTCCACATTCCAGATGGCCGATAATTCTACCACGAAAAACATCAGCCAAAAGCTTCCTTTGTGCCATAACTATGTGGTTATTGCACTGAAAGGCTTTTAAAGCGCTTCTAAGCAATTTTACTTCTTTGCAACCATTTCTTATATACCCTTCTTTTACACTCTCGTCATTGTGACGTACTATATGGTGGTTTCTTAAAATTTGCACATTATTCTTCAAGTTGTGTGTGATAATTCTACATGTGAAATTTCTATTTTAGAGTTCAATTTCTGTGTTATTCTGAATTATCCTTAATTTATGGACATGAGTGTATATTGCTAATTTATTGTTTAAAATTCTAAAAATAAGAATTTTTAACTATCGTGCTTAAAAATAATGTAGTGCTGCATTTAATGTTTTGAGGAATTAGTAAAAATTTGAGAACTTTTAACTAAATAAGAGAAAAGCCAATTAGAAAATTTTTGATCCTGAAAAATATTCTGCATTTTAGAGGTATTTTTTAATGCGAGGGAAAAAAAACTGATTTTGAAAATCAATATGCTGAAGTGTCAAAAGTCATTAATTTTACACTACATTTTTTAATTAAAAGGAATGCGTTAAATTTACATGGGATTGATTAAAAAGGTTGTTTAGAATTATTCGTCCACATTACCTCTAAAGACATCCATAAGTACGAAAGTGTTGCTTGTGCATTGTTCTATGCTCTAATTAACGTTTAAATCATGTTTGTTATTTATTTAAAAAGATTTATGTTTAAAAATTTAGCATCGTTTGTTATAAATGTTCAGAATGTTTCCCAAATCATTCGTGAAGGATATTAGTTTTTCAAAGATAGCATTTGCATAAAAAATTTTAAATGATCAATATAGTTCCATAAATAAATGAGAATGAAAAATTAAATATTTCCAAGCGATGGTGGTTTAGTTTGATAAGAAGACTTTATATTCATTAGAGTACATAAATATTTTGTGAGAAATTTTTAAATATGTACTTGTTAACTTTACGCGCGCGCGCGCGGCACAATCGAATATAATCAACCACTGTTACCTTCTAAAATAGTAAGTCATTTCATTAGGTAACGCCTTACATTTTTCCAGTTATCTTGTATCCAACCAATATATCCATAAAATTAGTAGAGAAGTTTCATTAATTAATTACACATTATCCAATCACTTTTAACTCAGTGGATAGAGAAATATTTGATTGCCTGACAATTTTTTTAATTTGATTTATCAGGAATAACTGATGATAATTCGTATAATTCTAATTGACATTCAAAGTTTATTATATTTCAGTTATCATTGAGTGGTGATAAATTTTTTTATATTGACAGTTTCAAACCATTGTACTATATAATTATAAAATTCTTTCAAGATGTTATTTTAATTTGGGTATATTTATAACTTGCTATCCTATAACTTTTGACCATTTAGTAATTATAATGATTACAATTCCAAAACAAGGAACCAATTTTAATACATTATATATTTTCTTAATTCATGAAAAATATTCGGAAATTTCTTATGCATAATCTAATAGATTAGTTGAACATTCAGTATTGCAATTAGTTCTTTAGTACTCAAATATTCAAATAAAACAACATATCTTATTGGTTAGAAATATTATTGAAAACAAAAATATCAAAGAAATGTAATTTTCAGAATATATATACTTATGTATATACATATACTATATATACACACTATACTACTAGAAATATCAACCAGTGTGCATTTTAATTGTATTTTGCATTATTTTCTTACAAAATTCATTCTAATTTAGGTACTTTAAATTCATTTTCTTATAATTTTCACTGATTGTATATTTTAATGCTTGAGAATGTATTACAACCATAAATATTAGAACAACTAATAAAACTTTAATTACAAATAAATTGCTAAAAACTGTATATGGTAGTAAATATTAATTTAGGAATAATTACTAAGATTTTTTCATACATTTTACCAGGTAATTTTCTGAAAAGAAAATTTTTTGACAAGTTTATGTGCATTATTTACAAGTTTATCAGCAAATAACCACTCTGTAATGCAGTGTAAGTCTTCGCTGATTATATACACAAATAATGTTATTATCAGAAATACACCACTCCATCTCTATCAACAAATAAAAGTCATCGTACAAATAAGTTTTTAATATATTAGTGCTAATATCTATTCTTTGATAAAAGATAATCTAATAATTAATTGAAAAACTAATAATTTTTTTCAAATTTAAAAGCAGCACAAGATATTACAGGCATGCAGATATGTGTACAAAGATGTATACAGGAACATAAGCAAAATGTTATGTAGTTGATACCTAAAAACATCTTTTTTGTGACCCTTTCTTACAAAAGAACTAAAAATATATTAAAAATATGTTAATTTATATCCTTATCTAAGGGTTAGTTCCATATTTTTTATTAATAAAAGCATCAAAACAAATTTGTTTCAAAAGTACAATAATAATTTATTCGTAGTTTTAAACAGGAACTGAAGGAAATAATTTTAAGAGAGTGGCATGAAAATCAATAAAATGTAGCAGATTATGTATACCTTTTTATTCTTTATTTTTTATTGTTCAAAATAAGTACTCTCTCACTTCCTATTTAGCAACGTTTTACTAGATCTTTTGTGTCTGCGAATAATAATTCTCTTTTTAACTCTTCTCTTAATTATGTAAAATTTCTCGCACAAAATATTTAAAGTGGAAGGTAAACACGATTTTAAATGAATATATTTCGCATGAATTTCCTTTTTTAACAAATCATTTTGGCATTTTCAACAAAGAATAAATTTATTTTTAGTCATATTATATTCACATATTATTTCATTCTTTGAATTTTAAACTATGATTTTTGAGGAGTAAAATGCTAATTTACGAACCAATTATGTTCCAGAATGATTTTCATTATTTTAGGGCTGGTCACGGCTTCGTTTTAATGATTATCCATATTTAATGGATAGTAACCTGATGCATGGCAACAAAGTGGCGAGAATATTTTATGATTTAGAATCTTGAATACATATTACGCTTTCATCTGTGTAGAGTGCATTCTCCTTTTCCTAATTTAGGAAATTTAACTAAATAACAAATGCAAACTTAGCTTGCAGAATCTTTGTTAATATAAGTTTCTCTAATCATACGAAAAATTGATTCGCATGTGGAATTCTTAAAGAAATCACGGTGTTTTGAAGATACCTCATTGAAGTTTTCCTTATTACTAATATTGTGCTTTTTTATAGATAAATAACAATGTATTACATATAAAATATTATTATCTAAACTTAATATAAAGAATATATCTGTAAAGCTATAATTCCTGTCGTGTTTAATTATAATCAATAAATAAATATTTATTCATTTACTTTAAATTATAAATAACAAATTAAAAGATACCTAAAAATCTGTAAGAGAAATTAATAAAAAGTATAAACTACATTTTTTAAAAATAAAAATGTAATTTCTGAAAGGAAGTTCACTTAATTTTAAATCAATTTAAATGGCAAACTATTTGCCTGATTGTTTCAGATAAAGTCGTAAAAGATTTTAGAAATCATTCATGCAATTGTATATTGCTGTTTAAAAGGAGCGTTGGAATCTCATCAGCCGGGGAAAAATATCAAAATCAATACTACCTATTACCAAGAAAAACCATTCGAGCATTTTTATTGGGAAAGAATTCCTACCTTCTATATAATAGATCCCAATATTGTTTCCATATGCAATCGAACTGCTCTTCCTGTTGAAAGCAAAGCAATTTTCGATTAATAGAATTAAAAATTGGATCTTTCTCGTTTTTCCCTTATTCCCGCCGCACTTCTTCCTATATTAAATTCCAACCTCAGAATTAAAGATTGACGTTGCAAAGTTAGCCATATAGAGGGGAGTAAAATTTTATCTCTTCACAAAGATTTGTGAAAAGAATATTTCATTCACAAAGCAAACATATACTGAGATGAGCAATTGGTGAAAATAGTTAATTTAAAACTTAAGCCCTCCAAACTGGCAGAATTAAACTAAAAAAGAGCATTAGTGTAGTTCCAAACAATATTACAGTATAACTATCAATTTTTAAATTTAAGACTTTTTATTCCAAAATATAAAAAAAGATCACTAATAATTTAATAACATTTCAATTTTATTAATATAAACTGGAAAATTCTCAGTCCAGAGCAAATACAACAGAACAGATAAGGTTTCAAATGCTCTTTAAATTATAGAGAAGTAAAACTCATCAATATTTTGCTCCTAACAACATCAATTTTGCGGGTACACTATATTTAAATAACAGCTTATAAAATAACTTAATTATCGCAATTTCAATGAAAACATTGGTCTCTTCTACAACCGTGAAAAGTCCAAAAAATGGCAGATTATTTGTAGATGTCTTTTATAAATTGGATTGTAAAATTAACAACAAACAATAATCTGCCATCATTGCACATCATTATCATTATCTAAGTGAAATCTTCCTCAATATCACTTATCCGAAATCCATTCTCAATATCACTTATCATAAATTTTTAAAAATAAACTGAAAATATAGATTCACAAATTGGTAGATTATATATATTGTTGGAATCTTTTCAACACAGTTTGTATCATTCGTTTACATTGAAGTTTCCTGCTGTAAAAATTTATTTTACAAAATTCTGTAACTTTCCTTTTTTGTATTTCCATGTATGTATTTCAAAATAATTATATTTCATGTCTTAGTGAATTTATGGCAATCAAAAGATTCTTTCCTTCATTTTTTCTTGAAACAGAAGAGATAAGGAATGGAATAAATACTTGAAACAATATTTTACATTGTTTTGTAAATTTCTTATATATATTTATTATAAAAACTTATATATTTTTAATAAAAAGGTTTTTTCGTGTTTTTGCATTGATAATTAGTCTAGGCTTTAAGAAGCAAATATATTTTCTAATACTGAAAAGTAAAGCTCAAGTATTGATTTAAATAGCTTTTTCATGAAGCAGTAACAAAGTTATTGTTAGATTTTAGTTTCTCATTCTAATTTAGAATACTAAGTATTTAAAAGCAACTTTATATGAATATTCTAGTTTACTTTTTAAGAGGATAATTCAAACTTTTGTAAAATAATGGGCTATTGCGAACACAATACTTTTATAACTTCTCAATAATAAAAGGTGTAAGTATACAAAAATACATCTTACTTTTAGAGTAACTTTAGTTAAGATAACGAAATTTTTTTAAATCTTCATTTATATGTCTTTAATAGACTTTTATATCACTTAATAAAAATATGTGAAATCAATGTATTTTATCTACAATTCTGAAATATTAAGATTTCAATATAATGTATAGATTACTATAATACTTAATGAGGAGAATTAACAAGTTCTATTTTATCAAAAAAAATTATTCATATATATATATATATATATATATATATATATATATATATATATATATATATATATATATATATATATAAAAACAGCAAAATTCAAACAAAGGCATAAGATAACAAAAACTCTATCTTAAATTTTCAAACATCTTTTTTCTTTCCAGTCAGTTATACCATATTTTAATATAGGGCATTAAATATAAAAACTTTAACCCTGTTTCTAAGGTAATTCTTTCCAATTTGTGTTCAAAGTTTTTAAAGTATTGTGTTGAAGCATACATAAAAATACATAATTAAACTAGTTACTAAATCATATATATATATATATATATATATATATATATATATATATATATATATATATATATATATATATATATATATATATATCATATATCATATATTATACGAAATCATATATATATCTTAATATTTTCTCATTTTATGAATAAAAGAGTATTATTTATAATTTTAGCTGTATAATGTTATTATACTATATTTAACTATTTATATTTACTATTATTTTGTTGTGTAAACTTGAAAATATATATGCTAAAATATAGTGATTTAGGATTTTTATTTATGGTAAATTAACATGAACTCTTATACAAAAAGTAAAAATGAAATTTGTTTGTTAATGAGCAAAGCCACAATATATAGTTCTTTCATTTCTAATATAAGTATTCATTTACCAAGTATACTTTAAAAATGATGCTCATATTTTTAACAAAATTTTGCTTTAAAAGTAATTTTTTTATTTGGGAAAATAATAAAAGTAATTTGAAATAAATTTCACAAAGAATAATTTTAGAAAATAAAAATAGTTAGGTTTAAAAATCCCATTAGGAAACATTTCTCTAGAAATTTAATAACTTCCTTCCTTTCTACCTAGTTCTTTTAAAAGTTTACATCACGGTATATTATCATATATCATACAGTTTTTATTCACTTCTTGAAAGTGAATGTCAAATAAAAGTATCCAAATTTTATCATTTAGAACATGTGAAAAGTTATGTAAGTGTGCAATATCCCTTACATGCAAGTGAATGGTTTTTTTTTTAATTCCAATCTTCAATTCAACATTCACATACTGCATCATTTAATGGTTCAAATTCTATTCATAGAAATGAAATATCTATGATCAGGGAACAAGAAAATCAATCACAGCTGCATTTTAAGGGTTTTTTTTCTATAGCCGAATATCTTGCTTTGGAATAAAATTTAAAAATACCTCTTTTGTGTTTTTCAAAATAGAACTAGCGAAATAACAGCATAAATTTTAGATGAAAGCCATGCTTCTACATATATGTAGATATGAAAATACATTTTGCATAACAAAACCGTTCGTCAAAAAGCAATAAGTTTTAGAATTCACGAATGGGTCATGTAGTCAAACTGGTTTGCCAACCATCAGATAAAAATGCATTTTTAACACCAAGCATATAATAAATAGAATAAATGCTGAAATATTTGCATTTATGAACTGATATTGATGAAAGAAATTTCAAATGCATCTTGGAAATTGAAAAATGTTGCTAATTGCTTAAAATGATTCTCAACTACCAGATAAAATTCTTTTTAACACCATACATATTAAATGTTGAATTATTTGCATTTATGAACTGATATTTATATAATAGATATTGTTCAAATTTGTCTTAAAATTTGGGAAATATGGTTAATTATTTTGATACGATATCTATACTTCTTCAGGAAACTATTTATATTTATGAAATTTTACGCGTGACAAAAAATCTTACGCATTCTTCTGGAAAATAATTGTTCAGATACATTAATTTTACAATGTAAAACAGCTAGTTTGGGCAGCATCTAGTTTACATGAAATCTCTCTACATTTTAAAAGAAATGTCATATTTTTGTTTCATGAAAAAGAACTTAGTTTAGGTACATTAATTTCATAATGTGAAAATACTAGTTTTTAGTAGCAGTTGATTGTATGATATATATGACATTTTTATCACTATTCTGTTACGATAATTTTTTTAAGAACAGTAAAACAATTCTAAATTTTCATTGAGTAATATAAAATTTCTTAAAATGTTCTCTTTTTAAGAAAGATTATTTCTAAATATACTTCAGGTAACCCTGAAGTATATTTAGTCTATTATATATCATTTATTCTTCAAGACTTATGAGAAAAGGCATTCATTTTTTTGTGTGTTAAATGAAAGTCAAAAATAAATTTAAGATTTTCATTTTAGCTTTTATTTAACACAAAAATTGAATTCTTATTTAATATTTTTTCTATAACATTAAATCGCTTTGCCTTAAGCAAAAAATTTAAGACAAAGGGATTTAACATAGTAGGAAAAATATCAAAATAATAAAGTAACAAGTTTCAGAAAAAAAAACATTAATGCAACACAGAACAAATTATCAGTTTCATATCTGAAGATAGTTTTATATTTTAAATTTGAAAAGATGGAAAGAAAAACACACACTTATTTACTGCTGTTACGAGTTTACAGTACTAAAAATAAAAACGTTGTTTTATTAATAAAGAAAGAGGATTTTTAATGCCAAAGTTAATAAGATCTCTACATTAGAAACTGCTTACTTAGAATATATTTTTTATTTTATTTTTGGAAGTCTATAATTTTTAAAACTATAGATAAAATGAAACACATAGATTATCCTTATTAAAATTGGCGATCTTTCTATCTTACGAAAATGTTTTAATAATAATAGAATTTTTTCAAATTTAAAACGATAAATATAAATTTTGAAATTAAATAAGTGTAACTATTCACCAGTCTTTTCTTTTGATGAATGATTTAGTTTTTGTAACCCACATTCTGCTAAATTCTTAAAATTAATTTCTTTAGTTTTGGTATAGAAAAATTTAAATAGTATTAAATGAAAATAATGCTAAATTTTAAAAATTAAACAAAAAATAAAAATGTATCTGCTTTTCTCTATAATAAGACAAAAAAAAGAAAACAATTTCTCCTAATCATTAAACTCACATTCCGTTATTACATTTGTCATTAATTTTAACATTTGAGAAATAATAGAAAGTTACAGATTTGCAGAAATAATTAAAAGTGTGAAAGATGTTATAGATTGACGCAATAATTATTTTTATGTTTCCTAATATTTCCTCGAAATATGTAAATAACGTAGTTCTAAGTTGATATATTTGATTTTAGCAATGTAAAAACTTTAAGTTTATTATTTTAAAACTGAAAACAATTTGTTCTTCTAAAATGTATGCTTAGTTACTTTACCTTGTAATTTTAATTTGAAATTAATATTTATGAGAATTCATAATGTCTAGGAATAATAAAATTTATTTTATCATGTTTCAAAGAAATGATTTCATCGAAGAAGAGATTTATTTCTCAGAAAAATAGTTTCAAAACAATAATTGCATGCAATTCTTTTGATTGCTGAAATATTCACATTCTTTAGTTCAGCAATTATTTTCCATCTCATCAGTATTCCAGCTAAGTCAAATAAGAGTTTTAATGAAGAAAAATTTTTTATAAGTGAATACTTTTTATTTTGAGAACTCTGTAATACATAATTAATACCAAGAAATGAAATGAATATTCATTCTCCTTTGACATGCATTTCTAATGTGCGAAAAATCCATCAATTATTTTAATTTTTCAAAAAGAAAATGCTCGCAATTTTTGCTGCACCCCAAAAAATTATTTGACAAGAATATCACATTGTGAAGTTAAAAAAAGTAATAAAAATTCAAGTTAGATAAGAATGCATATATTAATTGTTTGGCAAATAATATATATATATATATATATATATATATATATATATATATATATATATATATATATATATTATTTGCCAAACAATTAATATTTTAAAATCTATTCAGGAAAGTCTGCATATGAAATAATCATGAAAAATAAATTTTATATCACCTTATTACATATATGAATATTTACATACGTTGATATAAGATTATAAATAAATGTTTCTTAAGAAATATATATATATATACTCCAACATTCTATATTCCTTTCCTAGGTTCTTCCTCTAATTAAATTAAGACATCTACAGTTCCATCGGTAAAAGCGTATCTCTTATAACTGGAAGATAACGAATCTCTCTTATAACTGGAAGATCTTGATCAAACCGGAAAGCGTCAGGTTGATAGGGCTTATGCACGTTAACTTGTCACTGATATGTGTCACTTGGTGAAGGGAAAATTTTCGATAAGAGATATTACCTTAGAATGTAATCCTTGTCTCCACTAATATCCCCGTTGTCATAACTCTGGGGAAACTCAAATACAAATTAAGGAAACTATTGCTTATTACCATTTTGAATTTCTCTTTCAAAAGTTTATAGGCATTTTAAATACTCGAGAAAGATCTATTAGTTATTTTGGTATACCGCAAATAAGTTATGAACTAAAACTGAATAAAACTGACAAACTGTCATTAGACAAATCAAGAAAGAAAAATAATTTGAGTTTAATATTTGAAATTTTATATAAATTAATTTAAAATTGCGTGAATCCGTGCTTTGCATATTTTTGTTTATCTATTTGTAATAGATTATTTTATACTTTCCTTCTTACACAAGAATAGATGGTATAAGCCGAAAATATTTAGGAATATAAATGCTACATTAGTACTAAATACTCTTTTTATTATATAATTTTAATCTAGTAATGAGAGAAAATATATGTTTGTACTTAAACATAAGTTATAATTAAAATTGAACATTTATTCACACTCACACAATGAAATGTTTTTTACAAACATTTATTTATAAGCACATGTGTTTCTACACATAAATCATCACTTTATTGCTCATTACTAGTATTTTAAATTGGGTGTTTGTATATATAATTTTGGAAATTAAATTTTTAATATAATGCTAATTATATTTTTTCTCCAAAATATTTAAAGTAGATTAAACATTTTAATTTTTTTCCTAAAATTAAAACTATCTTTTAAATATTAAATAATGATAAATTTGTTATTGAATGAAATACTGTTTTAAATTGTGATAATTGTGTTTATTATATATATGAAAAGTATTTGTATAACATTAATATCATATTTTACTTCGTAGTTTTAATATGGAAAATATTTAAATCTTTTCTGTGAGTAATTTAGTTCACATTCTCAAATGATGATATAATTTACAATGCCATAAACTATACTATTATAATTTTTATCATATAGATGACATTCATCTTTAAAGGATAAATTATAGTATTGTTAATTATTAAAAGAGAAATATAAAACGAGATTTTTAAACCATTATTTATAAAAAATTACTTTTTATTTATCTTGATAAAATAATGACGAAAGAATTACAATAGTTTTCTCGGTAGTTTAGTAGAAATAATTTTTTGAGGAAGAATGCTTATAAATGTTTAGAAATTCTACTTCCTTATTGCACTACTTTCTGATTGATTTGCCGTTTTCATCAACAAACAAGATATAAAAGTTTCTTTATAGTCACAGCAGTTGAGTTATGTATCATATTAATTTCCGGTGGAATAATCACATAAATTCCATATTAAATTAGTTCCTTTTCATCCATTATTCCAAGGAGTTTTTTTCTTCTACACCAATCAAACATATTCCTGATTACTCTTCTAACAAATATTTTAATCATGTGTATAATAAAGCCTGTAAATATTGATAAAATACTTGAAATGTCTAGTGATCTAAAAATGTTGTTATAACCTTTTTAAGTATACAGTTCCGTGATTGAATAAATATAAAATTGCTTTTTGAAACTTGAAAATATTGTCCTTATAACTGAAACATGGTTTAAAACAACACAAAACTTGTTAGACTACGGTGTTCATTGTACATGTCTTTCCTCTAATATTAATGAACGTATTTCTAATGACAATATACGAAATGCTTTTCAGCACTTAAATCGAAGTTCATTTGTACATATATATTAGAAATACAACTCCTTTATTATGGATCCAATGTTGGATTAGATCACTTGTTTTCACTTTGACGTGATTGAGTTAGTAGTAGATTGCAACATTCAGATCTTATGGCAAAAAGAGACAGCATTTTTTATAGATCTAATCAAGAAATTTGTTGCTAAATCTTAATGATGAAAATAAATCAGATTCTAATTGAAAATCTGGAAAAGGGTGGTAGTTCCGCTAATGCCAGCGTTTTATTTTTATTTTACTGTAAATTTATTGAATAACATCAGCATAAAAATTGTTTGGGCAATTATCAGTTTAGGAGTAAATTTCTATAAATGAAAAACTTAATTTTGAATGAAAAAATTCAATGAAAATGTAACGAAAAAATTCCATTATTCAAATGTATTTTCCATACATATAAAATGAATTTTCTGCCCTTGTGAGTATTCTTTTAGAATACAAAACTATAACGCAATTTAAGAATGTCAAATAGCACAACACTTACGAATGCAGCTTTAGTGTGTTAAAAATATTTAAAAATATGTAAAATATCTTAAAACTTGAAAATTGCTTTTAAAATAAAAGATGATATGCTACATTGTTAATAACTGAATCATATTAGAATGTTTAATAAATTAAACATTTTAGCAAGATTTATAGTGAGCTATTATTAGTCTTAGTTTTATGAAAAAATATTTAAATTTTTTAAAAGTGCGGAATTTAAAATTACTTGAAAAATATTTTGCAGTTAAGCATGATAAGTAAAAGATTAGAAATCAAACCTGTGTGTGCAGTAAATACACATATAAAAGAAAAAATATATGTTTGATGAAATTTTGGAGACTAAAGTTCAAAAAATACATTTTAATAAAACTTTCTTTTATTCATTATGTTAAAACATACTTAGTAAAAAACATTTATTCCTTAAGTCTTATTATAGGAACTTATAATAATTTCTTTTTTAAATTATAAGACTGTTATACAAGTGCATAAATATTAGTCTCGTGAAAAATGGCTAAAGTTTTGTTGCCTGATATTTATCACCAAACATGATTGAAGTAACTTCCAAAAACAAGTTTCTTACTCAATCAAATGTTATCATTGTTTTTTATTAGGATTTTATTTTTGTTTTATTTATTTCTTTAAAAAGTTATGAAAGCAGAAACAAATAAAAAGAAAAGCTATTAAAGTGAATTTCATAGACGAGTGCTCCTCGCTTCAAGCTAAAAACACCTTGGTAATCCCTATAGTAATGATAATAACCCTGAAGGCCAGAATGCTCAAGTTTTGAAAATTAATTGAGCGAATTCTGCATATAAAAACTGCAATTTCACTGTTTCACTTTAATTAGGAACAAACTGAGGTAAAGTACTTTGAAGAAACTCCGCGCGTTGGTTCCGATTTTTTTTCTCCCAGCTCCAGTATTGATCGACGAAAATCAGATTGCGTCTGCACGATATAAAACTTTGTTGCCGAATTAATAACCAAACCTGAAAAATTCTATTAATTTGCATCCATCAATTCTGGACAGCTTTTATCAATACATGCATGATATACATTTATTGAGAAAAGTTTTGAATATTAATGAGGTTCTAAATATATTAAAGTAACAAAACAATAATTCTATAAAAATAATTTGCACAAAAGAGCGTGACGTAAGAGGAAATAACTATTTAAATAAAACCACAAAGCTTAATGCATTATTTATTGAATATCTAGCCATGTTACTGAAAGAGAAAGGGTATACAAAAAATGTTGAGAATAATTTTTGGTTTAGTACACACACACAACACTTTTCAGTGATTAATAACAATGTTCACTATATACATCAAATATTCGTTTTTAACTTGAATTTATTGTTAAGATGTAACAATAAATTAAGTCTTTTTGAAAGCACATACATTTTACTGAATTCTCTTCTATTTTTTTTAAATTCATAATTAATTAAAAATTAAAAATTATAATTCAAAATTCTGTATAGATTTAAAGATTTATATAAATTAATCACAATTATTATAACTACTACAGGTAGAAAACTGAATGCATGCAGTTTTAAGTATAGATAGTTATAACTATACATAGATAGTTAAAGATAATTCTTAATCTTTGCTAAGAATAGTTTTAAAAAATCCTAGTCTAGTTGAGTGCAATTTCTTTTTAAATATCATATTCACATAATATTTTCCTGGAATTAAGAAATTATGTTGTTGAATAATATATTCAATTAGAATAGAAAAATGAAAAAACACAAATTTAAAACTACAACATTTGGAATTATATTTTATAAGTAAAGTCCACACACACTTACACCAATACATCAAAGAAGCTAATATAGCTTTTATTCTGAATACTGCAATTATTACTGAATACAACAATTCAGCTGCAATTATCATGAAACATCCTTAACATATATCATTATCTTATATATATAGTATATAATTATCTCTCTTATACATTAGATTACCTTAAAGAAAATTGTAGAAAAAAATATTATAATTCAATTCCAAATAAACGGAACTGTAAAATATAGTGTATTGTAATCTCACAATAATTTCTTCAAAAGAGGTATTTTTTTTTCTTTTTATAGAATTAGTCTATAAGAATATATACATTTTCTTTGTTGTTGTTGACGGGTGCCAACTAGGCTGGCATTATGGTGTGCACTGCTCCACTTTTTTAACTGAATCATATTTAGGTGTGGAGTCCGACTTCCTCAGTTCACACATGCCATGGATACCCATTTATAGGGTAAGCAAACATTCACAACCTATTCTTACAAGGAAAGGAGAAAGACAGGATAGATAGAGAGAGGAAGAACACCCATGCCCAAACCGGGACTCTAGCCCAGGACCTCCGTATCCGCAGTCAGGCACGCTGACCACTAGACAAATTGGGCGGCTATACGTTCTTTAAATTTAATGTATACAAATACAGATGCTTCAGTAGTTTAATTTGTTAGTATATTTGTTCCTTTAGTTTTCCAATAATGGCGAGAACATCCAAATATTTGTCTAATTTCACAGCAGACAAAAATATTTACATAATCAATAATAACACCAATGCAAAACGATGCAAGGTACTTTTCTGAAATACATGAAGAAAAATCCTACTACTTTGTATAAAGAGTATCGACACGATTCCTCTTCTGTGATAACGATGAATTTCTTGAAATTTTTGCTTCATAAAGATTTCCTTACTTTCATAGAACTGGTATTCAGAATTATTATTTTTGTTAAAAATATTCATAACAGGAAAAACTCCAAGTTTCTGTTGATTAAATTCTAACAAATACATGTTCGTTATACTAAAGTAATTATAGAGAAGACCTATATTTACAATAAAAATTATTTTTCAAGTTTCTTGTAAAATTTCACTAACTTCCAAGCGTTGAATTACTAAATTGCAACTGACATAATGATATGTTGTTTGACAAAAAAGATTTTAACAATTAGGTATATAATTATTTTAAATCATATAATTGAATCATTATATGGCACTTTTCTGAAATCACATTATTCATATCATTTTTAGTTTTTCTTCAATTCTAAGTTAAAAGCAAGTTAAAAATTTTAACTTTGAAATTTAAAGTAACTGCTTACAAATAAATGATACAAATGATTAAAATTAAATTTATATAATATTTTATTCAATATCAATATAAAATCATATGCAACTACTTTGCAAAACTTGAATTATAGATGCATATTATTTCATTTTTTAGACAAAATTATTGTGTAAGAAATTCATTTTAAAATTATACTTGATCGCGAAATTAATTGCTTTATAATTTTATATTATTTAGATTAATTCATTTTTAATACATTAATTGTTCTTTCAAACACTCAAAAATAAAACAACCATCTTTCTAAATAGGATTCAGGTTACAAAAGTAATTAAAGGCTACATAATCATGAGTTATTTCCGTAAAACGAAGAGACATAATATATGTCTTTGTGTTTTACAGTTATATACATCTTTTGTTTTTGTATCTTTTCCTAGTTCAGAAGAAGCCATATAAGCCACTTGCTGCCAAATTTTTTATTTCGTTTTTTTTATTACATTACATATATTCAGGCTTGTATGCTTGATTTTTGAGATCCGCTTGTAAGTCTTCGTAGATAATAGGACAAATGGCACAATGACAGATGTACAACCACAGAAGAATAACGAAGAATTATACACCCAGGGCCACGGTGGGAATCGAACCCACACTCCTACGCACTCAAGCGATTAGCAGTGATGCCTTTGACCACTCAGCCACGGAGCGCCCTTGCTGCCAAATGAGCAACTGGCCACTTTATTATAACCCATGTTGGTCATTGAAATCGAATTGGTTTTAGTTTTGATGAACTAATCTCCCAGAAAAATAATAAGCAAATCAATTTACCATCGAATATGATAGAAGATTCTCTTGGGCATGATGTTGTTAGTAAATATTGATAATAGAAGGGAGTTTTAACTTAATAATCTAAATTCATTCTGCAATTCAAAATCTCTATCATCTATTGAACTTGTTGGCTAAACTATCTAGATCAAAGCACAACTGCCCAACATATATGATAGGGACTAGATCATGTCAGAATCGCTGCAGAGATTTATTAGGGTTGATACTTGATTCGAAATTAAAATATAACACAAGTGTTACGCCAAATATGCTAACTTGGTAAATTTAGAATGGCACGGTGAACATTTCTATTTACTTCGTTGAAAAAAAATAATAAATTACATTTACTTTTATTGAAAAATTATCCTAGCCAGCATTATTTGTAGTTTAAATAGTATTATTGAAATATGTTATTATTTTATTTTATGCTTAAATTATAAATAATTTCTAAACGGAAAAAAGAACAGAAATTAATTTCTTAAATAAGACACTTATGACTGTTTTTTAGCATATTATTTTGTTTTCTATCTGCATTAGCTAATGGTGTGCCCCAATAAGGATAATGTAAAAACTAACGCTAAAAGGTGCCAGTATAGGATTTATGAAGTTCAGTTGATTCAAATAAAAAGAAAATTAAATGTAATGCAATAATTCAAATGAGGGGATAAAGTTGTTAATGAACAATTTTCGATTTTACTTCATAGAACTGCAATGAAAAAATATCAAGGTGAAAACAAATACTTTGCATATTTGAAACACACCCTTGACAAGTAGAACTGTTAAACCCCTCATTACAACAAGAAACAATGCATTAAATATTTCAGATTTGTGTACTAAAACACCTCTAAGATTTTAAGAAGATTTTATTTCTTGCAAAATAAATTTTTACGGAGTTGATTTTGTGACAATCAACTCTGAAAAACTTGACAAGTTTTCAAATCAACTTTTTACAGAGATTGCTGAATAGTTATCTACTCGTGTCATGGAATATTTAATTTTCAAAAGAACAATGCTGTAGTGGAGTTGGAGTTGATTGGTTTTCAAAATGATATCTTTATAACTGTTTCTTCTAGCTTTAAAAATGTTTTTCTCTATTCCTTAAGAAAAAAACTCAATTCTGGTATAGGTTTGTCTCATAGTGAAGGCAATTTTCAGCTTTATATATTTATATAAGATATATTTCCCCATTCACAAATAAATTCTTGGACAGTTGTATTCCATTGACAGTCACAATCTACTCTCCCACTATCAAAAAATTTATTGGTGGCAAAAAATTTTTTCATTCTTCCGTCAAATTTATTATGTTTGATGAAAAAATTTGTTATCACATTTATTCGTCATTATTAATTATATTTCAATTCTATCACACGTCAGTTAAATTTAAGTATATTCGTTATGTGCAGTTTAATTATAATAGATATCATAATTATAAGTAAAGCAAATTAATAAGCAATAATTATGCATAAGATTTTTAAAAAAATTTTGGTAACCCTTTTGATAGCTAGCTCACAGGATTTAAAAACGGTTTGCTTGCTCAGAAGTTACATGAGCATGGCAACCACTGGTTTAAAGCTTTTTCTTTTCTTTGGCATATACTCATGTTGACTTTATTACTTGACCTTATTTTAAATTTACAAGACAATCGGCTATGCTTAGTAATATCAAATTTGTTGAATTATGAAATCAGTAATGTAGTTTTATAATCAAAAGTATACTTTTATTTGCTTTAGGTTTTGTTCACCTGGAAAGTGTAAGGTGATTCATTTTAAGTTGTGTTTTCGTCATTCAAACTAAAAAAAAGTTTTAAATATATTATTTCTTTTAAACACATTTTATTGAATATGTATAATTTTTTTACGGAAAACGTGTATGATTCAAAATATTTAGACACTTTCACTTCACTTCATTTTATATTAGAATAATGCTTTCTTTAATTTCTAAGAAAATTAAAGCCTGGGATGTGTGTATATTATTGATACAAATAAATCAACACCCCTAGGAAAATAATTTACAATTAAAAATATTGTAAATTATTTTTCTAGGTTGATAATCAAATTGTTGATAATCAAGAATTCGTTGAGAAATTTGTTATTGATAAGCAAATTCTTACATAAAGTTAAGCAAGAACTTGTAACAATTTATAAGCAGATATTTAGTCGTCAAGTATGGAAATATTTTATCAATATTTCTCAAAATATTTAAATTGGGAAGAATCATTCCCTTCCACATAAAAATAAAGCCAAATCTATTGCTCTAATATGCTGAATTAGCATGTTCAATCTGAAATTAATATAGCAGCACATATCTAATACATTAGGCTTACAAATATGCTTAAATTAAGGGGTAGAGATGTGGCGGGGACTATGTTCAATATTAGAGAAAAAGGAATTACAGCTAAATAAAATGTAAATATGACATTTCATTATTTTGACATGGAAAATAATTGAAAGAGCATAACATTAATACTTTTTCTTGGAAAAAATATCTTAAATATTAAAGCTTTTTTTATTGTTAATTTATGTTTGAAATCTGAATTAGTTAAAACCTTAAAATTTATGAACATGTTATTTAATATTATATTTAATAACAAACTCTAAGTTGATTATGTTTTATGATCTTAACTTAATGGGCTTTTTAAAAAAAGCCCTGATATATTTACGTGTTGATACTAAGCAATAAAATTAATCTTAACTTAATAATTAATTCTAATAAATTATTTTTTTATTATTGCTGTCAATCAAATATATCAATTTAAAATTTTAACGTAAACATTTCTTGATCTCTCAACGCAAGAGGATTTTACCGGGAGAAATCTTGCCTTAGAGGAACGGGTACATATATTTTGCCGTTTTTAATAAACTGAAAAAATCTGTTACACATAGGAATTTCTTTTAAAGACTAGGAATGATAAAGCTAGTTTAATTTTAAACTGTACATAGAATAATTTCTGTCATTTATAAATATGTTTGTGTTAGGAATGTGTTCTTAAATTTTACTTTAATTTGACTTTAAAATAAATGATGTCGTTTCCGAAAGAAAGGTAATTCTGATTTTTATGTACAAAATTTTGAAAGGTGGAAAGGCAAATTTTTTTGATTAACAAAAAGTAGGTGTAAAAAACTTAAGCACAAGCAAAAATGTAAAGCTTGGAATTTTGATTTTTGCGTGATTAATATTCTTTAGAGTGGGGTAAATATTTACTATTTCTAAATTAATTTATAGAAATTAAAAGAGAATTTCATTAAAAATAAAACTGCAATTTAAACTAACTTAATGGTTTTAAAAAGTGTTCATTAAAAAAAGTAATTTTTTGAATTGTGTTATGTAAGCAACTTAAATGACTAAGCTATTCTATGAAAAGTAAATAAAAGTGTTTTGTACCTGAATGTAATTAATTCAACCATCTTAGAACAATAGAAACTACGCAGGAAATATTATTTTGCTTATAAGAACAAAATGTTTCGGTAACTGAGCTATATTTAGAAAAAAAGACAAGGAAAAAAATTCACATTCAAGAGAGGAAAAAGCAAACATGTCAAAGTTTGTATATATTTAACATGTATTTTGCAGTTAAGCACACAGAAAACTTAGGTATGAATTATAATTTGAAATAAATTTTTGAAAAATATATTTTCAGTAAAAATGTGATTTATTAAATGAAGCCAATGTAGAATGCGTTCAAAGAAATTTAATAAATATCTTTTTTAAATTAATTTATGGTAATTTACTGTTAAATGTTTATCCATGAGTGAGTAAGCTTATCATAATTTTCTTTTAAAATTAAAGGAGTAACAAAAGCAGTAACGAATTCCTTTTCTACTTAAAAAATTATTATTTAAAAATCTAAACAATGTGTATATGGCAAATTTATATTTTAAAAAAAATAATTTTTTATTAAAATTTGAAAAATAATGCAATTATATTGTGATTACTAATAATAAGATTAAATAATATAATATAACTATTCTTTTGGTGGAAAGGATATATTAATTAAAAATTTTAAGTTTTTTCATTTCTATTAATTTTTTTTATAAAAGAAAGAATAATGTATAAGCAATTCTGCAATTGGTTTGTTGTTAAATTTGTAATTATATAAAAGGGAAAGTTTCATAAGAAAGTAGTAAGTGTATAATATATACCACAAAATAGTTTAATATTTGATATTTTTATTCGAAGGTTTAGGTTCGCAAGATGTCATTATGTGTTTCTAAGAAAAAACTAAGATTTTGTAACATAAATAAAAAATTATAAATCCATTATACTAATCTTAACTATGATGATCCTAAAAGTTCTTTAAAATAAAAAGTCTTAAATTAATTATGACTTTCTTATTTTAAAAAATTGAGTTTGTATCTTTTAAAATAGTAAATATACTTTTCAATTTACAGTAAATTATAAGAAATATTTTATGCCTCTATATGTATTAGTATAAATATCATACATTTTTAACAAATAAATATTGTTAATGAGATTTTCGCTGTCCATGATATTTATTTCCCAATTTTTGTTTTAAAGCACAATTGTATACAAATTGCATTTTGTAGCAAATATCGCTGGAAAATATGTATATATAATTTTAACCTTAAATCAAAATCTCTACTAATTTTAGACTAAGGTGGCCAAACATAAATTTATACACAAAAACATGTTTGTACGGATAAAAATGTAGATACATAAAGATGTGGGTTATGTGAAAATATGGATTATCACGATATGAAAAATATTATTTTGATATTTAAGCTGAATTATTTTTTCATTAAAGGCTATCTAAGGATTATCTACAATAGGGTATATAAATTTTTTCTATAATGAATATTTCTGTGGGAATAAACTTTCTTTAACCCAAGTTCAATTTCATAATCAATGAAAAATTTTTAAATTAAATACTTAGTATTTTCTTAACTAAATATATACTTCTGTGAAAATGAAAAATGTTACAGGGAATAAAAAAATTAACAAAATAAACTTATAAACTTTTCATTCTAAATTTTTTTTAAATGAAATATTGACTCCTAGAAAAAGTAACGACTTTTTTAATTACGAAAAGACATGTTATTTAATTATTACTATTCTTGAGATTATGAAGAAAGTCTTCAATGAAGAAATTAACTCGTTGATAAATTAATGATAAATTTATATATATATATATATATATATATATATATATATATATATATATATATATATATATATATATATATATATATATATATATATATATATATATATATATATATATTACCTCTTTTAAATACATATTACCTTTTTTTTAATTTTAACACTTCTGGAATTTACTTTTATAAAAAATATATAAGTAAATTCCGCATACCAGTAATGAAAATTATTTGCTTTTAAAGAAATATAAGGTCAATTGAATAAAGAGAGATTTTTTAACCAGAATATATGTTGATTTTCCTTCAAATGATTGGTTATTTTCCAAAATTACTTTCATAAATCCCAATTCTTTTCCGATCATATTAACTATATTTTTAAAATACAAAATATTTCATTAAAAAGTTAATTTTTTGTGTGTATAAGAAGTTTAATAAATTAAATTTAAGAGAATCTCTTTGAAAAGATATTAATTCGTAAGTACAATTATACAGGAATGACCCAAGAATAAATTTAAAAATGTATTAACAGTCATACAATGGCCAAGTTTCAATGTATCAAATACTACAAATATAGAACTACTTTAAATAAATATATCTCATATCTACTGTAGATCTGAAACATATGTTCTAAACTACCAACTGAATAAAAAAACTTTCAAGCCGATTTTTGTTCAAATTATTCGGTTAATTAAGGTCTGGAGATAGAATTTCACAGTTCTTGAAATAATAGACCATTCTTACGATTATGAGTTTTCTTCGAAAATGACTTAGGCGTAAATCAAGGAGAGACTGAATTCTCTACTATAATTACTTTTCCATCAAGTTATATCTTCTAGTCTAAGGGTTACAAGCTAAAAGATAAAGAAAAGAATTTGTAATATTCTCGCCAAGCTCTCGCCAATGACATTTTCAGTCAAGTTTTCTCAACTGTAAAGCATTAGAAATTTTGAGTTGTATAATTCTGTCTTCATAAATACATTAAGTAAGAGATTTCTGTTATTCTTTAAAACTTCCAAAATAAACTTTATGAATAAGTAAATATATTCTTAAAATATTTCCTTGAAATTAACTAATTAATTGAATACATCTTGATATCAATGTTATTTATTTCGCCTACTTCTTTCAACAGAAGTAACACTACTGTGGAAAAAACCAGAAAGTTATCGACTCCAGGACCAAGCTGAGAGCAAGAATCATAAAAAAAATTTAAAAAAAACGATTAGAAAAATTTATTTCATATATTATTTGCAATAGTGCAATAATAAATTCAATATACATCAGTACATTTTATACCTAATCTCAAAAATCACGTACAATCTACACAAAAGGCAAACGTGTCTATTCAGATCTCATTTTTAATACACTATAAATAATAGATCAATAAATGAGAAATAAATCTCAATATCAATCAATATACCTATATTTACTTCTGATTTTTAAAACTAGTCTAAATAGTGAATGAAATTAATTTTTTAGAGTTAAATCAGGGACGAATTTATATAAATATATATGGATGATCTTAAATAAATATCGATAATTAATAATAGTGATATGTCTAATTCTACAAGCTATGAAATGCTATTTTAATAAATTTCGATGGAAGCTTCCTCGACATTTTCTGTAGTTGATATTTAACCAACCAAACAAATTTTAGCTGATTCCATTGATGAAAATAGTCACAGAATGAAACTAACATATGGGAAGTGTAGGGACCAACCATTCATTGAAAATGGCTGCTAAAAATTCTTACTAAGATATACAAGAACCGCTGAACAAAAACAACTCTTAAACAACATTTGAAAAAAGAAATGGCATTTAGCTACATATGTTTTCCAATGTGAAAATCAGTTTCCTGAAATTTAAAGTTGATTAAATTACCCGTGATAAGCAATAGTTTACAAGATCATAATATTTGGTATTTCTGTAGTATTTCAGTGGATATGACATTTCAAGAGGATGCATTCGTTTTGCATGATGTGCATGCGTCCATCACTATTTTTATATTATATATCTCACTGAGAAATCATCATAACACAAATACCACTTTACTTTAAGATGGCAGTAAATTCATTATACATTTGTTTTTAACCACATATTATGCTTACACAGAAGTTGAACTGTTAATGAAAATCTTATACCTATATTCAGTTGATGACCCTGAATCCGATAGATACTGGCAGTCCATATATTATTATGGAAGCTAAATACATGTCAATCCAGTTTTGTATTACACACTTTGCTTTGAAGATTATCAGGCAAAGATTATTGATAACCTAAAAGAGTAAAATGTGAAGCATTTGTGACATCCACAACATGTTTTGTATTTCTGGAGAACTCTTCATTAAAGTAGTTTTTGTATCGAAAATGAAGAAAAAGTTTTTTAGGAAGTTTAAAAAGTCCCAAGGAATAAAATTAAACATCAATTCAAGATTATGAAAACAGATAATTAATTGAGCTTATACTCTCCTCCTTTATGCTTTACTCTGTAATAAGGAGAGATATTAAATGATAACGAATTTAAAGTGCTTAACGAGCGCGCGCGAATACTATTCAGGTAATATCTGATTATGACAAAAAAGATCAAATGAATATTTAATATGAATCAGTCGAACTTCTTCAGTTAGTGACATTAATTCATAAAATATATAAGTGGACTTTAAAAACAGAAGGAAATCAATATTTAATTTCAATGCTTTATTTAACCACGTTATACTAAAAATATGTTACCATAAATTTGTTACCACAATTGCATATAATTCTGAAAATCTGGCATCATTCAGCATACCAAAAAATGGAGCTAAAAATTCTAATATAGATGTACAATGCATCACACCAAGTTTAAAAGAAAAAAGATGTGAATGGAGTCAGAGAATAGTACGAAGAAATCTTTTGATAAAGATAACAAATTAAAATCTCAAAGTACATCTAGAGAAGAGAACTTTTTCTGTTATTATCATCTTTCTTAAATAAAACTTATAGTCTAATTTTACTTTATGGTGTAAAAATATTTGAAAGCATAATGTTTCATTACAGTATAGTCCTCCACAAATTCATAAATTTAAAGATATTTTATGTATAACTTGCTGAAAGAACTATTATCTAAGTTAGTTAAGCCCTCCATAATTCAAATTGTATCATTATTTGAATTGATTACTATTTTTGTAATAATCCAAAAAATCTTCTCATGTAATCATAGGAAATAGTACATCTGATATTGTGGCAACTTGGTTTGCTCATCGGGTTCGAGTAAATGAATAGTTGAGTTGAAATTTAGAAAAAAAACCTTTATTAATTTGCAACAACTAAAAATGTTATTTTCAATTGATTGTTAAGTCACCCCTGGAAGCTACAGAAGCTAAAACAGTAGTCCATGGGATCTATCAAATTACAAGTGCTTCTCGCACAAGATTCTGTCATTAATGTTGCAACTGATCAATTATTTCGAAGATATTTCGCAATGACTAAAGTTCTCTTCCCAATGTTTTACCACTTACTACATTAGAGTGAAATCTGTTGACCATGAAATGAAATTACATCCTTGTAAATACTATGACTAATGTCCTGTTGTATAGGATCCTGTACTGTCATATTGATATAGGCAATTTTTAATAATTTAGTAGAATAGGCTGTAATAACGATTGTAAACAGTAATAAATGTATATTTAAATTCTCAAAGTGCTTTTCAACTCAACTAAATTGATTTTCTGCTTGGTTCCTGTTTCTAAATTTCGAAGACTATCACCTTCTGCGTCCACATAGCTGGTACAACCTTACTCTGTGCTAGGTAAAGTAGAGAATACTGATGCAAAAACAACTAAATTGATGGGTTGTTGTCACACAACGCCCCCAGCCAGCTATATCAAGTGTATGACATTATGAAACTGAATAACAAAACTTGAGTGGGCTTCTGGACCTTTTGATGTTTAACTATGAGCTGGTTCCCAGTAGTAAAGAAAAAACGGGATTATGTGTTACAAAACTAGAATTCCTCCATTAAAATATTATACATTTATTTGAGATCTCGTGGTCGGTAATATAATTCAAAGTAATATTATTAATATATATTGTGGGATTAAATATATTTATTTTATTCAGTTAGATATTATATAAATTTGTTGAATACTTTACTCGTTATAAAATTCATTAGGAAATATTTTAAAAATTTGTTCTAATAATTTAAAAATACTCGGCTGATTAATTGAATAGGTTTCAATATAGATAAAGTTATACTCCTAAACACATAATGCTGTGGATATTTAATTTGAAATTAAGGTTTAAATAAATAAAAACTAATAAGTTAATAAAAACCACAGTCAACATTTATCCATATTGAGTGTAAGATCTCAACACAAATTCGCTTACAAAATTTCAATAATTTACCATTCTATTATAAGTATTACAAGAAACCAAATAAATTGAAAACAGCTACAAAGAAATGAATCATAGGGAAATTTATTAAAACAAAAAAATTTTAATTGATATTTTGTCTAGAAAATTGGAAAATATTTTTCTTTTGACTAAGTGTAACGTTTGTTACATTTATTAATTTTCGTATAAAAGTAGCTTTCATATGAATATCACTAAATAATATTATAACATAAATGTATTTAAAATTCAAAATTTCAATTTTTCTAGTGCAGTTTCATTTAACACGCAGAAATTATCGTGTTTAAAAATTTAATCTATACTAAAAAAATTCAGTTTTTCTAGGAGCATATTTTCTGTTATCTTTATTTAGTGTTAAATAAATATTTAATTAAGTAGGAACATATTTCCAACGATAGGTAAATACTTGTAGTTAATTGTATTAAAAAAATGCTTTTAACAAATGCAAATGCTTTTAACAAAAACAAATGCTTTTAAAAAGTTTAGCAAATTCATTAAATTATTTTCTCATTTAATTCGTATGCATTGTTGAGTTATAATATTAATATCAGGAATACGCTCTTCTTGCTTACTAAACACCAATTTGGCTACTGTGTACACTCCCTAGTTCGAAGGTTAAATGGAAGCTTTTAGACTCCAGTTAGAAAATGAGAACTCTCAAGAATCCAAGTTGGAAAAGTTTAGTGTATTGAGTGTTGGTGTGCTAATATATTCCACTTGTTTTTGAAAGTATAAGGATATGGATAACTTAGAAGCTATTTCAATAATTAGTTATTCTTCTCCTAGCCAAAAAATATGGGCATTGCCCTGTTGAAACATACCATCATTAACAGAATACATATCTCTGAGCACTTTCTGTTGTGCATGATCCCACATCAGTTACAACAGAAAGTGCTCAGAGATACTGAGAATACTTTCCCCTAGAATAAGAGGTGCTAAATCATGCTATGAAAACATGTCCAAATATATAGTTTTTCCATCGTTTTGAATCCTACAACGATTGCTGAACTTTTTTACCCATGATTCCTGCTAGATATTCCAGAATCCTTTGGATACGATACCGTAGATAATTAGATTAATTTCTGAAAAATGTTTTTATTTTGATTTAGGAGCTGGTACTTAAACTACAATACAATTGTACATTTCTTGCGATTCCCACTTGTTATAATAAATTTTTATATAGAATATTTTTACAGTAGCTCAAATACTCAAATAGAATACATAGCATTATTTTCTATAATTGATGCATTTTTAAACAATGTTGATTCATTTGAATTGTTAATTTTTCGACAATAGTACGTTGATCTTTTTTAATCAACATTTACAAATGAAGTTGTTTTCTGCCATTAATAGTTTTTGTATTTTACTTAGTTTCAACATCTGACGTCTAGATCCTTCGCATTTTTTCATTTAATATACAGATTAGATATACGAGAATCCCTCTGAGTTTTCTGAGATACGCACAGAGTATTGTAAAAAACAATTATCGCGATTAAATTAGTAAATATAGTTTATTTTATCATTAACTCTGTCGTATATTTATGAAATGCTTATAAGACATTTCTATTTCAAAATTTTAAATTTTGCTTTTTTAGAGTTACATCTGATTATTTAAATATGACATAAAATTGAATTTAAATTATCTTAATAATTTAGAAAAGAAATTCTTTTAAATTTTGCTTTTTAGAGATATATTTGAATATTTAAGTGTGGTACATTATATAGGGGAATCTTAATAATATATTATTTTTACTATATGACATTTAGACTGTAGGTTTGGTTTCGGTTTGTTTGTCGCTCTACGGTCATTTTTTGCACACGAGGGCTAATTAGACCGGGACTTACGGCTTAAAGTGGATTCCGAACCACTACAAACATCCATGCCCATGGTGGGATTCGAACCCACGAACTGTTGAACCGAAGGCAAGAGCGCTAACCATTCAGCTGCCAGCTCGGCACATTTAGACTATAATTTCTCTTTCAGGTATCAATGAACGTAATGAAAATAGTGAGGATGAAACTTCATTTTTTTATCAAAATTACGGTATTAGCCAACTCCTGTGCTCATAGATAGAGTTACTTTTTTATTATAAGGTATTTTTTACGTGATCATCACTTTTGTGTATGATAGACGAAAACTATCGAGTCTTTATATATCGTTTCTTTTGTGAACATGTCGAGAACCACACAGTGGAGGAAATCGAGATACATCAATAAGCAGAAAATATATCTATCGATTTCCAGTACTACTTACATGATTATATGACTAACACAAATGCTCTCTCTAGTGGTGGAGAGTAAGAAAGATCACAGAGTATTGATTACCTAACATGCAGACAGCTTTCATGCACCATATTCGCATTTTCATGGCTGATATTGTCCTTATGTCCCAGAAAAAAGAACATATCTACAGTGATTTGACAACTCAAAACATTTTTCTTTAAGTAGCACTGAATTATGAACTGAAACTAAACTAAAAAAATCATTATTCAAAAAAATATTTCAATAGCATTAATTTTATAAAATGTACTGAGTCGATCACTGAACTTCGCTTTTGGATTGTGTTTTCTCTCAGTTTAATAACATAATATTTTATACCGAACACATTTTACTTTATCATTTAATCCTAGTCTAAGATGATGTGCTGTCTCAGCCCTCAAATTTATTTATTTCTAAACCTAGCTTGACTTGTATAGTAGTAAATATTTTATTATATGAATTAAATATCTTCTAATATAGTATTGAAATCCGTGAGCCACTGTGGTGGTATGGAGCTGCAGCCTTGTTACAACGTGAACCATTCATCACAAAATAAGTAATACTTATTCTGTTATCTATAGATGCTTTAAAGGATGAATCTGTTAATCATTTTCACAGCAAAATTATTACAGAATTTCGTACTCTTACAACATCCTAATAACTGCGGTTAACCAATTATAAGAAGCCTGCTTTAAGGCACAATTCTTTAAAACTCCAAATGCATTTTCTCTTATCAAAGAAACAAATATTCTTTAGACTTGCATTTAAATTTCATACTTTGGTTAACTCAAAACTATTTAATATATCGTCATTAACTGAATATATATATATATATATATATATATATATATATATATACATACATATATATATATATATATATATATATATATATATATATATATATATATATATATATATATATATATATATACATAGCGGTGTCACTGAGCCCCGGACCGTATCTTTAATTTAACAGGTTTGGTATACTCACCGATCACCAAGTGCCTCGTAATTTTGAACCACAGTCAACTGACGAGGTCACACCTGAACTGGCACCCTTCTCTCTTCATCCACACCCTACCACCGGAAGGACTTTGAATGTCACATATTAACGTGGAGACGTCCCCAACCCAGAGTTCTAGCAACACATTGAGGGAGGGTACGTGGTAACCCTCCCAATCAATACCCACGGCAAATAATGTTTCACTTTGCTGATCTTAACGAGAAGTGGCGTGAAGCTACAGAGACACTGTAGCTCTTCTAAGTTTTGTTTAATCAGAACTAATTTCAGAAAGTATATCACAATTCTTCCCTTAGATTATGTAAATCAATAATTATAAAATGTGCCCTATTATGAACAAGCAAAATTTATATATAGTTTTAACGTTAGAAAAATAATATTTCCCTTAATAATGTGAATAATATTGGAGAATATACCATGAGATGGGCGCAATTTAAAAAAATATATTTGTGATGCTTGTATTACAGCTTCACTGAAATATTTAAAGAAGATGTCAGTACGTATAAATTTCATAGAAATTCTAAACTATTTCTTACAGGATTTTTCGTTAAATATTTTCAATCACTACAAGTGAAATGTGCTATAGCATGTACAAGAGGAATTTGATTTTATAGATGCTAAAAATAAAACTTCAATAAATAACTTGACTAATCTTAAAAAATATGCTATGACATCAGCATTGCTTGAGGAGAAATTTGGTTTTCCCTGTGTTATATATTCACAAAATTCCTTAAAGAATATGTTTTTTCCATGAAATGAATCAGATTTAATAAATTCCCTTCTAAGAAACGTCTTTCATTAGATTCATTTTCATGAACGCAATCGAAGAATTCCTCTTTTTCTTGTTTAAGAGATCTAGTTAGTCTCTTAAAATAAATAGAAACAAATTGCTTTTGGGCCCAAGAAACTTACATAATTTCATACAGGCAATTGCTTTCCTAACAAATATTTTTTCATATATCATCATTACACAGTAGAAATATATTATTACCTGCGCTTTATGGAAGATTCTTTCAGACCTTTACTGCCTACGTAACAATAATCAACATATGAATTATTGTTAATAAATGCTTTTCTTTCCAGGAAACTCTTCCTTTGTAATTTTGTACTTAAATTATGAATAATTTATTTATTTTGGATAACATAGCTTTTTTCATAAGATGTTGACGTCTCGAAACATTAGATTAAGAATCATTTTTTGTATAACTGAATTAGATAAAAACACTTATATTTTTGAAAATCTATGTATTTATAGTTTATAAAATTAGTTTACATTATTCATTAATTTAGTAGTAGGTTAAAAATTAAATTGTAGCGAAAATATTATAAATAAAACTCAATAACAGGGGAAAGGAAAGACAGAATTAGTTAGAAGATTTTGAAGGATCCAGTATAAAAAATTTGCACGCCTATAAACAAACTAAGGATTGATCAAAAGATTACAAAATAGGTTGTTAATCACCCAAGGTATATAATTTTAATCTAGTTGCTTATCACTACACCTATGAATCTTATGATAACATCTCACATAACCGAAAAATGTATGGATTGAAGTAATACCTTTTAGAAAACGATGCCTATACTATGATTCAAACAGGAGAATATAACTAGATGGAAATTATAAATAATGAAAAAAAATTAAAAAATAATAGTTATAAAATTGTATACTCATTCCTGTTATCAGCTGAAAGTGATTGGGTTTGAGTCATCATAAGCCTCCTTTTTTCTTTGAGGAATTATTAATTTTCTATAAAGTTTCTTTTAAGAAAATAATATTCAGTTTCCTCTTTAAGATAACAATATTCGAAACAAACAATATTTTAAAGACAATAGTATTCATTTAGAACAATAAATTAGCACCGTGTATCTTATTTTTTCACAACAAATTGATGGTTATAACGTCACTGTATATGCAACATATTTAAGAGAATTCCTCAACAAAAAACATATGCAGTGATATCGATGTAAGGGGAGATCAATGCGCCTGAAAATGTTGACTTATAATTCTCAAACTTACAGAATAATATTGATCGGAATACAGAATATGTGTCAATAATGCTTCCTGTATCAATATTTTTCAAGCCAATTTTTGAATTTATTTTTGGAAAACACAGTAGTACTTGATGGGTTACTGAAGTTGCTTACATGCAGAAATTTACTTGTTATACTAATACAGCAATTCCAGTACAAATTACCCTCAGCTTCTCACAAGAATCATTTTTCTAAAATCCAAGATAATCTGCTTATATTAGAGCCAGAAATATTAGAATTAATTTTAAAAGTGCATTACATAATCTGTTATTTTTTATTCTTGAATACGATTTATTTTAATTCGGTTTGAAAATATTGCTTTTTGAATAAGATAGTTCATACAACAGGATAAAAAAATAGATTTGACAAACTTTGGCATGAATGCATATTCAATTCTTGTTTTTGCCAGACTAATTACAGCAAATTTTATTTGTATTTTCACTTTGCCGGCTCTAACTCCTAGCAATTAAGTTTCTAGTTTTTAAATCATATCTCAGAACTAAAATGAGCAGTGGATATTTACGTACGTTATGACACCTTTTTTACCATACAGAAGTTATTATTGCAATGTCACTTAAATATAAAACCACTTTTCTAGCAAAACAGTTTCCGTTGAACTTACTAAATTGAAATCAAAGAAGGGCTTGAACATTTTTTCTCTTTTTAATGAAGAATATTTCACTTAGTAACCTAGAAAATAGTTATTATATTCACAGATTTTGAATTTTTACAAATTTTATTTGTAATTATTATTATATTCATAGATTTTAAGTTCCCAGTATTTAAACTCCTAAATCTCTACCATTAACTAATTTAAATATTATTATCTCATCAGCTATCTTTATAACTTTACACAGTTTATGCTTTAAATTAAATTTTATCACATTCCTTAGTTTTAGCGAAAAATGCCCTCAAGTAGAGATAGTTTTTTCAGATCCACTCTACATATTGACAGGCTTGTATGTTTTTTCTGAAAATTTTGTAGAATTTATTTATGTACACTCATGTGCATAAATTAAGGATAATTCAAAATCACACAGAAATTGAACTCTAAAATAAAAATTTCACATGGAGAATTATCATGGAGACACATCTTGAAGTATAATATGCAAATTACAAAAAACCAGCAGATGGCACCGATGGTATGTCACAATGACGAGAGTGTAAGAGAGGGGTGTATAAGGAATGGTTGCAAAGAAGTAAAATTGTTCACAAGCGCTTTAAAAGCCTTTCGGGGCAATAACCGCATAGTTATGGCACAAAGGAAGCATTTGGATGATGTTTTACGAGGTAGAATTATCAGCCATCTGGAATGTGGACGTACCGAGTACTGGAAATATCCGAGGAACTTGAAATCGCCCAGAGTTTCACATCCAGGTTTTGGCAAAGGTTTCAAGATGATGGTAATTTGAATAGACGTTACAGCACAGTTCACCCCCGAGTTACAACGCCGAATGAGGACCGATATTTCACAGTTACTGCCAAAAGAAAAAGACGGAGCACAACATAAGACCTGTCTCGTCAGCTCTCTTCAGCTACCGGTACAGAGTTTCAAGGTAGACCATGTACAGACGCTTAGGGCACATTGGTCTATATGCTCGTAGGCATGTCGGACGTGATGCACTTACCTCAACTCACTGCCGCCTGCGGTTAGCCTAGAGTAGAGAGCATGCATTCTGAACACCGTAACAGTAGTCTTGTGTGATGTTTTCCGATGAGCTAGGTTTAGCTTTCAGTCTGATTCTCACCGAAGCTGTCATATGAAGGGGCCAAGTATACCTTTATCATCAACAGAACACAATTGAACGACACCGTTACGGTGGTGCAGTATTGCTCGTTTGGGGAGGAATTATTCTGGGTTCCAGAATTAACCTGCATGTTCAGAATGTAACCATACATTCTATATCTATCGGGATTTCATTCTGGAACAGCATGTACGTTTGTTTTGGGGCACCATGGGTGCAGAATTTCTGTTTATGGATGAGAATACCCGTCCTCACTGTGCAAACATTGTAGACGAATGACTTCAATCGAAGGATATGGCCCGTATGGACCAGCCAGCATACTCACCGCGGACTTGAATCCAACAGAAAATGTGGAGGACATGCTTGGCCGATGATTTGACGCCCGTCAACCTCCTCCCACATGTCTACTGGAACTTCGGAGAGCATTGCTTGATTAGTGGTGTAATATTCCCCAAGATTAGATTGATAATTTGATACTCAGCATGCCTAGGCGTTGTACTGACTGTATTGCATCGTCTGGGGCCATACTATGTATTAAACATCATACCAACAATGTTATATAGGTTTTTGTAAATAGGTTCTTTTTTGAAATTCGCGCCAGGGAGTAAAAATCGCAATTTTTATTAATGTCAAACATGTCAGCATCTTTTTTGTTCTTTACCTTTTGTTTAATAAATAGACTTTACAAATAAGACTCATTTGTTTTGTTTCTGTCACTTTCTTTGCCTGAACTTGCATTATCGCTAATTTATGGACACGAGTGTATATACACACAATGTGTAAAAAAACTTGGAAGATCCTTAAAAAGCACATTGAAAAGCCATGTTCATCAAAGATGGCATGCTCTAAAATAAAATGCAAAAGTGATCTAGTATGCAACACAGAATATCTAAGAATATAAATAGATATTCAAAAATAATGTTTTCTAATGAATATTTAGCATGGATCTCTCTCTCTCTCTCTCTCTCGCGTTCAAAAGAGTAACCACTAATAGTGACTCAAAATTAAGGATGGCGAAAAAAGTTGATGAAGTGTTTTGAATATTTCGGTCATATTGTAAACTGTCCATGCAATAAAAAAATTTTAAATAAATTTCTCTTCAAAATCAAGAGTAGTCTTAAGCACCAAGTTCCTTAGAAATCCCTACAAAAAGAAACCAAGATGCATTAAATCAGATGATACTAAATACCAAAGTACAGAAACACACTTCTTTCGATCACTCAATTAGGGAAAGTGACACCAAAAGAGTGCCGTACACCTCTCCTAAATGTAATCGGAATTACTTCGTGCTGCAGCCACATAAGCTACTGGAAGTATGTTGAAACACCCTTTAGTCAAACCATAACTTTAAATGCTTTAGCAAAAGATTCTGTCATATAGTACATCTGGCAGAGGATATACGTCTCATATTTATTTTTATCAAAGCATTTTGTCTACAGATATGATCCTATTAGAAAGTTACCAATGATTCCAGCCCAAAAACTGATGAAATTTATTGATGCACGTGATGATTTGAAAATGTTTGTTATGAGTTCTGCATACACTAAATCTCACATCAAAATACATGCATTGAGAAAGAGTTTAGCTACTACAAAATTTGGAGATGTGTTCTCTGCATGAAGTGAGTGGGAGATAACTTCACAATGTTAATCATCTTATTTAATCAATTTTCGTTTTATTGAATCTAGTACATTTAAAACATCTCACTCTTCAGTCTCTGATACGTCATGAAATGTAGTTTACTTAAACTACGACCCACAGTTTATGTGCTTGTAATTGATTGATATGTCACCACCATAATAATAATTTCAGTAACATATGATATTTGCCTGTCTTGATTCGGACACCAAATTAGAAAGTAATAAAGGACTGCATCCGGCTGTAACAAGCACTCAAAGATTTTCACATTTCTCTGATAATTTTGGAAAAAAATGCTTAACATATATTCATGCACTCACTGTGATGTTCGTATTCTCAGTTTCGAAAATGACTTATGTCCTTTTTTTCAATATTGCTAAAATATGCTGTTATCCCATATGTAACAACTATTATAACGGCCGAAATTACATACATGTTCATAAATTAAGGATAACGAAAGAACTAAATGTACAGAAACAAAACAAACATGTTTTATTAATAAAGCCTATGTATTAAACAAATACAAAAGAACAAAAGAGATGATGTATAAATGATACTGGGCATACAATCCACGATTATAGTTCCCTGGCACACTTAGACCACAAATCGTCCGTACAACAACTGAACAGCACGTTAATGATGATAGTTAACACATCGTATGCCTCCCATGTGAAGAAATACAGCCCGTACAACATCGAGGCATGCTAAGGGTTACATTATAGACTGCTCTTGGGGCAGAGAACACTTTTCTGCAAGCAATGTTTTCCGAAAATTTGGTACAAATGTAAGAGGTTATTGTCGGGCTGAAATTCTTCGTTGAAGCATGTCCCACATATGTTCTATCAGATTCAAGGGAGGTGAGAATGTCCATAGGGAATGCTATTCCTTATGGTTATATCCTCCGACAGAAGGCTAGCAATGACGATGTTCGAAAGTTGAGAATAGGTATGTTGTCAGCCATAAACACAAATTCAGTACCCATGGTATCACCAAAAACAAACATAATGTTCCAGAATGATGGCCCGATTAATTTGGCCTGTCATGGTACCAATCTGAACATGCAGATCTGTTCTGGAATCCAGTGTAATTCCCTCTGTTCTGGAACACCAGTATAATGTATGGAACCCTCCTGCACCACCGTAACGTTGACGTTCCAGGATGTTGTTTTAAGGTACTAGGTACCTGGCGTTCTCCTTATGAACATAAGAAGTGAATCGAACAGCAAGCTAATCCTCGACTCGTTGGAAAACGTAGCATAAGCCCACTGTGACGATGTCTATATTGCTCCGGGATAATTGCTGCTGACAGTAAATTGCTGAGAGAGGAAAACATCTGACAAATCTGCGAACACTTAGATTATACCGTGCCAAATGTCTGCATTCGATTTGTCTTGAAACAGTCGTACTCATGGCTGACGATAACTGAAGCATCAGATCCGCTATTGTGCTCCGTAAGTTTCTTTTTGTGGTTACTGCCCAATACCGATTGTCTCTCGGGGTTGAAAGGTATTGTAACATCTATAGACCTTTCCATTATTTTGGAATCATTGCCACAGCTTAGAGATGACAATTTGGTAATATCGATTTCCTTGGATATTGCCAGCTGCTTACGTCCGCATTCCATGAGGCCAATAATTCTACCTCGTATATGCGTCCTCTGTGTCATACCTATGCAAATGTAGTTCTGAATGCCGTACAGACAGATTGCGGACAAATTTCTTTCTTTGCCACAGGTTCTTATAAACCCCTCTCTTACGCTCTCGTCATTGTGGCTTACGCTTAGCGTCATCTGGTGAATTCCTGTATTTTGTATATAATGCTTAACCATAGAGTTATTTCTACACGTGGCATTAAACCTTTTGCATTCAATTTCTGTATGGTTCTAGATTATCCTTAATTTATGAACATGTGTGTATTTCATATGTAAGCGTCTTTTACTTACTTCTCAAAAACTCAGGTTTGATTTTGATTTTTTTGTTTTTTCCATGACACATCTTTTACGTACGTCGTTTATCTTCAGTTAAAACACAGCAAGAATGTCATTTTGATGACCTTATTGGTTTTTCTTCAAAGTGTTTTTGTGCATTTTTAAACCGCGCATTTTTTGGTGAAAATTGTTTGTTTTAGTGTACCTGTTAAACATTTTCGCATTCTCCATGATTTCTTTTTTCAATCTAAAGATTTTTCTTTCATGTTAGTCTGCAGTGAAAGCAATTTTATAGAAAACATCGCATTACAACGATTTAATATTATAATTTCCATATATCAGTTATAAGAAGTATTTTAAATGTTATTAACTCTCTTTTTTACTGCAAAATCATTTGATTATACATCATTCATCCTGGCGCATCAAATATGCATGAGACTAAGGCATAAAAACCATTTTAAATTTGAATTTCAATAGAAAAAAACAGTACAAAACAATAATTACATCAAAAATAAAAAAATAGAAATTCTTTGGACAATTTTGAAACTAAAAAAAATTTAGTTATAAGATGTGAGCAGCCTCTACTGACTAGCCAAACAATATCAACTGTTTATGTTTTCTTCTTGTAACCATGAGCTTTTTAGCAAATTATCTCTGTCCATTTAAAAATTTTAATGGTATAAAATCCATAATGTTATATTATATACAATAATGATGTTCAAACGACTAGGGAGACAATCAGAACCAGTATCAAAATTGAACACTACAACTGGGATTAATTTCGGGTAGATTATTAAATTGTAAAATTTTAAAGACTTCTCATATAACTAAAATTAGATATATGAATGTTCTCTTCAATCTCCTCAAATATTCTATAGAACTTACTATTTTCAAAATTTATAATTTTATTATTATATTGAAAATAAATGGTTTAAACAGACACACAAGTTTTTAAGTGAGTCTGTTTAAACCATTTAATTTCAAATGTAACATGCACATTATAAGTTTATGTTTTATATTATGACACAAAAAATGTTTTATTCCCTAACTATGTTTTCATAAAATCACAGATTCTCTTTTACTACAATGAAACATTTATATTTAGACTCGAAAGGAAGTTTTAATTTTAGAATGATAAAAAAAAACTTATATTAATGTATGTATATAAAAATAGAAGAATATTAAATTTAAATAAACTTTAATTTTTATTCGATTCATAATTAAAACAGGATTTTATCTCATAATTGAAATTTGCAATTGTAAGGTTAATAAATGAGGTAGATTAATAGGAAGAGATGAGGAAAATTTCATTAAATGTGAAAATTAAAGTTCAAAAGCCATTTTAAAGGAGACACAAATATTTTTGTACATATATTAAACATAACTATATAATTTGCTAATTCCATGTGAACCGAAAATATTCATTAAGATCCTATCTGTTCTTGGAAGCATAAAACAAACAGTTGCGTTTGTTGAGAGTATGATATTCCTTACTTACGCTACATGTATGGTCTGGAATTTTACTCATATGCAAAATGTAAGTCTACACATCTGAGAAAGATATAAAGGAATCGCGCAGCCGTTGTTTTCATATCTTAGTAATTTGTCCATGAACGGAAAATTCTAAGGCCTACCTTTTCTTCTCTGAGTGTAAAAAGTTATTATTTATGATTTATTATTATTGTTAGTCGCACAGACACTCGTGATGGCTAAAGATTTATAACTGGTTTCACAATCTAGATGAATATAAAATTAATCTTTCATAATAAAATAAAAACAATTTTATAGGCATGTTATTTCTACATTTAATTCAAATAAGCATACTTGTTGAAACTTGTTCAACCAATATTTACGTAAACAATAATTGGAAACAAAGATTTAAGGTTTAACATGGGGATTTATCAATTTTATGATAAAGTAAACGTAATATAATTAGGTAAATTATACAATTATAGTGTTTTAAAGTTCACAAGTGCAGTAATTTAATTTAAATTTCTATTTTAAATTACAATTTCTTTTCTAAAGATTGCATTTAACTACTGGATGTAAGCATATTTTTAGGAAAAATATCCTTATAAGCACTTTTTATAGCTTTCTCTACTTCTCATACTTTCTATTTTAAAAATTTCTTTAATTTAATAATTGAAAACGCTTATAATTTCTTTTTTAAAACTCAAGTCATAAAGATCGTTAGAATTACTATCATAATTCTCTTAAATTCCTCTTTAAATAAAATCAAAAGGAAAGCATTTGAACCCTAAATAATAACTTACATAAAAAGTAAATAACATTTTCACTTTTTTAATTTATAGATAAAATATTGTATATTACAAACATGTGATTCTTCGGACCCGACCAACCATGCAGTTAAGATTCTAAAGGTATCATAGAACGGTAGCTACCATCCATGAACCAGCCATCCATCATTATGGTTTGCTCACCCAACAAAATTGTCAGTTAGAAATTCTTAGAAAAAATGTTATCCTATTCTAGTATGGATACGGTTCTAAAATCAGCAAACAACTTCAAGCAAGTTTCGTTTGTTTTTGTACTTTTTCTACAGGTATCCTTGCCTGTCAAATTCTTTTTGAAAAGATAGACCATATGAAATTAAATCTCTCACATATTTTTGATTTCTTTCACAGAAATTAAAAATAATTTTTATTCAATGGGATATTCGATTTAATAATAACAGTACATTTTTTCATAAATCTGTGAAAAATATAATTTTAATAAGAAAATATTATTGCTCAGAATAATTTAGAATTATTAAATGTGAGTTATACTGTTAAATGTAAGGCGATTTTGTTTTCGTAATGAAATGCGATTTTAATGTGTTGTTTCCATTTCTCAGCCTCCATATATTTTCTGATACTTTACACAAAGTGGAAATCAGTAGGAAAATTGATTTGAAAAAAGGATAGTTGCTTTTTTTCTAATGTGACATCCATTTTTCCAATTTTTTTCTAATTTCTTATGTTTGCCGCTAATGTAAATCTTGGATGGTTTGGTTAGGGCGTAGTTCTCGTTATCGGAAGATTGTAAGCTTGAATCTCGGCTTAACCGAAGGTAAGTCGTATTCCTTATTAGCGGCTGGCGCATCTTAAATATTTTGTGGTTGCACTGTCCTACTAGTGAAATGAAACCTCTGAGGGTGGTAGATCAAGTACCGGAGGATATTCGGCTTAATTTCTGCTTCTAGAATATGTAGATACCCGTCTGACTGCTTCCATCCACTGGTGGATCGTAACTTTGTTCTAGATAAAGAGAAGACGCTGGTAAAACAACAACTAACTTAAATCTGAATCAAAATATCAATTTTTAGTTACATATTTCATGCAAATGTCTATAATTAAATGCAATTCAAGTTTAAAACTTAAAGTGCATTTTCCCTTTTAAATTTATATTAAAGTAATAAAAGCAATAAACAATTTAATGTAATGATCCTTCAAACGTGTTTAGCTTATAAATTAATTTATTTTTCCAATAAAAATGGATAAACCACTAATTTTAATATTTTCTGAAGTGTTTTAGAAATGAATATTTCTTACCTGAAACAATGTAAGTATTTACAAACATATACATATCTTAATCAATCATATACAAAGAACTTAAAGAAAAGTGAAAGAAAAGAAAAGTGTTACAATTGTATTTTCATTTTTTTTTGTAAAAATTTTGTTTTTCTCTGTTTTAATAATCATATTATATTAAATATTTTTTACAATCACATTACTTAATAGTACATAGAAAAGTTATATAAAGTGTAAATTCTTCTTAGAAGTCAAAACTTTGAGTGATAATTTTCTAAACGCGTCACCAGAAACAACAGAAAATGAAATTTTTATAATCTCAATCTGTACCAAATTTTAAAGTCAAAATAGAATAATAAAACAAGTTTCAGACATTCATGACAATATAACCAAATAGGAAAAAAAATTCAATATTTTATTAAGGCCTTAAAAATTATAAATTTATTTATGTTTCTTGTTTTTAATCTTAACAAAGTAATATCGAAATATATATATAATTAATTTTAAAATACATCACAATTTTTTCCTAAATTTAGCAAAACTTCCTGACCATATATTTATAAAATAAATTAAATTAATCCAAAGATTTATATAAAATACTGAAAAAACTCCTTATATAATAAAAAATTACTTTATGTTAATACAAAAAGGAAACGTTAAGTTATATTAATGTTTGGAAAAAACCGAAACTGTAAGATCTAAACATGAACTAAATACCCTTGAAATGTTCGAAAATCGCTGCAATAAAGTCGAGACCCCTTTGTACCTTAAGTAAATGTACCTGTCTGGTACCCGGAAAGCAGTGGGAGTGATATCACATTATTCTATTCATATCGCTATTATAGAGCAAGTCGCCTAATTTTCGGTGTCAAGCCCATCGTCTTGGTGGAAGCCTTCAGGATCTTGACGGGAGAAATGATCGATTGAAGGATCGACGCCAAACTTACCGTTATGACGCCCGATCCTTCAATTATGAGATATCCCGACCATTCACGTGTAAATAATCTGACAAGCATTCTTCTCGGATTTAAGGGAATTTATTTCTGAAACTACTTACCGTATATATCACCTTAATATATTGTAAGTCGAAAGAAAATAACATAGACACTTTGAAATACAGCTATTTCGTAAAAAAAAATATCAGTTTTTAAATTCCTATACAGAAAATCCAGGAAAAATAGCAGAATTTATCGTTGGTAACATCAAATCATAATTTAAATTAAATATATTCAAAATGTGAATTGTTTTCAGTTAAAACAATTATAAAAGTATGAGAGATAAATATAAGCTGTTTTTGTAACTTTTATATTTATAAAGGACATTTCTAATAAAATTCAATGGGAAGATTGAAATTACCAAGAAATGAGTCAAAATATATGTAAGTGCTTATAAAAAAAGCATTTTTTCTTGTTGTTACTATAGTACAAAATGAAATTATTGATTTAAACTTTAAAATATTTCATTATTTTAGCAATTAAAATTTTTTTGTGTAAACGTTTTATAAAATACCATATAACCATGAGTAACATTAAATACCTCCTTACTATGTGCTAGGTCAGCCATTAATGTGTTGGTTAGGAAATAAGTTCATTTTTCCATGGAACTACAAGTTAAATAATTACCAGTAACTCCCTCAATGTATTTTTAGTTTGCAAAGGATAATTTTTTATCAACATTTTTAAATTATATTTAAATTATAAAGTTATGATCTGGTTTGTTTACTTTTTTTATTGTTACTTTCAACATTTTTATTTACTTCTGCAGTTCTAACAAGTTTCTTTTATGAAAACAAATAGTTTATTATTAAATAAGTACATGCACAATTCTTAAAAATCATATTAATAATTTCTAAAAGCTAATTTTACCAGCTGGTAAAAATATTTTTAATTCAAAGTTTAATATATTTTTAAAACAAAATTATATCAGTAAGTATTATAACTTATAACTTTATTAACTTTATATTTATATATATATATATATATATATATATATATATATATATATATATATATATATATATATATATATATATATATATATATATATATATATATATATATATATACATATATATATATATATATATATATATATATATATATATATATATTTATATTTATATATATATATAGCTGCACGCATTTCACGTTTTTAGTTCTACTACATTAATTTACAAAACATATATGATCAAACTGATAGCCAAATAAAAATTACTTCATTATTTCAACAACTCTTGGGCTTACATATCTTTATTTGTAGGTGTTCAAAAGGAAAAGTTGTGGGTCTTCATAAACTAAAAGAGCTCACGCAATCTCCATTCGGTATACTACTGGTGTCCGGGGACTTGATTAATATACTTAAATTTATATCCAGATAAATATCTCAAAATTAGTGTTAGTAAAATGGCAACAGTCAAACTGCTTATTACACACAACCCTGTTAAAATTAATCCTAAATATATCGCTTTATAAGCACTAAACAGTGGCGATATTGTACTTCTATGTTCAATAAAGAGAGTTATAACCTCCTTTATTTTAATATATTATACTTAAAATACACTTAATATTTTTATCATTATGACTAAGGATCTTAGTCTTTTGTAAACCAGTAATGTACTAGATTTTTTAAAAAAATGCAAGTTCCCATAGTTTTTAGACATGTGATGTTGTTGCTCCAGCATACTTCCCTTCACTTTGCCCTGAGTTGGACTCTACCAGTTTGATAGAAGCAGCCGGCTATTGACTTTGGGATTTCGAAGCATTAACCAAACAGAAGACCCCGATAGCCACTCTTAGGTATCATTTCACTTGGAGTCCATTGTGACTACAATCTTTTTAACGTGCCCCAGCGGCCATTAGCAAACACGAAGTAGCCGGGATCAGAACTCACTACCTTCCGATGAGGAGAGTGACACGCTAACTAAACCGGCCACCGGCTCTAATATTTTAGTGACTTCTTTGATACTACGAAACAAAAACAAGACTACGAATATAACAACAAATAAACAAGAGTACGTACATAACAACGAAAACAAGTTTACGAATATAGCAACAAATTAAATATTATATTAACTTAAATATTAAATATAAAATGATAATTTTTAAATAAAAAGAATATTTTGACATTGATTTAAAGAAATAAATTAAAAATCAAATATTTAAATTCATAAAGTTTTTCCTAATTATAGCATATTTTAACTCTGTGGTAAATTTGAAAACTGAATGAACAAATATCAAAGAATAAAATGAAATCAGTTATATAAAATATCAAAAGAAATAAGTTTTTTTAATAAAAAAATAAGACAAATTGTTTCGATGGAAAACTTTTTTAACATGAGGATTTTGTAATTTATATTCAATTTTCCTTTTTGTCAGTTTTATCAAAGTAATTTGAGTATGATATATATTTTATTAAACATTAGCGCTCTTTATTCGTTAAAAAGAACTAGGTTAACAAAACCTGGAAAAAATTTTTTAGAGAAAAGAATAAATGTAAACCAACTTTTATATTTTATAGCTTTTAAGCCTAAATAAGCTAAACTGATTACATTATTTTATCACACACTATTTTTTATTAAAATATCTTTAAATATATCGATAAATAGTTATGATTATTTTTATTTTTGAATATGCTGGATATGAATTCCTTACCTTTGTTCTACTGGAATGTTTTGAGTTCATTCATTCACTGATTACTTTACAGAATTTGGTTGCAAAGAGAAGGAGATAAATACACAAAATACTGAGTATCTATTAGATCCCAATTCAAATTCTGAAAAAAAATGTAAATTTATAAAAGAGTAAATATTATTAAGAGATTTATGTTGCATCATAACTGAATTTGTTATTTAGAATATAATTGATATTGTAGTAGAAACTTTTAATAAAATTTTCTTATTCTTTTGAAGAGTTTTGTTTGCATCGGTATTTAGTGACTTCTCTCCCTCTCTCTCTCAATTACATTTTAGTCATATTTTTTGCAACACTTATCAAAGTAAAAGAAATTCGAAGTATTCCTACACCTTGCCCTGAAATTAATCACTTGCTCTGAATGCCAACTTTGAAATTAAACTAAATATTTTTGCGCAACAATAAAATTGAACCTGATTATCCAAAATACGAAGAGGAATGATACCTTTAGATTTTAATCTTTCTAAAAGCCCCATGTCTTTCTCTTTAAGAAATTTAATTTTAATCTGAATTATTAAAAAATATAAGAAGACGTATGACATTTGAAATACAGTATTTACATTTACTTTTATATAAATGGAATAAATTACGATAAATTTATTGACACTAAAATTTTTAACACAATTTTGACTTTTTCCAACTTTATTTCCTGTATATTGTATATAACGTTAACTATAAATAGCTTAGTGTTATGGTGTAGCTTGCATAAAGATTGTTTACTCTTTGCTTAAATGAACCAGAGGGACATAAATCATTAAGAGACAGGAAGCTGGATTTTTAAGAAACCTTTAACCATATTCTAATTGCTTGTACTTCAGAACATTTAAATATATGAAAGAAAAAGTAATTAAATATAGGAAGAAAAAGTATGAGAGTGTTTTTCGAAAAACTTGTAAAACTAGTCATGTTTTCTAAAAATGAATCATTATCAGCCTTTTAGACAAATATTAAAGGAAAATAATTGTTAATTTATTTGTTAGTAATAATATACATTAACTCTCCTAAATTAAATTCTTCAATAATTAAGCTCCTATAGTTACGCTATCTTTCTTGGTAATTATGGAAGCAACTATATGGAAAATGTTGACTCTAATGCCAATTTCCTAATCAATTTAAATATTTATATATATATATGTGTGTGTGTGTGTGTGTGTGTGTGTGTGTGTGTGTGTGTGTGTGTGTGTGTGTGTGTGTGTGTGTGTGTGTGTGTGTCTTCAGAAAAGTTGATATTTCTTGAATTACCGTACATTAGATTAGATTTACTAGAAATGTGTCTTATACTAATAGGCTTTTAACATTAATACCCCTATTAGAAAAGAATGTATTGCATGTACAATAAAGCAAAAGGAATAACTTAATTTTAAATACATTTTATCTTTTCAAAGTGGCATTTATGAACATGCATTTGTTTCTTATTAATAATTTTAGTTCCACTTCAGTTTTCACTTTGATAAATCTGAATGAGTAACCATTTCTCTTCATAAGCATGTTTTATGCGCAAGCTAGAGAGAATTTATGTAATCTTAAACTCATTCAATCATTGTAATATTGTAATCATTGTAATGTTAAAATAATTTTAATCATTGTAAAAAATATTTTCCCATTTGCTAACTAGGGGTAAGCATTAGGAATACCGAATCAAATTTCAGGAAAAATACCTGATTTTATTCTTAAAATTACGTTTTTTATGATAGATATGATAGAAGGAGTATTGAGCTTATGTGTAACTGTAACTGATGAATTTCGCTTAAATATTCAAAAGAAATGATATTTCTCAAACTATCATCTAAAATCTGTATTGATTCTTACCATGCTGTATATAGTGGATTAATCTTTATTTCTGTAGATTCTCATACATTGTTGATTCGTCTAAATTTAGACTTCGATTGTGCTGATATTTTATGCTTTCATTTTGCTAATTCTACCAATAAATATGTTTATTGTAATTCTTATCTCGCCTAAAAATGGATTTTCCACAGGTAGAACAGTATATTTAACTTAATAAAAATTTAATTATTTATTTTGTTAATGAAATAAATTATTATATACTCATGTCCTATATGTTTTAAATTTTAATATGTATTTTGTGCTTTCTCTCTATAACAAACATAATAATTTAAGGAATTAATTATACTTTAAGAACTGAATTAATCTTGAAATATGTAAATTTTAAAAAGAATTCGTATCTTTTAAGATTAATGCAGTTTATTTTTTTAGAGAAGAAAAAAAGAAAAATACAAGTATTTAATTTTTTCCCTTATTCATTATTTGTTTAAAAATTTTTTGCTTTTTAGTATGTACATATAATGGAATTAAGAACTGTCACATTATTTTTACATATGAATCAAAAAAATTTTTCTATGGAATTTGAAATTTTGCACTGTTATCGGAAATATTCGCCAAGCATAAAATAACTTTTTAAGAATTTTTCAAGTAAGATTTCACTTTCATTTAAGATTTCTGAGAAAAGATTCATTTGATTTTATAATATCATTGGACAAATGGTATCCCTGGAAAACATCATTGTATTTCTAATAACCCTGCATAAAAATAATTCTAAGAATTCTGAGCAGAAAGCTTTTATCTACTTATAATTTTCAAGGTAATTCGATTTCATGTCTCATATTTCAATAAAAGAAGAATATAAATAGAAACTTTGGAAAATTCTTCCTAAGTGCTTCTAGGAACCAATGATTCAATAATAGATATCAATTTACATTAAAAATATATCCTTTTTATCGTTAGTTTAACGTATATTATTTTATCTTTAGAATCTAACAATTATAAAGAAATTACTGCGTAAAAAATTTAAATTTGAAAAAGTCCCGACAAATTTTGCCACAATATATCCATGTGAAATGGCTTTAATTTTTAATATTAGGATAATTTTTAATAACTAAGAAGGAATTCAGTTGATTTTAAGTAGTAACTATGAACTAATAATATTTTTATTTTAAAAAAATAATTAAAACGGTCTGAAGAATGTATTTTTTGTCATAAATAAAAATTTAATGGATTTTTAAGCATTTAATTTTAATAATTTTTACTATCACTATTACAATGTATGTAAAAAGACATTACATTATGATGATAGTGATATTGAATACAGAAAATGCAGAAAAATTTAGTAAAGTTAATTTCCTTTTATCCTAGGAAACCAGATTTTACTTGAAATTAATTGAGGCCTAAAAATTATACTAATGTGAAACTAATTACTAAAAATTTAAATCTAAAAGGATATTTTTAATCAGGGAGAGGGAAAATATAAATACATATATTGCAGCTAACTTCAGTTGTTGAATGTGAAATCAATAAAAAACTTAAAAATTGTTGTGACAATTAAGAGATATTAAACTCAAAAAAACTGACTTTGAATTATTTAATTTTTAGACTGCATGCAGAATTGAAATATTACTTTAGCAATCAAAATATTTCTCTGCAAATTTTAATCTATTACAAGAAGCTGGTGTCAAGGAAAAGAATTGCTTTTAGTGATATACGAGGATTACTCTGAAATTTTTGAGGTACGCGCAAACGAGAATTTACAAAATAAAAAAACGGTTTAATTTTAAAGTATAAAGTATTTTAACACAGAAGACGATTTTTTACTGACTTATTTCAACTTGTTTAGAGTGGAATAAATTTTAAACAGAAGAGAAAATGGAGTTGACGCGAGAACATTTTCGCGCTTTGATTTTCTACGATTTCAAAGCAGGATTAAATCAAGAATGCGTTCAATGGTTGCAATTAGCATTTGGTGATGTCCATTTGGTCCAGCTCGTGCTACTGTATTCTGATGGTTTAGAGAATTTAGAAGAGGTCGCAATTTTCTTCAGGATGAAGAACACACAGGAAGGCCGCCGTCGGCAGTAATCCCGGATAATGTGTCTGCCATACGAAAAATGTTAATGAATGATAATCGCTGTACCTATCAAATGACACAGAAGGAGCTTAACATTGGATCCGCAGCCATACACAAAATCATTCATGAAGAATTACATTTGAAAAAAGTAGTTTGCCGCTGGGTTCCCCATAATCTAACTGAGCATCAAAAAGAGGAGCGTGTCAGAATGAGTAAGGAACCTCTTAATAGGCTGAATGATTGTGGCCACCGCATCATTTCTAAAATAGTAAACAGGTGATGAAACGTACATACCGTTTTTTGACGTTCCAACACGTCAAGAAAACAAAGTATGGGTCTTTGAAGATGATCCCACGCCGACAATGGTGAAAAAACAACGCGCACTGAAAAAAGTGATGTATGTCGTTTTCTTCAGAAGTACGGGATTGGTCAAAGCCATCAAGTTGGAAGGACAGAACACAGTAACAGCAAACTGGTATACCATTAAATGTCTTCCAGAAATTCTACAAGAACTGAATTTTAGGGGACTTATGATTCACCATGACAATGCATCTTCACATACAGCCGGATTAACAGTTGAGTTTCTTAAGCAAAAACAAATTAAAGTGATCGAACATCCGCCGTATTCACCTGATCTCAGCTATGTGCGACTTTTGGTTATTGTTTAATCTAAAAAAGAACTTATGTAGACGTCGTTTTCATTCAGAAGAAGAGATTGATGTGGCTATAAATGCATTTTTTTCATCTATTCGAAGAAATGAATGGCTTGAGGCATTTAATCTGTGGAAAATTCGTCTACAAAAGTGCATTGATGCTGGAGGAGACTACTTTGAACACACCTAAAATTTTGTAAGTATAACTTTAAAAACCTAGTTGTATCTCAAAAATTTCAGAGTGACCCTCGTATGTAAAAATCTAAGAATATGTTAATAGTTTTTGAAGCGAATGAAATATTAAAGATAAAATTATTTTTTAAAATGATGCTTATCATTTGTAACAACTGGAAAAACTTTCTTTTTTCCGATATATATTTCAAAATAAATAAAACAATTTATGACAAAGAAACGTATACAAAAAATTTTATTTTCACTTCGTTCCTTTTAGATATATATCTGATACATTATTATCTTTACCTTTTTTATAGTGTGACAAATACTTCATCTCAAAATAATATATATGAAAATATGTGTGTTACATATGGAAAATCGCATATGCATTAAATTTTATTCGAATTTAGTTCCTTTCAGAGATATTTGATACATCATTACCTTTATCTACAATGTGTAAAAGAACTTCTTCTCCTAATAAATTATTTAAATATATCTGTAACAAGATCATACAGAGCTATATATTCTTTAAAACATTCTATACAATTTAGTAAACAATACGAAAACATATAAAAACAAATATTGAATAGACTGTTTAAACTACCTTAATAATTATCTTGATTTTTACCAAGAAATAGCTCTGCACATAAGCTCACATTAGGATTTAAAAGTTTGAACATATATTTTCCTTTTCAAATACTACTGAATTAAAAAGTATATTTTAAAAAATTATAAACAAAAGAAATGCAATTCAATTCCCATTTTATCGGAATGCATAAATACATGAAAAATATTTCCTTACTTTCAGCAAAAGGAAAATATATTAATATTTTTTAATTTGTTAATAGAGGCTTAGCATTTTTACAACGGAAAAAAAATCACAACAAACTAATTGCACTAGAAACAATATGCCTAAAAATGTTTTACCAAAATTTTTCTGCTAGAAATAATTTTATTTTTCATTAGTTAACTTTTTATAAAAGGTATAGAGTTACAGTTCAGTTAATTGTTTGATGAAATTTGAATCGCTGTATTTTAGAAAAAAATTTCTGCTGGAACATATTTACCAGCTTTTTGTTCAAGAGTAAACAGTAAACATAAATTATTTACTAATTTTTTTATTATAAAAACCTAGGCAAAAAATCGGGAAAGTATATTTTTAACTAAGTATTTGTGTAATTTTTATACTATTTAAAATGTGTATTTTGTTCATATATATATATATATATATATATATATATATATATATATATATATATATATATATATATATATATATATATATATATATATATATATATATATATATATATATACATTTGAAAATGATTTTTAGTTCTAACGAAGTAATGAAATGTAAGCTAATTCTTGTATATACACTATCTAATAAAAATTAAACTCTAACTAGTTATTGTGAAAAAGACTCACAAACTTATTTGGCAGCAGACTGATTTGTCATCAGTCTGCTACCAAATAGAAAATAAATACCTTTTAAACAGTTTTTTAAATAAAATTATCATACCGACAACATTTTCTCAACTGGTAAACTGCAATTTTGGGTAATCGAAATGTATATCATTTGAGCAATGGTATACTCGAGAAGTATAAATATTAAAAATAATTAAAGATTATAGTTTTTGTTGGATTATCTTTAGCCTTAGTTTTTGTTTTCCTTGCTTTTTGTTTGATCTTTGTTTTGTTTTAAATCACACAATAAGTGCGTTTATCTTATTTTACCAATTATTTTTTATAGACAATGAACAATAATGACTTCGCACTGGATTAGATATTTTTTACTCAGTTGAATTGTTAATTATTGTTAACTTAGGGCTTCTTTTCGATGAAGCACTGTTGTTGATTCAACTAAATTGTACGGTTGGCTCTTAACTAGTTGACTTCCGTTTAAAGATTTTTTATTTGAGCTTTTACACCATTTAATTTGTACAATAAATATTTTTACAAGTCAGTGCGATGCAGACAAAGTCATTGCAGTGCGAAATTTGAAGTAGCAAGAGCACTTATTGAGTCTGGTTTCTGAAAGAAGAAAAGCAAAAGAAATGAAAACCCAGAAGATATTTGCAGTTTCACCAATTATATTACCAAGTCGAAATACGAGTGCTTCATTCCAACTGTAACTGAAATTATTTAGCCTCAAAGACTGTAATTTTGACATGTCATGATTATTCTTCAAGCTCTTCAACTGTGTGATAATGAGATTCAAATAGTTAAGCAATGGTTTTCTTATGAGATTAAAATTATTAATAAATATTTTAACTGCATTTAAATTAAAAAGTTTTTTGTTTTACTCATTCTTAATAACTTTAAATAGTTTAATTACATAAAAATCATCTTTAAATCTATTTAATTCAGATATATTGTCTAGAATCCTTGCTTCCTTCTTGAGAAAATCTATCTTAAGAGAGAAGTTTATCTTCAGAGCATGTGGGGGTGGATGAGGGAATCGACCAGTAGACTTCGAAAAGCATGGGTGAATGTCTCTATGCTGCGACAGCCTAAATTTTAATTTCCTTCCATGTGTTTATTTCTAAATTTGAGTGTAATGTTGTGTTATTGTATGTGGTGTGTTTGCTTACATGCAATAAATAATTATCTTAGAAGCGCTTCTTATTTTGATGCTCCACAACATGCAAAAGTCGAATTTGAAACTATAAGTTTGTTAAAATAGAGAAAAAATTAAATAATGATTTGTAGGATACACTAATATTTCAATCAATCTTAAGACAATGAATTTTAAAGTTTTTAATTTAAATTTAAAAAAAACGAAAGAAGAATTTTAAAATTTGCATGGTATATATTACTTGAATTTATATATATATATATATATATATATATATATATATATATATATATATATATATATATATATATATATATATATATATATATATATATATATATATATATATATATATATATATATATATATATATATATATATATATATATATATGTATATATATATATATATATATATATATATATATATATATATATATATATATATATACATGTATAAGTTTCATGAACATTTTTTCGTTAAATGCTGAAATTATTATGAATTTAAAACCTTTGCCTTATACTTTTACGTGTCAAGAATGTATGTATTTTTGCTTAAAATCAAAATGAAGGAAATATGAACACTATTTGAAGGTGAAACTCTGTAGACTTAACGCTGTGATTCTAGCAACATGTTGGAGTGAATTGTCGTTGGATATGCTTTCAAAATTTATTCCTAGCATTTATAAAACAAATTGAATACATCCATTTACTGATAATATCTTACCATCCTTTGAAAATAAAAAATATTCTGCAAAAACATTTTTCAGAATTTAATGTTAATTAAAAAAAATCAATTTCGCGTGCAGTGACATATTATTAAACACAAGCCACCTTCTACCTACAAGATTTTTTATTTCTTGGCAGCTATTTTACTGAAAAGAAGAATATTACACTTTTTATACAGCTCATAAAAAGTTAGCTCTTGCTCTGGGTCTTCTTTTGTTCTTTGTAAATGAGCTGACGCTATCGCACAAATATATCACGGGTACAAAAGAGACTGAAAGCTGCACTTAGCGCCAAATCTTTGTGGAAGATCTTTAACAAAAGCTAAGAATGCGTTAAAAAATATTGAGACGTTCAGATACTAGCATCACTTTTGCCTGAGATTTTAACGCCTCAAGGTATACGTGTAAATGACAGAAAATATCAGTCTTTTGTGTGGCTCTTTTAACAAAGTGTATTTTAAATATTTTCCATATATATTTTACCCTGCATGTTAACAAAGCCTTTCTTTATGTACGAATGCACAACAAATTAGTTCTACAGGTTTCTAGAAAAATTTAACTTTTTATTTTAATAAGAAATTATGAATTCTTCAAATTATTTCCTTGACTATTTTATCCTTTTCCAAAATTTTAGAAGAATATTCAAACAAAAATTAATAATTTACTTTAATCATCTATTTTTAATATCATGTGTACTATATAAGCATATATAGTAGTATAAGTCGTAATTTTTTAAAAATTAAATAACAAAGATAAACCTGATTAAAATGCATTGCTATGTAATATATATATTTATATATATATTAACATGATTTTTAGTTTTAACGAAGCAATGAAATTTAAGAAAATTCTTGTATATACATTATCTAATGGCAATTAAACTTTAAATAGTTATTGTGAAAAAAACTCACGACAAAACAGTCTGCAACTGAATAGGAAATAAAAATCTGCAATTTCGGGTAATTTGTACAAAAAATTTTAAGTGAAAAATATTTCATTTAATAGTATTTCATTTTCAAAGAAGTCGAATATGTATGTATATATATATATATATATATATATATATATATATATATATATATATATATATATATATATATATATATATATATATATATATATATATATATATATATATATATATATATATATATATATATATATATATATATATATATATATATATATATATATATATATATATATATATATATATATATATATATATATATATATATATATATATATATATATATATATATATATATATATATATATATATATATATATATATATATATATATATATATATATATATATATATATATATATATTTGAGATATGGAATACCTGATGACGCACCTTTACATCATGATATCATCAAGTGCTTGCTGCTACAACAGCGATCCTGGTGTCAATAGTTAGAAAAAGAACTTGAGTTGATAATAGAAGACGGTCCAACTAAGACGTGTTTTGAACCTTAACGGTTCCGAAATATAAATGTTGTATTCATAATCCTTTTTTGTAATTATAAATGTAAATAATGTTTAATATACCATAGTTAAAATGCAAATTCATTGTGTTATTAGTGTATTAAACTAATCCACACACACACACACATTATACATACATATATATATCTGATCAGGAAAAAAAACGTATTATATATTTCTGATAATTATTCTACATACCATAAATATATGTTTATACACTGATTCAATTTCATGATAGAGTCAATGTAATATTTTGATATTCAGTTTGATCATAAACTTAATTGAATCCATTCAGTTGTAAAGGAGATGCATGTATTGTATTTTTTTCAGAAAATCTTTACTGAAATTTGAAAAAAATATTTTGACATAATAAATTAATCGAGTATTTCAATCTGAATTTTTAGTTTATTTTAAGATAACTTGAATTTAATATATCAATTGCATGATTACATCATGCACAGTGATTGTTAAATACACAATCAAACATCTAAACATGTATTCTTCATTTTATGGTAAACTTGCAACCTTTTTTTATTTCTTGTATTATGAAAGGTATTGAATTATTGAACAGTACAGATTGAACAGTATTTTAAATTTATGAATAGTGTTAGTTCTAATAAAATCATTGGATTCCCTAAAGAATGGATGGTAAAGAATCATTTCTTAAGCTTCCCTAGGGTGATAATTGATTTCTGTTGCGATTTTTCACTGACGATTCAAAAATTTTAAAAGGATTAAATAATCGGTGATTTTGGAAATAACAGGATGATCTACAGCATAAATCCAATTTGTGGAACATGTTGATATGGCCTATTTTAAGTTTTAGATCACCTTAAAAGTTGTTCCCCTTACCCTTCTTGTCATATGGATATGTACCATTCCTTATTTAGCAAAAAAGTTCTTAAAAGCATTTTTATTTTATTTAAAAACTTTTTACAGTTCTTAAATAAAAATTATGGCTTACTTCTCCAAAACTATTTAATTATATCAAAACGCTATAAATATTATTAAAAGTTAGATAATAAATTTCTTAGATCACTACATTTCAAAGTTGTCCATTAGTATTAATACATATGAGTACAAGTATTATTACAGTATGAATACGAATGAAGAAATGAAATCCTTGCTTATAAAATATATATTGTGTTGCTTTACTGCAATGCATATGTTGCATACGTATATTTTATAAGTTTCACTTACATGTATCATACATGTTGCGTAAGAAGTTAAGGCTTAACAACAGTAATTTAATGCAACTTCCTTTCTTTAAACTAGTAAATGTAAATGTAACTATAATTTTTAATTCAAATAATTTAAATATATAACAAATATTTAAAGTAATTGATATTAATTTGCTTATTTGCTTCCCTTGTTATCTTTTCATCGTTATAACATTACTCCAGTATTAGTTATTACACTATTCTTAAGAGAAGTATTTCTGCTACACAATTTTTTAGCATAAATTATAACTTTATTCCATTCATAGTACAGTAACAATACATTGATTTAATATTTTACTACTTTTGCAAATATTTTACGTAGCTATTGAAGAATTTTGAGGTATATGAAAACCAGCACCAACAATATATATAAACTTACTTTTCCCACTAAAGAAAAATTATATGAAAACGCTTTTCCGAGTTTTATTGCTGAGAAATGCACGAAACGCTCATGAGTAATGGATGTGGATGGCGTTCCCCTTCGAGGCGCGTTAAACAGCTTCGAGGAGCAACTGTGAGAAGCTTCCGCCAGAACTTATTGATCATTTGAAGCTATACAACAATTCTTCTTCCTCGATTCAAAGAGAAAATCACATTTTTTTCCATCGCCAATTATAGTACTAACCCGCCAAAATTGTTCACCACACGCATTGGAAACTCGATGCTTTCCGGCAGAAGGGAGATGTTCTCAAAATGATTAATGTCTAGAACCGACAAATGTTGAGGATGTGGAAAGGATTTGATCTTGTGGAGATCACCTCTTTTTTATATTTTTTGACAATTCCTTCCTCTCCATTCACTGATCTTACTAAGCTCTTTTCTATTCTTACCTCAACGAAAATATTCTAGAATAATGTTCAAACCGAATAGGTCAGCAAAGCAGGATCATCAACCAGATCGTTTTTCAGATGATAGTTTAACTTCAGCTCTTTCCTGAAGCACTCAAATAATTCTCAACTCCATTAAGAACTTGAGAATGCATTTTTTAAAGTATAAAAATATAGGCGTGTAGTTCTTTGGGAGGAACTATATATTTTTGCTACACATCATACATTCTCATGTTCGAGAATGTATAACTTCCTAAAGTATCTGATACTTTGTTTGCTCATATACTGCTAAGATAAAGTTATTTTTGGACTCCTGAAATAAATGTAATGAAAATATAAATGTAAAGGAATATATATAGAGTCAAAAAATAGAAAAATCAGAAATAGTATTCATCCAAGAACGTCACAACCATAATATCATGCATTTAACTACTTTTTTATCAGCATATTGAACTCCAAAGTAAACAGACAACAAGCAATGAGTCAGTTTACATTTATTTCAAATAATTGTATTTACACTCAGAAAAAAATTTAGTCACAAGTGAGACATTTGATTTTTTTTTTTGAGTAACTAAGGACTTCTAAACTAACTTCCCAATTATGTAATTAAAAAGCTGTTAGTTTACTCTGATAACGCAAAGTAAAAATTTGTGAAACTGTACATTGTGCTATAGTTACAGTAACCGATTAATTCTTTGCAATAAGCATAGCAATAATTCCTAATAGCTGCTCTAAAATCTTCCCTACATGCCCAAAGTAAACTCCACCATAGAAATATGTGGTGATCTCTCAGATCAAGTGAAAATGCTACAACTGTTGAAGATATATATACATTTTTTCAAAAGATATTCAGTGCGCAGTCAAGGGCTAACGTATTTCCTTACTGGAAGAAAGATACGAAACACTATTTAAGTTAAAAGAATTTTTAACAGTGTAGATATTACTAAATATAATAAATTTATTGTTCTAGATTCTTTGAATTCAAAAAATTTCATATATAATCAACTGTTTCAGATGCCTAGAATTATTGTCATTAGCTTGACACCATTGACTAATAGTTTTGATGGAATGTCGGGGACATTTAATAAATATCATTCATTTTAGACTAAACATTTAAAACTTGAGAGTGAATATTTATGCCGTGTCTGATTTCTTGATTATTTAGTCCTCATGCATGTATAATTATAGTGAAGAAGCCTCAGTTGCGTGTGTGTGTGTGTGTTGTGCAATCAGTTCGTCCCTTCTGATCAAGCATTGTTAATATCAGCCGATTATTATGTCAAGCAAGCAAAATTATAGCTGTTAACCACTATAATAATCATCATGTGAGTCCATTCTTCGTCACCCTTAATCTACACATTAGAACAAGTCTTCCTTTAAAATATTGCGCTAATGAACTAGTAATTCAAATTAATTGCTCTGTGTATTGGCAAATATACTTCCTTAAATTCTCTTAACTCAGGATTTAAAATTCAAGTTATACAAATACTCATTGGTCATAAGTACTAGAGCTGAAAATTTTTAACAAATAAATTATTGTGTTATGCAGATGAGGGTCAGTTTCTTAGAATCATATTTTTAGTTACTAAGTTTATATTATGAATAAAGTAATTACACAAATGGAAATGTATTATTTGAGCATAAGAATAGTATCTACATTCGATATCCAGGGTCATGAACTTACAGTTCCATCAGTCAGTTAATAAATATATTTCGTTGATATGCAACAAACGTTTCTTTTAGTAGCTATTTCTTTCCTTTTAAATTTACCCATGGATATAAATTAGATAAATTTGAATCCAGACTTGAAATGAATAAATTTAGTTCCCATGAATGTCTTCTTTCACATACAAGTAGCAGGAAGCAGAGTTTATTAAAATTTAAATCACAACTTTCAATTTTAAAGTTTCTCTTAGCTGTAAAACATATTTATAGTAAACCTTTTCTTATATATTAATGAGCATGTTAAAATTTATAGAGAACTTTTATAGGTAAGTAATATTCTAAAATGTATGAAAATATTTCACACGCTTTTCGAAAAGTTTTCAATAAATATAAGTAATTTTTATCTGTCTCTTCGGTTTGCAATAATGCAATATTTTTAGCAAAAGAGTTCATAAAAATACCTATCTTTAGTAAAATTTTATGGAATAGTTAAGTAAAAATTATAAATTTTGAGATTACCTTTGAAAATTATAAGAAAAATTTAGAGATTAAAGATTCCTAACATTTATCAAGTTCTTTCCTTATGGTTTCCTGAGAAAGTAAAACAGCTCAAGACAAATTTTTCGATCAAAATGAATTTCAAATTTTCAAATATAAATTGGGAACAAATTTTGAAAAAATCAAGAGACTTTCACATTTTCTGCACTACTGTTCATAAAGTTATAATTCTAGAGAAAAATATTTTTATGTGATTAACCTAATTAATTCATATAAGCTGACAAAATTTTTAATATCAAATAACAAATAAAGTTAGATAGAAACTACAATATTTTTATTCATGTTTATCAACTCTGGGAAAATTTAAATATATTATATTTTAAATATTGTATTTATTTATTAAAAAAACAATTTTTAGCTATATTGATTTAAGCAACTGAAACAAGCATCAAAGCTAATTTTTTTAAATTAATTTAAGTTAAAATTTTTCCAAAATTTGCAAATTTCTAGCATAAATTAAATTATTTAAACTAAATTGTTTTTCATTAGTTTTTTCATCAAATTCTCCATAATTCAAAATATAACTCTTGATTTCTCTTTCTCTGTCTCTCTCTGAATCTTTGTTCCAAATTGGAATAATTACATTTTTTAAGCCAGAATCATAACCAAAAAAACTATTGCTTAGTTATAATTTTAATTATCATATTCCACAATGATGTTTTTTAATCAGTATTAAATCAGATTCATCACCATCAGTTATAGACAATTAACAGGTTATTTTATTATGCATTTTTATGTCTTAATGCTTTGATTGTAAAGTCAAATTTTGTTACACTTATAGAATGTTATTAATAAATATCACTATTTCAAAGATGTCTACAAACAAAAATAAACATAAATTGTGATATGAAATGAAAGATTTAAATAATGAATTTTGAAATTCATTTCTAAAGAATAACACATAGTCTAAAATATCAAATACATCGAAGATAACAGATATCGAAGATAAAAATTTTCTCAACTGAAATTTAAGAGTTCTGGTTAGCTTGTTGGTTTCCATTCCACTCTATCATCTCATTTTGAACATAATTGCGAGTTCGACAGTCACCTACAGTCTTTAAGCAGATTCCGAACATCACACAAATATTATTCCTGGTCAAAGATTCCAAATGTTGAAAGTTATAATTATATTGTCTCATGACATATATAGTTTGTAAAATATATTTTTCTAGAATATAATTAGTTTCGTGGATGTAATGAGAAGCATCGTCTTTCAAAAAATTGTGTAAGAAAGGCAATGAAATAGCGTGTTCAAAATAATTATGACCTCTAGAAATGAAGCGTTCACCAGCATAGAAATCAGCCATATTCCTTAAAAACGTAGAACTCCTTAAAACCAGACTAAGAATATGTAATGCAATAAATTCGTACCATACCTTCGTTACATATGAATTCAGTATGAAACTGCAATTATAGTAGCTTCAGCGTGGAATTTCTGATCCACAAATCTGGTAGCTGTAATTCTTCACAACTCCTAAAAAACTAAAAACTGTTTTTCGCAAGTCTAAATCTACTAATTTAATACAAGTTTGCATGAAATTTGTAAATTTAGCTTATATTTTCATTCTATAGTTTGTATTAAAATGTTGATAAATCTTTTCTTATCCATACACCTCTTAGACAGTGTACGAAACTATATATATATATATATATCTATATATCTATATATATATATATATATATATATATATATATATATATATATATATATATATATATATATATATATATATATATATATATATATATATATATATATATATATATATATATATATATATTATATATATATATATATATATATATATATATATATATATATATATATATATATATATATATATATATATATATATATATATATATATATATATATATATATATATATATATATATATATATATATATATATATATATATATATATATATATATATATATATATATATATATATATATATATATATATATATATATATATATATATATATATATATATATATATATAAGATAAACAGTTAAATTCAGCTAATCTATTATTCATGGGATCTTTTTGCCTTTTTTGATTCTTTTTCATGCAAAAATTTCGTTAATGCTAACTTAAGTTGTGAAATGAGTATAAGGAAAAAGTTATGTTTTTAGTTTCAAAAGATTATGTGAAAAACATAAGCAATCATTACAGATATATGGTATTCTCCAGTACCCGAGTTTCAAAATAGTCTTTCAAAAGCTATTAAAACTTAAATTGACCTATCTTTGAAGAGAAATTTTAAATAGTTTTTGATATAGATATTTTTCTTAACTTTTCATATAAAAACAATGTGTATAGCTTATAAAGTCTTACGCAATATAATATACTAACTTTGTATGTAAACTCTTGTTTATTAAATTCGAAACACATATTATACGTAATTTTGAAAATAAGTAATTAAAAAACTCAATATAGTGATACTTATTATAATTTTTCAACAAATTATATTAAAAATAACAATATTTATATAAAATATATGTACCTTTATTATTCTTGATTTAATAGATCATTGTGATCAGTGCAAGCTATAAAAATTCATGTTGCTTTACTGCATGTCTGAAATTCAAAAAAAAAATTAGCCATGTTTTGGGAAGAAATTTTTTTAATATTAGTATAATTTAGCCATAAAAGTAGATAAACTGAAGGCATGAAACGTTTAAAATCGAGATCTTTTCTGTAAACTTTCAGTATTTTTGAATGTCCATTGATATTAGATTTATCGTACATTTTATCGTTGATTTTACCTTTTCCAGAAGTTTCTAGCCTATTTCTATTTATTTTATTCCTTAACATTGCTCTAAAACTATAAATCAAGTGAAAGCAAGCCCAAAATATATCTTTACGGATTTTGTGTGGGTTCATGATGAATGTGGAAGATCTTGTTCTTTTTAAGCAGGGAAGCAAGTAAATAAAGTTTGAAACAAAAAATAGAAATAATCCTTATGAGTTGAAATAATTTATTAGTAAATATTTTTAGAGTATTTGATGGTGGCCACTATTTTTATAATATTCTGTCACTTCCAAACAGTTTACCAGCTATTAATCTAAAATATGAAAAAATATTAAAAATAGAGTTAAACATTGTCTTACATTTTTATATGAACAATTTCTGTAAAATTATCCAGATAATGATACTGTAATTTTTATTTCCTTAAACCTAAGCATAATATTTAAAGATATTATTTCTCTTTCTCCCTCTCTCTTTCAGAATTAATAAATTACCATGTTAGTAGGATCCACAGAAACACATGTATGCATTCGATTTTCTCAATATTAAATGCGTAAAAGAGTTTTCTCTTTATTTTAATAGACACTCATAAATGTACAATTTTATATCAACATATGTACATTTTGAAGTTCAGAATGCATTCTAGTCTGTATAAAATATCTGACAGCTAAAAATATATTTTTAAGAGAGTGGCTAAACCCAAGAAAATGTATAAGCTAAAGCATCGTGAACTAAATAAATAAAAAAGTGTGAGGCATCAGAGACAGATAAAAAAAAGGGAAGCATTCACCCCAGGGACCTCAGCCGGGAGATTTTTGGCTGCTAACAATGGATGATTCAATCAAAGGTGGGTAGAGTTTTCGCGCCATCTGCTACGGAATGTAGCACTAAACAAAGAACGCTTAAAGAAATGAGAGCGACATTCGGTTTATAGGGTAATTCTTCAACCTTTACAATTTTTACTGGTTTAAAGTAGCGGTCATAAATAAATAGTAAAGGTATGTCGTTAAGGAGCATTACTTATTTCAAGAACGCATTTACATTTGAAAGTGGCTGAAAAAGAGTTTTATGTTGCGCTGAATATTTTTTTCAAAAGGAATATTTTATATTTCAAGGACTTTTTGAAATCTATTTTCATGTGTATTTTGGTTGTCGTGGGGATTTATTTATTTCCAATAATTTTAACTTAGTGTTTACTGTATGTAATTATCTAACAGTCTCTTTATAAATGATAGAATTTCATTCTTGATAAAGGTAGTTTTAGGTAATATTTGTCTAAATAAATTTGATATTTTCGATGTCATTACATATTAAGATAATTCTAAATTTCTCTCTACAAATTTAGTTAAAAATTCTACTAACTTTATTCTCGGTTTTCCAGCTATTTAACTTAGGAATTTCAACACTTCGCGATAATTTCACATTTCCCATAAAAAATACTCGTGACTACACATCTTTCTGGTAATTTAATTTTTTCTAAAACGAATTTCTAAATTATTAATGAATACAAACAATATATTTTATCATTTTCCACCAAAAGAGGGCTTTTAAAAAAGAAGTTTTGATTAAGAGGGGTCATTTGTCGCTTATATTAAAAACCGGAGAGTTATATTTCCTTCCTTTTTATTTGTTAAAAAAAATAGTTACTCAGAAACAACTAGAATAGTTTTTGTTATTACTGTATGCCTGAAAGGCTCCGCAAAAAATGTAAGCAGTATTTTCACTACTGTAAGAATATTTTTAAGGATTGAGATATCTATATCTGCTGATTGAGAGTATCCATATTCCAATGAATTATTGCATCTTTTTCTTTCCTTATGGCTGGATCTTTTGAACTTCAATAGCTAATTATCTTTACAATCAAAGTTATAAGGAATTCCAATAAATATATAAAGCAGATATAGATACTCTCAATCCTTAAAAATATTCTTACAGTACTGAATATACTGCTTAAAATTATTTGCGGAACCTTTCAGGCATTCCGTAATAACTAGAATACGAAATCTTAACAGACTGTCAACTTTTAACACTGAATTAATAAGCTCATAATATTATAATCAATTAACTATAATAAAAATTATAATCATAAATAATGATATATTACCAGGAAGTTCCGTCCATTTTTAGAATAAAGCAAGATATAATACAAATTTATCGTAAGGTCAATAAACATTATTAAATAATATAATAGATTTTATTATTAATGACTTCTTACCAGTGTGAGAGCAATTTCTATAGCCCATTTTTGAAAAATCTTTTGTCATTTTTTTCATGCGAGAAATTTAAACAGTGCTTAATTGATGTCTTCTTCTTTTGCCCTTTCAAAAATCCTGCCCAGGGAATAAGTGTATGAGACAGAATTTCCCAGCCTAGTTCTGCAATTTATTTGACGAACTCTTTTCTTTGCCTCTTTCTTGGAATGTTTATCTTGGAACATACAATGTCCACCTCTTTTCTTGGACTTTAAATTATCCAGTTGCTACTTTTCCGAATCGAGCTTTTCGTTCAATTTTTAATGCTCATAATGTATTGGTTTTCGAATGTCCCACCACATGCACAACATTCTCTTATTCAGAGTAAAATTTCTTTTAGAGTTGGAAGGGCTAGATTTTCCTCACAATATACACTTTTCCTTACGAAATTTTCGTTGGTAATCCACTTTTCATCCCCATGCATAACAATCCAATTCAAGGAGGGCTCGATTTTGTTCTGAACAAGCAGAAATATGCATGTGATGACTCGATCATCAAAGTTCCGACTTAATTCATGTTGCGCCCATTATGAATATTCCCACACCAATACTATCTTCTGAATATGGTCCGAAATAGTTTGTGCTGAGCTGAATTAAGCTTTCTGCGATGATGTTGTCAGAAAAAGATCTTTCTTTATATGGTTTTAACAACATCGTCATCGATCAATGGACAGAACTTTCCGGCTGACTAAATATTTTTTCCAAAATTCAAGGTGACAGGTTATAATTATAGAAAAGTAGGAGATCACTATTTTTTATCCAGTGTGATTAGGTAACTAACCTGATTTTTTTAAGTAATTTTTTAATGTATGTTAATACTAGATTACGTTAATGTCAGAAGTATTTTTAATAAGGTTACACACATGATTTCTGTAAATAATATAAAAACAATTATTAACTTATTTGTTTCTAATACTTAATTTTCTTATTGTTCTAAGGTATACATCAAGTTATATTCTTACACATATTTAGCAAACATTTTTACACATATTTAAGTACATTATGTTCTATTATACTCAAACTTTGTTATTTTTTATCTTCTTATTTTCTTCTAAAAATAAATATACAGCAAAAGTATTTTTACTGTTATACAGTATTTGCAATTCACGAATTTGTTTTTGACAATTAGCACAAAAATTTAAATAGAGTTAACTAATTTTGTATAACAAATGCATTATATTGTGAAATATAAATTACAATTCACAATTTATTTTAAAGTTACAAAGTATTAGTATTAATTATTCTAAATATATAATTTGATATTAATGATTAATAAAACTTTCAATAACATTGTTCAACCCCTAAAAATTAAAAATTGACATAACTAAAAGAACACTTATTCCATTCATAGCAAATTTTTAATATAAAATTTAAAAACTCACGAATTAAGATGCGAATTTTAATTTTCACTTTCTGAAGGTAATCAGTTTGAAGAAAATAACAAACATTTTCATGTAACTAATAACCATAGTATATATTTCCTGTAAATAAAAATAATTTATGCTAGAATTAGATATTAGAGGGAAAATATTAAATAATAATAATAATAAATAATTATTTTGTGCTGTTCTTCAAGTGCATCAATTAACAAATGGATGATACGTAAGAATATAGTTTTATGCACAATAATCAATAGTTTTGAAGCATTTTGTTAGCATGTTCTGCATAAAGTAGTAGTTTAAAGGCCTATCTTCATAATATAAAGTTATCTTAAGATTTGATTAATCATAGCAATAATTTTTTTGCGTTATGCAGCAAATAATTTTGATTTCACTGTTTGTATTTCTTAAATTCTCACAGTGAATTCTCTTTACTTTATTCTATGAAATTCGAAATTTTCTTTGCTATTCATTTGTAATAATAATATTATAATCTTAATTTGTTAGTCAATTGTAAAATATTTAAAACTTCCTGATTAAGAAAATAAATACCCTAATTTGTTCAACGAAAATAACTGGGGAAAAATATAGAATATTTATTTATAAAAATGACTTCAAAATATAATAACCATCGAAATGTCTAATGCTAATATAAATTCTGAAAAATATAATAATTGTTAACTAAGTATATATATAAACATAATTTTAATTTATTTTTCATTTGATAAAGGTAATTATATATTTATTTAGTTTTTATTACTACTAGGGTGTTAATTTAATTTTAATCATTAAAGAAAAATTAAATTCTATAAACTCACTTAATTTTATTAAATTTAAATGAAATTATGTATGTTAAAATGGAATTTAGATACTATAGAAGAATAAACTAATTTCATTAAATTTAATTAGTTTTAAATTATTAGCAATGCTTTGTTAAATGTAATAATTTACCAAAAATAAATAAATATAAACTAATTTGCAATATTTCTAACATTTTTCTTAAGCGAATTAAAGTTCACTTTTCTGCGTAATAAGTATTTACTTTGAAACAAATCTAAAAAAATATAAATATAACTTACCCATACAAACACACCACAAATGCCTATAAGATTATTTATATCCTTTTGTGTTAATCGACAATTTTTTTAAATGTTATTTTACTCCCCGAATATTTAATTTAAAAATCATCCATCGCACACAATATCCCAATACCACTTTGACGTCTATTATATGGTAATATAAGCATTCATTATAATATAATAATTAAGAAAAATATTTTAAACTGTATTTCAAACTTCAAATTTTTCATAGGTGTGTATTTTTAAATTAAAATTTTGCCACATTTTCTCTCTTTTTGGTATGTTATACTAAATTTACTTTAAAATATTTAAAGCAGCACAATTAAGCAAATTTGACAAGAGCATACAGTTTAAAACGAATTCCAAATCCTTACAGTAATCCACCCCAAAGTTAGGAATTGAACTCATGAACATAAAACGCATGAACATATTAATCATTTAATTATCAGCTCAAATTTTAATCATATTCGTTTTATGGCAAATAAATTCAAATTTTATTATTAGAAGATATAAATAATACAATTTTTAAAAAATGCACGGTTAACGGAAAATGTAATGTCACTTATGCTTAGAAAAATGAAACAACACTTTAAAATTTCTAGTCTTTCTTGATCTTCAGTGAGATTTTTTATTATTAGAAGAATTAAGCATTCTTAACAATTTCCGATGAAAACCAAAATCCTGTTCTTTTTTAATTCTATGAAATAATACTGAGCAACGAATTCCATTAAGTAATACCTACATTCTTAGAATCTTCAATGACAAAGGGTTAAATTTCAATAAAATTTCGATCACTGAAACACCAATATTCTATTATATGTACTAAGAGAACTATGAACAAAAATTAAATGAACATTGTTAATTTAATTTATTAATATATATTATTAGTTTTAAGTTATTTATTATTATTAATAGTAATAATTAATTAGCATTAATAATTCACATCGTAGATTACCGTAAATTCAAAGAACTTGATGAGGCATCTCTACTGCAAGAATAACTATTACAATTCGCAGAAACAAATTCTTATTATTAAAATATGAGCTTTTAAAACATAAGCTACTATCATATTATTAGAACGTTTTGTATCTGTATTAAAATCTACATAAAACATTTGATATTTCATGCACTTCCTAGAATGGCACTACAAAATATTTTTATTAAAATAATTTTATTTACTTCCGAATTCAACATTTAACTATATAATAACATAAATTAGAAAACCTTTTATGAACTAAATCAAATGGATTTGCTCTATTATGATGGTCAAAAATTAAAAACTAGCTTAATACATCTGATATTTGATCATACAATCTCGCTGTAGAATTTTAGATATTTGAGAAAAGTACATATATTTTAATTTTATAATTTCTTTACTATAATTAATTAATTATAGTAAAGAAAACCCTAAAAATAGTGTATGAAATCAAAATTGAAAAGAAAATATTGTTTTGTGTAAAAATGTTATTTTAAAGCTCTTTCCTAAAATATAATACCAGTTTATTAATTACTATGCTTACTAATATCGAATCAATAAATTCTAACAAACATTTTGATATATGATTAAATCACTGATTTATTGCTCTAAATCGAAACAGAAAGAAAATTACAAAAGTCTGCAATAATCATCTGTATCAGAATAAAATGATATTTTGTCAAAAAACTAATTTTACATTCCTCTTGAAACCAGTTCTAAAGATTTTTTCAGATCAATATTGCCGTTACGACGTTTGCGATTTTTTGATAGCGTGAAGACTGTATTTAATAAGTGATTGATTAAAGTTTAATAAATAAGTGAAAAGCTGAAATATTTATTTCAAAGAGAAAGAACATTTTCAGATTAATGTTAAACATCGTTTATTAAATATTTTGAAGCTGAAAGATATATTGTAATATATTTAAGCAAGGTTTTAATCGAAGCAATCATAGAAATTCCATAACGAAAAATCCATGTATGTATATATATTTATATATATATTTCTTAGATTATTTTTATTAAACCAGTTGTGCATTATATATTTGAACAAACAAATAAAATGTTTGGCTTAGATAAAAGAAAGCAGCGTTTCATCATCAAAAAACATTCATTAAATGTAAAAAAGCAGTTTTCAAAATTGTCGTTTTCTTTTATTTTGAAATAAAGAATTCTTCATATCGTTAACCATAGTTGCATGTATACATTTAATGTAAAAATTCACCAATTTGGTGGTGAAAGACAATTAAAAACAGTTGGGTTATTACTTAGTTATAATCTAATTTATTTTGTAATCTTTCCATACTCGTCAATAACAGCTATTGTGAACAATATATTAAAAATGCGTTTTCCAGTGTTTTTTTATTCTTAACACTGTTAAAGTTAGGTATATTAAGCCTGAAAAATTAAATGAAACCTACCGAAATTTATCTGATTGCGAATTTTTAAAATGCATTGGCGCTTTACATTTTTTTCATTAAAAATTTCCTAAGATTTTAAGTTGTTTAGAAGTTTTTAACACTGCTCTCCTTTTCAGAGATTGAAAGAATATTTTAAAAAGGAATCAGATATTTCAAGAAATTATAGCAAATTAACCATACATAGTTTCTTAACATATTCGGTGCTGTTTCCTTATATTTGTTTTAAGAAACAGATAAAACTGATTTTCACTTATTACTATGGAAATATACTAGTCGTACTTGGTAAAATACGTTTCTTTTTTTAAATCCTATATAGCTGTACTAATCCGTGACCTTCCCCACAACTTCTCTCCAAGCAGTATTGTGAGCGAGATATCCTCCAGGGCCTCGGACATAAGCAGGATTAAAGGTTGTAGTTGATATTCCGCACTGTGCATCTTCCGAAGCTGCTATTGCTATTAATGACTTTCTTTATACCGATTATTCCATGAATGACATTGCTAATGCTATCATCCTTGTAGTTTTTTCCACATTGTTATGTGTAGCTTTAAGAAGTGTTCTTCTCATGTTGTAAAAATATTAAGAATCACATTATTAAGCACTTTCTTATGTAGTTCCAATGAAGAAAATCGATAACAATAAACTGGAATCACCATGAGACCTATCCATAAACTTGCTATAAAATTAAATAATTTTACGGTATTGATATGTAAAGAAATTATATCTATACATATGATAAAATGTACATAAACTGTTTTTTATGAGAATTTAAATAAACGGACAAGTAGATTAAATTGTTTAGAAATACAAATGAAAAAACTTAAAGATTGTAATTCAATAATTTCGAAATCATTTATAAGTCATTTACTGTTTTTCTAAAGAAAAAAATAAATAATTTTTAAATAAATAAATACCGTACATATAAAAAATTTTAAAAACGAATATATTTATAAATGTTCAGAAATTCTTAAAAAAAATTTATACATAATCACTTATACGATGTACAATTTTAATGACTGTGCAAGGAAAATTTTAAAAAATTCATTTGCAAATGAAACTTTTTTCAGAACTAATATGCTTTATTAGTTTCTTTGGTTTTGATTGTCTGTAGCTCAACGTTCATTTCATGCACACGAGAACAAGTTTGATCGGGATCTATAGTTAAACGTGGAATCCGAACCAATAGTAACATCTAAGCCCTGGGTGACACTCCACTGTAAATTAAGTAATTACTTATGATTTTAGTACTTTCACCATCGTGGTGCTATGGTTAAACGAAAGACGCATCCTGCTGACTTCAATTTGCATTCCCAACGGCACAGTGAGATTGGCTTGTCCAAGTGTCATAAGTAACAACAACAACTAATGGTGTACTATTTCTTCAGATCCAATTATATCTTAATCATGACTTTTTAATTTTTTTAACCCATTTTTTAACTATTGTTGAATACTCAAGTGTTTGAACATTTTTAATAAAATAAACTGATTGCATATATTAACAACAAAATATTTTAAAATGAATGGTAAAATTTCAATTTGTAATTTAAATAAAAAATTTTATTCCTGGAAAGTTATCAAAATATTCTTTTTCCAAAAATAAATACAAGTCAGTTAAAACTACACAAAGTTTCTTGAAAATCTTCTTCAGTAGTTAAAATGTAATTGATATTTTACAAAATCGATAGTAAGCAAATTCGATAATAGATAAACACGTCGATAATAAATAATTTCATTAAATATAATTTCTGTTTTGATAAATAGTATTAAAATAAAAGTTTCCTCATTCATTAACCTCGAATATTCCATCTTTTGTTGATTCCAAAACTCTGTAAGTGATTTAATGATAAAACTAGCTTCATTTCATTAAAAATGTTTTTTCAAAATGTGTGACATTTCAAAGAATAAATAAATTTCAAACATTAATTTTTATAGATAAAAATGAAATATTTTTCTCAGTCCTTTTTCTTTAATTTTGAAAATATTTTACAAGTAATTATTAAATACACTACAATTTTACATTTTTATTATTTTATAAATAGTTCTTTGTTTAAAGAAAAGTAATAAATTTTTCGAAATGAATTATGATTAGAATAATCGTGTGGAGAATTTCTTGCAACAAAGCCAATATTATTTTATTGAAGGAGTTTTTACAAATTTTATGTCTAAATAAAGTCTTTTTAAATTTCTATAAATGGTTCTATTTGTCCAATAGTTAAGCATCTTCTACCATCGATACTTTAAATTAAACTCTAGACTAAAACACGCCTATAATTGAAGGTTTCTTTGGATCCTGTTTTCATTGATTAAAAAATTACTTTTTTTAATCAATGTAAACAGATAGTGAAACAGAAAATAAGTTAAAAAATTTTAAATAAAATCAAAGTGCAGAAGATATTACAAGCAACAATGAATCATGTTGAACAATAAATACTGCTTATGCAAATTTCAAACATTCAAGTGAGAGAAAAAGGATCGAGTAAGAAACATTCATATAAGAGAAAGACTACTGGTACGCAAAGGATTAAAATATGTTTTAGAAAACTTAAGAAAACATTAAAATAATCCTGTTTTATTAGGATTTATTCTAAAAAGACTTATTTTATTTTTATGGTCTAATGTGAGTGATATTATAAGATGTCCTTCTAAATATTTCCAAATTAATAAAATTTTAATTTTAAAATATTAAAAGCATTTGCTTGTTCATATTAGAAATGAAACCAGAAAACAATTCACATTAAAATATTAAAATTATTTATGATATTTTTTTAAAATTTTATTTAATTATTTTAAATTTTATTTATAATAATTCTTAATAAAACAAAAAGTATTAGCCGAAATTAATAAACAAATTGCAAACTTTATTTTAACTACTTCGTGCTTAAATGGCATTTAATGACAGAAAAATTGCGATTTAAGAGTTAAAAGTTAATTCAAAACAAATAAACGCATAGCAATCGAATCCATAAGTAAAGATATGACTCTACTAATGGGTAAAATTCATTTGTCAATCGTTTCAAGACACTGTATAATAATTTTAATGGAAAATTGAAAAATACAAACGTAAGACATCTTTTGTCTGTGAGGTTTCTATTTGATACAAGCATCCTGAAATACCTGTTACTTAGACAAAATACTTAGACCAAAATCTGGAAAGACAGCTTCTTATTTAATTTACAGTTCATCAAAAAAGTAGTGATATTTTTAATGTCAGTTAAATATCCATTGTGGAAAATACGAACTTTTACCTAATCAAAAACTTAAAAATTATGTATAAATTGATATGAAGAACGTTCTATAATTTAAATTAAATTAAATTTATCTAACATTACATCGTGGAAAAGGTATGAAAAGTAATGTTATGGTTTTTAACCTAATAAAATGTTGAATGTCTTGTAATAAAAAGATTTATCTTATTCCATTTTTTTATAATTCCATGCAATAATTTCATTTAAAATATTTCTGTTTGAAATGAATAAAAGCACAATAATAAATCATAAAATATATGTCATCTAATCACATGAATTAATTCTGATACATTTCTATAAATATGAATTTGGCTTCAGTAAATCACGCTATTGAAATATTTCAAACGCGATTACATTATATGTTAAATTTTCAATTTGACTATTTTTATAATTTCAATAACTCAGGCTTTGTAATTCGGAGCACATTGAATGGAAATATTAATAGAACCCAATTTTTAAGTAATGACATGAAATTTAATTTAAATGAGGATTTTTGCTAACAACACATGCTTTTCCCAACTGACATCTGTTAGCGTCCTGTTCATATGCAACTAATTTATTGACACAAAATGCCATTATTTGAAAACTGCTATAAGACCTAAAAATGAATGCAAATTTTATAACAATTTGTCTTCCCTTGTGCTGTAATTTCACCAAATTAAAATTAATAGTTTTTTTATTTTATTTTAGCTAGAGTTAAAAATTACGCGAGCTTGAAATTTGAATCATATATCAATTGAAAAATATCAAATTCATTTAAAAAAAGATAAATAAATATTTTAAATTCTGCAGATTGCGCAAATCTTTTCCCTTAGAATGATCTATATTTAGAATTTATTGTGATTTTTTATTTTTCTCTTTATCTTGTTTCCTTCCTTTATAAAATCTGAGATAATATTTTTAATTTCCATGCCTTCTCATCATTTTGTCCTTCCAAATACTTAACAAAAGCAGATTTGGAATTCTTTTGAATTTGTGGTGAACCACATATGGCAAAATCACAATATAAGACCAGGAAAACAGTTCATCTGAGTTTCTTTTTGCTATATTAACCGTAAATTTGCTTCTACAGTCTTATGTGTTAAACATTCTAGTAAAAATTAAAAAATGAAAATGGTATGAGCGATATTATATCGCTTAGAATCTCATATATTTCTCGATTGAAAAAAAATATTTTTATACCTTTAACATAAATCTTTTAAAAAATATGTTTCCAAAATTATCTAACAGCATTTCTTTAAGAAGTATTATACTAACACATATTTGAATAAACAATACGATATTCCACTTTTTCATTGAATTTTTTAAGCATAAAAATATATTAAAGCCTTTGAAAGAGTTTTAAGAGAAATGTGATGCGAAAAAAAAACAAAAGATTTCAGATAGTATCTTCCTAAAATGACAGTTTATATTGATTATATGTAAACTTTTTACACTCGATAGTCAATAACATCTCGATTGTCTCTGCTAACATTAGTTGAGTTTTAAAAAGTTTTCGATCGACTCGTTTGGCTTATATCCAACTATAAGCTTTCCGATAAAAAGAATATGGAGAGCTTTTCGCAACTCGTCAACAGGTCTCTAAAAACGTATCAAAAACGCTTAAATTAAATGTTCTGTTTTAAGTGGTCTCTTTTTTTCTTGTTTACTTTAATGAATACGTATATTTTTAATAAGCAATTTATGTCCGTAGTTAAAATGATATTAAAAATAAAACATTTTTTGCGTAATCGTTAACAATATGACCGCTATTGAATAAAATTTTTCTTGGAGTGATAAGCAAAATAGAAAATTAGAGCTGAAAAATGTTTTTGATTTTAAATATAATGAAAACAATTTTTACAAACTTTGTTAAAATAAGAAATGCAATACCTTCCTGTAATTCAATTTAAGCAAATTTCTGTTAATTTAAATTGATCTAATATTTTAAAAAGCTAATTAGTTTAAACTTAATGTTTTCATAATTTCTTCAGCATATTTACGACCTGTACACAAATAATATGGGTCACTAGAAAGAAAACATCAAAATTAATGATGCTGTTTTATTATTATTATTTATATACTGAATTACATTTTATATGACAATCTCGAATAACATACTGCAGTGTTGATAAACCTATGGTACATATAATCAAAATAAATATATAAGAACTTTATAAGTAATACGAAGATTAACCTAAAGTATTTTATGCTTCCAATTTTAAAGGGGAAAATTATTTTTATTTTATATTTTATTTCATATTTTAGATAAAATTTAGGCAAAGAAGAATCTTATTTTCAAGCCAAATGTATTTTCATCCTTCTTCAGTTTTTCATTGGGCTTCAAAAGCTGTAATAAACTAACCAATAGATTAATAAAACCTTTATGCGTCCCATTAGAACTTTAAAATATAATATAGAAACTTCCTAATTTTATTAAATTAATGATGAAATTATAGTAATGTAAACAATAAAACCAGAATTATTTGGGTAGACACAATGATTATTAATGAGAATGGGGAAGAATCTGAATATGTAATACATATTGGACTGCAGAATTAGTAAGCAAACAAAATTTTGAAATAATTTTCTACAGTAAAAGTTTTTGAGAACTAGGGTGCTGTAATTAATGATTACTCTGATTTATGCATATTTAAAAAAATATCCATTACATGTCATTATTTTAACTTCTGTTGATTTTAATATGAGAATAAGCAAAAAAAGTTCAAAAGCTGTTTAATTTTTCATAAATGCATAATATATGATGAAATCTTGTGACTTTTTTTTGTACATCGAAAACAAATACTCTCCACAAATAGTCTTATATGTATGTAGCATTCAACTTAATGTGATTAAAGATATTAAGAGAGGTAGTTTCTATATCTTTTTAAATCAAACATGTTACAATCTACTATTCATTTAAAATTTTTACAAAATTGTAAAATGCAATATACAATAATATATTACTTCACATAAAAATATATATATATTACACCGTTAATTATTTTTAGATCACAAATATTACTATTTGAAAGTAATGGGAAAAAATTTTCATAAAGTATGTGTAAACTTATTTTTGTTGCTAATGCTGTATGAAAAATATTAGTATATCTCAATAACACAATATTTTTTTTGGATATTTTAGTTAGAAGCTTTAATGAAAAATTTTTCATTGGTATTAAAACACTATTAATTTTAATAAATCAAAATTAAAACTACATGATGTATTACACTCACTTTAGATGAACGATAATAATTTATTTTAAAATATTTCACTAAAATTCAAAATTAATCATAACTTTGAAATGTAAATCATCAAAAAAATTCAAAGCTTATCTTTTTGTCTTATTGATGTTTCTCAGAATAAAGGAACATATTGCGGAAATTAAATCTTTTCGACAAAGAGCTTTAACAATGAGCAATAAAAAAACATTTTTATTGATGAAGCTCTAAAGAGGAGTCTATAACATTTATATTTTTTAAAGAAACATGATTGAATTATTAACACTATTCTGTCTTAATTGAAAATAGGATATTTATTCCTTTGGAAGAAGAAATTACTTTCTAAATTATATTACAGTTAAAACAATTTTTTAAGATAAAGAAACAAAAACTAATTATAAATATTTAATTAAATAAAGTATTTTTAAAATAGATATTTTAAATAATGATTAATTGAATAAATATTGAATACTGAAATACATTTTGATAGCTTAAACAATGGGTGTTTAGTTTGTGAATAAATTTTAATAACTTTCTTTAGTGAAATGCACCATCAAAAATTATGTTTATTTTATACAAGTTGTAGAAACCATGTGTGTGTGTTTATTTAAAATTATAGAATCTTGATCATGGAATTGACGTTCCGTTTGATGATTTCAGAAATATATCTCATTGTTTTCACTTAAATAACATTTGGTTTGTTGATTCGTTTTACTCTAATCACTTCTTACATATAAAATCTAATTGAACTGGACTTCAATTTATAACTAATAGCTGTCTTCTGAGTGGGAATCGTACCAGCAAGCTTTTGAGTTAAAAATCACACACGTTTAATATAACAATGCTTACATGTGGGAACAGATAACGAATCATACATATGATGATTATAAGCACACTAACCTCTGAAAAGGAAAAAATATCAGATATCACTACAAATAATAACTGAAGAAGAAAATATGTGCACTTGCTTCATAACACAAATATGCTTTTATCTGTTTACATCTAATAAACTCTTATGTAGTGGAATGTTCTTTCTTGGTCTAATGGCAACTATTTTGTAATTTTAATATTATTTATTAGTTGATTCGAATAAAGAAGAAGGTGAATGCAAATAGCTAATATGTGAACAAACTATTAGTAAATTAATAGCATGTTTTTGTAATTTAAACAAAATTGCAATAACGAAATCTCTATATTTTAAATTCAAAATTACATTCGCAATTATTCACGCTACATTTTTTAATAAAATATAAAACGTAGTTCTTTTAGACTGTTTTGAAACTTCGACAATAATTTTTATTTAAATTACAAAATCTGCCAAACAATACATAGAATAATTTACTATTATTTCTAAAACATACATAATTTTGATACATAATGAATAGAGTTTCTTCATGGCATTCATGAATACTTATGCAATTTTTTTACTTACGTGAACATTTCCATAAATTTATCTTAAAATGATAAGCAATAAGAAATAATAATAAACTTAGTGATTTGTGTAGGTTTTTAAGTAATTATACCAATATTTAAAATCGTGAATACAAAAACTTATCTTGATAAAAATTTTATGGATCTTAAATTATCCAGTTTCTTTTAAGTTGCTCGAAAACAACATACGTGCGCAAAATACATATTCCTTTACAACATGTGAAAAAGAATAAAACATACACATGATGCATCGTCTCACATATTTCTCGAATTTTTATTCATATTCATTTTCAATCGAATTCATTTTCATAAAATTTAAAACTTTAACTTAATTCTCTGGATAAATAAATAGTTATTGAAAATAAATATATTTATGCAAAAATGAAATAATAACATTATTTTAATAAGTTTAATTTTATAAAATGGTTATCAAAGGTTTCAGATAGTTAAGCAAGCTTAAAATTTCCATTTACACAAAATAAGTTGATATAAAAAAATATTTCTATATTTTAACTAGATGTAGTTATATTTTAGATAATGTATAACCCCTTTGTTAAATTTTCTTACAAAAAGCAAACATTTTTACTATTAGTTGTATTTTTGAAACCAATTTTTCTTTGTGCATTTTTCCTTTGGATAAAATTTCCAGAATTAATTTATCAAGCAATGCAGAAAAATCTAGCATATACAATAATACATCAACAAGTATGACAAAACAATAAATTTTTTAAATCCCAAAAAAAATCTGTTGCGAATATATCTATCATTAAATACAATAAATTAAGGTTCAAATCAAAACAATACAAATTAATAATAACATAACCAATTGCAATTTTAAAATGTTGGATATATAGATACGGTTTGTTGGTCCCTATTAAGTAATTTTTGGTCCAAAAGGGCTAATTCAACAGAAACCAAGAATTTTAAATGGATGACTAGCCATAATATACATTTATACTTGAGATGGAATATGAATCCTCGAACTGCTGAACTGAATGCTAAAAATCTAATTATTTAGAAACCAACTCGGCTATACTCATAAAGAAACATAAGTAAAATACGAATACATAATATGCATTTATGCTTCAGATGGAATATGAATCCTCAAACTGCTGAACTGAATACTAACAACTGAATGCTGAAAATCTAATTATTTAGAAACCAACTCGGCAATACTCATAAAGAAACATAAGTAAAATACGAATACATAATATGCATTTATGCTTGAGATGGAATATGAATCCTCGAACTGCTGAACTGAGTGCTAACAACTGAATGCTGAAAATCTAATTATTTAGAAACCAACTCGGCAATACTCATAAAGAAACATAAGTAAAATACGAATACATAATATGCATTTATGCTTGAGATGGAATATGAATCCTCGAACTGCTGAACTGAATGCTAACAACTGAATGCTGAATATCTAATTATTTAGAAACCAACTCGGCTCTACTCATAAAGGAGCATAAGTAAAATACGAATATAATGTAAATAACCTATATTAAATATTAAAATTATATTTTACTATTATAGAAAACTTTTGTACTATATATAGTTACAAAAATATGGATGGATTTATATTATTTGCATACAATTTACAAATCATTTAAATATATCTGAATTTATTTCAAACACAAAGTCTATATTAAAAGTAAAATGGCAACTTTAATATTAATACTATTCAACATGAAAGAATTTTATTATTTTCTTGCTTGTTTACCTCTCTCTCTCTCTCTCTAAACTCAAATATATTTGCATTCCAAAAGAAATCAGATCTTTATATTAATGACTAATTTTGGTAAGAATTTCTGTAAAGTAAGATTGAAGCAACATAAATTCGAGGAAATGTGAAAAAACAAATAGCATTTTAAAGCCAGCATTTCCTTATAAAAAGCAAGAACAAGAAATAAAATAAACATTTTAGAACAAGACAAGAGATCCTGGTAGAATATTTCCAAGTTTAATGAAAAACAGAATAGCTATAAAAGCGAATATATTTTCCCCATTGACTTGCACCACCCGATTCCCCAAGTCACTGCAGCCTCAAATTCTCAGTATCAAGGTTTGAGTTGAAGTACCCCATTCGGGTCGATACCTTTCTTTGCATGACTCTGTCAGAAGAGGTTGAAGATGGGAAGAATTCTGAAAAACAACGCTGATCATTCCAGGCAAATACAATAAAAAATATCTTCCTCTCCTGTGCTTCTTCTATGTTCCTCTTCATTTCTGAGAATGTGTGGTTGGGTAAGAATATATCATCGGTATTTTTTTCTCCCATTCGAAAACAGTTGCACACATAAATAAATTCTTTAATAGAAAGTTTATTTATTTATTTTTTGTAGAATACTGAATGATTTGTCAATAGCTTATGTTTTATATACAGACTGAGAAAATATTCCACTTAAATGCTTTCTAAGCAATTTCAATTCTCTACATTTATTTTAAAGTATAAAAAGTCTTTTTATTCCATCATAAAAATAACAACAGATCTGATATACTTAAGAGAGTGAATAAAATAGTTAATACATGCTTCTCCAATTCAACACCAAAGAAAAGGAATATTTGCATAATGTGAAGCAAATAAATTTATTTCGATATTAAATGTAATATAGGTAATTTATAATTCATTATTATTTTAAAAGTGAAAGTGGTGGGGTAGTTAACTTTTACTTAAGTGGAAAGTTTTATTTTTTTGAATTCAGTTTTCAGTCATTCATATTGTATTTAATATCACTTTTTAAAACTATGAGCATTAGTTTAATTCTGATTGTGTGTGTGTGTGTGTGTGTGTGTGTGTGTGTGTGTGTGTGTGTGTGTGTGTGTGTGTGTGTGTGTGTGTGTGTGTGTGTGTGTGTGTGTGTGTGTGTGTGTGTGTGTGTGTGTGTGTGTGTGTGTGTGTGTGTGTGTGTGTGTGTGTGTGTGTGTGTGTGTGTGTGTGTGTGTGTGTGTGTGTGTGTGTGTGTGTGTGTGTGTGTGTGTGTGTGTGTGTGTGTGTGTGTTTTCATAATTATACAAAAAATTGATTACTAATGGTTAGAAGATTACTCTTCGCTTAAATACATAAGAAAATAATTGATACATAGCGTATCTATATTTACTACGTAACGCAAGTTCATGTATACAGAAATTGTTAATTGGTAAAATACTTAAGAAAATTAAGAGTTTTATGTTCCCTTTATTTGTTGTTAATTAGCTATATATATTGTGCTTACGTTGTATTTAAGGAATATTAGTTACATTACGTTGCACTCATAGAAAATGTTAATCAATGATAATTTTTGTACTTTTCAAATTATACAAAAGGAGCTTAACATTGAATCTGCCCGCATGTTTATATGTATTTCAGGAAAATGGAGAATGAAAAAAATAGGTTTTCGTTAGTTCCTTTATAATTTAAGTAAGCACCAAAACAAGGAGCTTTTCAGAATTCACAAAGAAATTCTTAAATTTTTTAAAGTTGATGAACGCCACAGTATTTAGCTGGTGATGAAGCGTATATACCATTCCTTGACGTTCCAACATATTAAGAACAAAAAATAAGAGCCGCTGATGATAATCCCACTTCCTTATTTGAGAAAAGAAAGCATATCATGAAAAAATCAATGTAGTATGCTGTGTGTTTCTACGGAAGTAAGGAATAGATCAAAATATCAAACTAAAAATACAAAAAAAACGTCACAGCAAACTCTGGTGCATAATTAAATCTCTTAAGAAACTCTTAAAGTAGTGAATGTTAAAGGACCTTCGCTTCATCATTACACTTATCTTCTCATCCAGTTAGATTGGCAGTTTAGTTTTGTAAACACAATTCCATAAAAGTGATAGAATTTACCTGATTTAACCATATGTTATTTTAGACTATTTTTTAGACTAAAAGTCAACTTATTTGAACGTTATTTTATTCAAAAGATGAGATTGATTAGCTTACAAATACAATTTTTTCATCAATTTCTAAAAAGAAATAACTTAAGCTGTCCATCTTTTAAAAATCGCTTACCGAAGAGCATTAATGTTGTCAGGGATCAATTTAAATACTCCTATGATTTTGTAAATATAACTTCAGAAATCTAAGTGAATCTCAAAATTTTCTGAGTAACCCTAGGATAAAGGAGAATATTTTGTCTCAGAGTGATACAAGACAAACACTTGTCAAGGGTACAACCGTGTGTTAAAAGCGACCTCGCTTATTTCAATTATCTAAATCCAAAACAGATATTGATGCATGCAAAAAAGCTGGTGTGTTTTTGATCCTCAAGTAATAGCCTTGTAATAACACATTCCTGAAATGTTGATGTGAATGTAAAAACCCTCTTTAATGGATGACTGTTTCACTATTTTTTCTTTGGTTTTCAACTACCCGAAGATATAAATCCGATGAGCATATTTTGATTTTATAGAACCATGAAATATAATAGTATCTTTATCAAGTAGAAAGAACAGCAAGTTTAGGATCAGGCAGACAATATCTCGAACAGTATTTCTCAGCATAGTATCAAAAAATTAGCATGATTCAAGGCTTTAAGCTTCACTGGCTCATTAATATGCAAAAGTTCTGCTTAAAACGTTGATCTTCAGAATCATTCTTGCAAAATTTCAACAATTAATTAGAATTCTTTTATAGATAATACATAAAACTAATTTATTTCAATAGTTGTTGCCATTTTCCCACATCATATGCATGCATAATTTGTACCTCAAAAGATTAATATTAATAACATATACAATAATAATTACATAATAACTTCTCAACAAAATTGATAAATATAATATCAAATAATTGGTAAATATTATTTTAATTCATATCCTCTCTAGAATTAAAAAAATCTATAAATTAAATTAAAAACCATATATTACATTTATTTTTGATAATTTTTTATAATCTTCAATTTTTTATTTATTTATTTTTTTTACTTATATTTCCTACAAAATATTACAGTATAAAAAAGTCTATTTTATATCCCCTTCTCATGTAATAGTATATAAGAGCTATTTGTTTACTTACATTTCACTAGACTGGCTCCCCAAAGGAGAATTTCAGAAGAGAACAATAATATACTTGAGGAATTTTCAAACATTGCAGTGCACATTCCTTCTTGTTTCTTGGATTTCAAACACGCTCAATGGAATAGAGAAATATAACCATAATACTAGATCTTTTTCCCGAAATCTATAGAAATGTTAGAAATAACATAAAAATGTTCTACTGGTAACTTAAGAATAACATTGTAAAGCATTAAAGCAATATATTTTTCAAGTTATTGTCCTATATTCATATAACAACATGAATATCTATCTGCTAGTTATTTGTCTGTGTGATTGTTTTGAAACTTTGATTAGCTTATAAATATTATTCAGTATTTTTCTCTTCTTTTTTTACTTTGGTATTAGTACTCTGCATTCTTATACTATCAAGACTTATCTTTTTTGCTTATTTCTGATTCTTTTTCAGCTTTAAATTTTTGTTTTTATTTAAATAATAAGTTTTTTTAAAAATGTGCATTTACCCATACTGTGGATGAAAATTGTTTTATTAAATATTTTGAAAAACTATAAGAAAAGAGGTGAATTTCAAGAAATAGAAATAATAGGAAAAAATATAATACAAAATAAGCAAGTTATCAGTAAATATAACAATCTATTTCCTATAAGAAATATATCTGCTAATAAACATTTTGAATTTTTCTTGCGACACAGATATGTATTTATGTTATTTAAATACGAATTTTCTTTAAAAAAACCTTTATATAACAAAAATCATAGTTAAAGAAGTATTTAAATTATAATGGGAATCATTATACTTACATAATAAAAAAGTTTAACTTTTAAACATGTGGAATAAGATATTGTATCTAAGATTCGATTGATATGTAGAATTTATTAATTGAACATTTATTATGTACTTATATAAAAATTAATTACCTACTTTTCAATCTACTAAGTCACTATATTTTTAATCTACAATGTATACTTTGAAATCAATTATCTCTAAATAACATAGAATAACATGATTTATTACTGGGTTTGCAATCTATTGTTGTACATAAGGAACGTTTGCTTCACTCTGCAACTGGAGGGGACAATGTTATCACACACACACAATTGATCTTTTCTATTTGTAAGGCTTCTTAATTCTAAAGATCTTTTAGTTGTACTTGAACTGCCAACATAACCAAAAATGAAAACTATTTTGCAACATGTGTCTACTACCTCACATCTAACATTATTTGATGTTTTAAATGCTACAATGCCCTATTTGACAGGTGTGCAGTTGAAATAAAGTTGATAAATATGTTTTAAACTACTTGATATTTGTATAAACATCTATAATTCAAGTAAAGAGCTATTCGCATTTCACAATTATTCTTTTTACATTATTTACTATTTTACATACTTCCACATCAATATAACTATAGCACTAGTAACCAAACTTTTAGTTTTTATCAAAACAAATTTAATTTCTTATCTTCTATCATGCTAAAAATTATTATTTTTATATAGTATTTTAACACTTTTTTAATCACTATTCCTTTGATTTGTTTTAGTTTTTAAATCATTCGATATTTTGAAATAATGATAATATAAAAATAACTTTTGTATAAATTTCGAGGTACCTTTTAAAAAGGAATTTTTGCTAAATACGAAATAAAGATAACATGAATATAATAAATTAGTCAAACAGAAACAATCAAATAAGATGTGTACATGTCAATGATTTTTAAAGATTTGCATACAACCTTGAAATCAGAAATATCGATCGTAATGCATAAAATATAAGTTGGATATTTCATATTCTTGTATATTCATTACTGATAACTACTCAAATGCGTTTTTATAGTAATTTTTATTATATATTCAAGAAAAATTCGGTAAATATGAATAACATTGAACTTTTAGGGCATTTCTTACCTTCATGGATACTCTCTTTTACCCAAAAATGCACATACTTTAATTTTTTGCTGACCTATATGTGTTTGTTACAAAAGATATTAACAACATGACTCCTTATATTTTACGTTCACAACTACCAATGATTCGTAATGAGTTTATTTTTTAAACAATAATGTTCTACCTCATTACTTTATATGAGATTTTAAATTTCATTCATAAAAATTTATGAAATTAAAATTAATTCATGCTTATAAAAACAATTTTAATTTGAAAGGAATGAATTCTCAAAAGGATAACGAATGCATGTTGATTTTTCTGAATTTTTACATTCTATGGCCTTATTAGGAAAATTTTATTTAAAGAAAGAAATTATATTTCAAATGATGATCAAATTGCATATATTACTAAATGTATATGTATGGTGTTCAAATTGCAAATCATCATCATCATAGTTAGCTAGACAGCCAGGTGTGTGCCGATGCCTTCCTCAGAAGATTTTTCCATAATGATCTCTGAAAAATCCAATTATTCTTGTAAGAAGATCTCTGATATCCAATTATTCTTGTAAGAAAATCTGACTCCACCGAGTCAGCCCATTTTAAACGCGTTCTTCCCTGTTTTCTAGTTTCAAGTATGTCTAAAGTAAATGTAGTTAGGTCTAAAGTACAGAACATTTTTTATAGTGTTTTCATCTTGCACTCGAACCAGATGAACAAATCAGTTCATTCTACTTAATTTTATATATTTAACAATATAAGGTTGTTTTCTACATTATATATAGTTCTGAGTTAAAGCTGTTGTCCTTCTTAACACCACAATGAATATTTCTACAAATTTTCCTTTCAAATACCGCAACAATATTTTCCTACAACCAAATCTCAGCAGCATATGTTAAAACAGGCTTCACAAGAGTTTTGTAAATAAAAAAGTTTGTATTTCTAATAAGAAATCTACATTTAAAGAATCTTCTTAGCACAAAATAGGCTCTATTTGCGAAAAATAATCGGCTTTCTTTTTCTGGAGATATTTTGTTTTCACAAGTAATAACTTAACCTAAGCTATGAAACATTTTAATATTTCAAATTTATATAATTTCAAAATAAGAGTCTGGTAGTTTTGTCTCTCAAAAGAGCATGTATTTGTCTTCCTTTCGTTACAAATTGCAAATATGTTTGTAAATTTTATGGGATCACTTTTCGTATTTTAATCTTTCATTTTTCAAATAATTTTTACTATGATCGCTTTTTTATAATGCATGTTTCATTTCAAATATTAGTGATATTTTTTATACCCGCACATTTATCTATTATTTGGATGACATGGAAATTTGAAATATTTTTAATACCATTATGGGCAAGAAATGTTACATAAAGCTGATAGAGATAGCTAAATTCTTTCGGAGAGAAGCAAAGTACCTTATTTCAAATTGCCCTAAGATTCAAGCATATTTACGTAAAAAGTGTTTTTTTTTTTCATAATAAACAGACATTTTTACTTCGTATAAATTACATAGAATCTTACATTCTTTACGCTGAGTTAAGCTACATGTAGTACATAACTTTAAACTTATTGATTTCTTTATTGCATGATCCTAAACAAAGCTAAAAGATTTTATAAAATAGAGAAAACATATTCACTTGAATTACATTCTTAGATAATTTAAAAGAACAAGTTATGTGTACCTTATAACTAATACCTTTCACATGATATTAACCTTGTGATTAATTTTATGGAATGCAACAATGGTAAAATAAAGTTAAATGAAATTAATGCTTGTGTGCTAAGTGAAATGTATATGTATCGCTCAATAAATATTTCTCCTTTAAATCAGAAAATATTCTTATTCACATGAAACTCTCTATTTTTAAGATTTTGAGTCACCTTAGTAACAACCAGAGAATTAGAAGTCATAGGTATTTATTTTATTTTTTTATCATCTGAAAATTTCATTAAAAATATTACAAATGAATAAATTTTTATTTGAGTATATTTATAATTTACATGATTCCGGTATTGTTCTTAGAAGCACTAATGAGATAGTTAAAGGTAATTTCTATTCTAAAATATTATTTTTGAATTTTAATTGGAATATTTCTTAGTAGAAATGTACGCATTGTTATCGTTTTTTTAAATTTTCTTTTGAAAAATTTAATTCTTTTTTATTTCCCAATTTAAGGAAAGTTAATTAATTTTTTTTTCTTTACATAGTTTGCTTCCAACCTTGTTAAGAATTTAAAAATTTCTTTTTTAAACACCATTAAAATAATAATTTAGATATACATCAGAAGCTGATAATTCTTCTTGTTCTGTATTCTGCTCATTAGAATATAAACCGAAATATAATTGGTTATCTAAAACATTTCGTCTTTTTCACTTAGTTAAAGTCTTTCGCTTCATATGATCAAGAGTTTAAATTAGTTAATTATGGTGCTTATATCCTTCAGTAATAATATACTTTTAATTTAATTGGATTATAAATAATATTTATGCGAGAGATTTGAAGCACTGCAATGGTTATTGAAATAAGTGGGATTATTTCTATAAATTTTTTGTTTGTATGTCGAAGGATTTTATCATGTACTTCACTTCTAAAAATAATAATTACTCATTTCAAGTTTCCTATTTAAATGGACTCTTAAAAATTTCAAATATTCCTTATGACACATAATTTTACGACAACTAGTTTAACTGTTGAGGGGATTACAGCTCTACTCTGCTCAAATATTTCAAAATACTTCCGAATGATATGCAGTGATGACTTAAATTAATTGATAGAGCTGTATTTCGCAACATACGAATTGCCTCTGATTGTCATTATTCCAGTCTCGTTATGGAATTATTACTCTTCGATTTTATGACATAACTTCAGTTAATGTTCCTTAATTGAGATAAATTCCATACTGGTTTGAAGGATAATTCATAATGTATGTGCATCGGGTTATAATAAGCTAGTACATGAGTTGTCCTAGATATTATTAAATGAAAATTCTTTACATCAAATTCACTTTTAAAAGATTAAAAATGCATCAAAATTATATTGATATTAAGTCCTTATCGCCCATTTTTATTATTCAATAAATTTTCATAACTCAATGCTTTTTACGAATGATTATATACAGCCTCTTATAAAAGTTACATTTTTGTAATTTCGTAAATAATTAACTTGTGTTATTCAGAAATCATAGTAGCTAAATTAAATAATTCCTCAATAACAAAGTGGTTGAAATTAGAGTAAAACCTTCTTTAAATCCTTCAAATGCCAACTGTTGATAATGAATCTTGCACAAAGCTTGAAATACACATTAAATTAAAAAGGAACAAAATTGTAATGATATAAATGGTTCACATTTCCTCAACTATCACTTATTTTATAAATGAAGTTATCCAAGTCAGAAACATTTCAAAACATCTTTAGTCAAATAACAAAATCTTTTTTTTTTCTGATCAAGTTTTTCCACAATATTTTGAATTCAAAATGAGATTATTGATGGTTGAAATATGTTCAAAAAATTTATTTTGAAGAATCATTTTAAAAATGTTATCACGAGTAAATAAAAAAAAAGAATGTGAATAGCAATAGTCAAGTTAGACATCAAAGGATTTCAAATATATCTATTGCTTTGGAAGACAGAACATTTAGTTCCTTATAATTTTTAATAACTACTCGAAATGTTATTTTAAAGGGTTATTTACTCAAAATATACGTTACATAAAAGTAATATACTCGATACATTAACACACAGATTTTGCTTTTTGGTTTTTGTTAAAATAGTCCTTGGTAATGTATGACTTTTGGATCATTTTACAATCAAAACGGCATATTTTCTCTAAATATAGGCATATTTTTTAAATAGAATAATAAATGTTCTGAACAATCATTAATGACGAAGTGCAAATCACAATATAGTTTCATAAATAATCTCTCATGTTTTGAACAAACTAATTTGTTTGTGACTTGATAACCTGAAATGGTTTGATTGCTAATTTAACGTTTGGTTTTATTGCAAATTAAAAATATTTTAGAAGAGATTTAAAAGATGATGAGATGAATGTTAAGAGGTTTGTGAGTATATAAAAAACAAAGAGTTTTATCAAACATTATATATCAAACAACAAATCTATGGTTCTTATAAAAAATGCATGGTTCAAAATACAAGGTTTAGCAAAGTCGCTAACATGTTTGAAAATATTTCAAATATTAAATAAATCCTGTTATCGCTGTTGTGAGCTCTAATGATAGAAAATAAACATCCTCTGCACTAATAGAACATACACATGCAATAGTCATTATGAAAGTAATAATTGTGTCATGAACTTGCTATTTAATGTGTAAATTAGTTTTAATTTTTTCCCAAGTATTCATGGTTTCTCCAACTTGCATACTTTAACCTCAGCATTTTATTTTAGATCATGATTTTTTTAATAAAAATATTTTGTTGAGTTAGCATGTGTTAACTCCTCTGTATAAAATATATTCAGAAATCTTTTGAAGCTGAATATAAAAATAGTATGATATTTAAATGCGTAATGCTTTATTAAATGTATTTAAATTTACTATGTATAAAATCCAAAAATATTTCGCCAATACTAAACAGAAAATCTCATTCAAACATTAATTATGGGATAATTATTTTGATTCCTAATCTCATTTAAAGGTGAATGCTTCTTAACTAACACTCTATCGATTAATGTCAAAATAACTGAAATGTTTGACTCTGTTGTTTTAATCGAACTAATGGATTTTCCTTGTTTACCGATATACAATTATACTACATCTTCATATTAATATAATTAAAGACTGCCTTTTAGAAATCAATACATACTTATTCCTATGGCCTTATAAGCTTTCATTGATGGCGCATAATTAGAGCATGTGCCTAATATATCAGGTATCACATTTAGCTATGACCTAACTCATTTACTCCAATCCTACGTGTTAATTTTATAATATTTCATTAGGCCAGAATAAGTTTATTGAAAGTACTAAATGTTTTGTATTAACACTGTTAGGAATTTCATTACCTCAAAATGGTTTATTTATGTTAATCAACACTTTAATTGATCTAATTTATTTTGATTGAACTTGCATAATCAAATATTATTTAATTAGAAATATATTAGGCTAATATAAATTACTAGGAATAAGTAAATTTATAGAGATTAAAAAAGTAGAAAAAACTCTTTGTATATTATTCCACTTGACTTTAAGCATTTATAAGTTACTATTTGACCAAAATTGCATTATTAATACAGCTATGATGTCAGTGTTATCTAGACTATCTAATTGCTTTCATATGTCATTCCAGTATAAATTTATTCTATATTTTATGAATACTGTATGTATTCTATGGTCAATATTTTCATTTTACTATCAAACATTTACTTTCAAAATTTCTTATTTTTAAAAATAAATTATCTTATCACTTACTTCGATTCTTTAAAATCACAAGATAACTCATTTTTCTTTATAAAGCGTTTTCTAACACTGAAAAAAAACTGCATAAATTTGCAAATTGTATACATAGAAAGAGGGAAAAGAACTGCTTAATACTGTATTGTCGACATCCCGATTCATGATTTTAAAATCATTGTAAGTCTTAGTTTAAAAAAATTATTTTTTGCAATATTTCTCTTCTACTTGAGAATTCTGACTTATATATTTGGTGTTAAATCTCTTTAAACTGTTATTAAATTTATTCCTCATCAATTTTAGTGAGGCTTATTGTCTATGGAATCCAAGCATAAACATCTTACTAAAATAGGCACAAACATTTGTCATGTTCTAAAAGTCAGCTAAGACTGTTTTTCAGTTTAATCAAAACTGAGCCAAGAAAAACTCACAAGAGGCTAAAATAAATCAGTTTTCGCCTTTACCTATACAATGTACCAATTTTTTTTTTAATTTTGCATAAAAATTAAGAAGCAGATAAATTTTGTTACTTTCTAGTAGTCACTATTTTTAGTACCGTACAATTTTAGGATAGAACTCAAAAACTGTTGGAGAATGTGGTGCTACTCATGGACAGACGGTGCGAAACAACCATAGCAGTAAAGGAAGGTCATATCCCATACTAAGGAGCACCTGCTTGTCTTGAACATCCTGTAGAATGACCATTCCTCAAACAGCATCTGTTTCAGTTGTTGGAGCACAGTTACATAAGGATGTAATTGTGCTCAATGAAGTTTCCCCAAAGTAATCTACACACGTTCTATAGGATTTAAATCAGACAGTACTTGATCAACCTAAGCGAATATTATTTTCCCTTTCCAGTAGTTACTGAACTGCAGGAGTCTGTGTGGTCTTGCATTGTCATCCATAAAAACGTAGTCTGCATCAATAGCAGCTCAGAAAAAACGCACATAGAGAAGAATCACCTTCTTTCAATAGTGATCTCAAGTTACAGAACATCTGTCGAAAACGTAGAGCTCAGTCCATCCATTCAGCATAATGCCTCTCCAGACGATAACTCCAATACCAACTTGACGGTCTCTTACCATGATGTTATTGGGATGAAATCGTATCCCAATTTCTCTCCAAATCAACTGTCGACGTTGAGAAACTCTTGTGGCACTGATATGATTCGCAGTGGTAAAGAGGGACGACCTCCTTGATGAAATGTCACGTTTTTTCGTTCCATGCGCTACTCTAAGCGGTGGCACAGATGGGCAGCTTTCAAACAGATGCAACGTTTACAACGGTGGGCGAATACACCACCCTTACACCACAAGTCCTCTAGACACCTTGTTGCTGTTCTCAGTTGCTGAGCAGTAGCGCTTGCTGACTGGTTTCGGGTTCTTTTCACTTGTAGGAAGATACATCGGTAATCCACTACTGTTCTTTCTGAAAGTTGTACCTATGGTTTGGAAGGCTTTTCTAACACGCAAAATGAGTAATTTTGTTGATTCTAAGCACTTCATCTACACTGATCACACTTCTTCCCTCCTCTAGTTTTCCTATTTTTTCCATATGTGAATTCATCTACGTGATTCCTTTTTTCACGAAAGATCTCACTTGCAATGAATGCCATTTATTGCATCTCTTTCTTATAGTTGTAGTTTTGAGCTTGCTTTTAGTTTTGAGCTGCGCGCGCGAACAGCACGCGTTTCTCTTTCTACCACGTTGCCTGTCACGTTTTGTTCCAGATATTTGTAGATGTATGAGCTTTTTCCTGAATTAATTGTACTAAATGCAAGAACATCTTTTCTGTAATTTTATGGCTACCTTCTTTAAAATTTACATTGCTTCTTAAGTTTTGCACACCAGTGTACCATATCTGAATCAATGCTTTCGAAAATACAATTTCCGTAACATGTAATAGCATTCCAAATTTTGCAATATTCATTTATAAAGTTCAAGATCAAAATTGTATAAATATTGATCAGTCATGAAATAAAATGACAGAAAATTGTGAATTCTAAATTAAGATTTGTCTGAATTAAAATATATTTTAGATTTTACAAATATTAAATTATTTTCATAAAAAAAACATTTTTAAAAAAAGTTACAAAAGCATTATTAAAAAAGCATCTTTTCATTTTAGAGATTTGGAAATTGAAATATTAATTCGTAGAATAATCTCTCTTATTTCTTTGCAAAGATTTATGATGATAAAGTTTCAAGTTGCTGACCGAAAATTAAACTAAACTATAAATAATTCGCTAGAATTTTCGTAGATTTCTTTAACAAAATTGCAGTTATGAAATATGTTTCTAAAAGTAATAAAATCATAAGCAATTTTTCAAACTGAATTATTGCTAGTCACATCTTAGTTGGATTCCAATAAATCTTCGATTATTTCTCTAATAAACAATCGCACAGCAGTCACAACAATTTTCTATCTTAAGAGTAAAGACTAAATTACAAAGATAAAAATATCAATTTATAGCGTCATTTTTTACATCAACGGAGGATACATGGTTTCTTTTCTTAAATGATGGTTCTAATTAAGAAATTTATAATTATGCTATTTATTTTAAGAATAATTTACAACGAAACACTTACAAAATTTCAAAAAAATTTTCAAACAAATAGATATTTTACATAATTACAATAAAAAATTATTTTTCTGTTTCATTGAAAGTAGCTGTTCACGCACAGTAAATACTTAATTTAGCATGATTAATTAGATTAAGAAATATCTCTGTTTTAAATAGTAAATTGACACAATTCACATTTCCAGCGCATTATATGTATTATAATGTATAAATTTACTTAATCAACTACACAGAAAATTTTCAACACTTACACATAATTACATTCTTACTATAATGATGCATAAAAATGTGAATCTTTCAAAACTTTGTTATGCAATCAATACATTATAATTTATCTTTCCTTAGTTATTTTGCGAAATCTAAACAAAGTTAGTCTAATTTTCATGGATCAAACTTAAGGCAAACTCAAAAATAAAATATTGTTAACATTATATTAATTCACATTTCGTATTTTCAAACTAGATAGTAATCAAAGTAAGCTAAAAAAGAGTTATTATAAGAGCGTTTTCATTTCAAAATTCTGTATTTTCTCTAATTCTGTAGAACTTTCTAATAATAAATTTTAAGTTTCTGCCGATCACAGGTGAATTTTTACTTGTTTTATGCAAGGAATATTATCCTTGTGGACATAATCTACTTTGCCACACTTTTTGTCAACTCAGCAGCAGTCAATTGAATATTCAATTCAGATCTCCAGGCCACTTCATTTTCAAGAGTTTTGAATGAAAAAAATCTTTGTTGAGTTCTAAGGAAAGGATATTTTGTTTACTTAAATATTTAAAGAAGGTGTGAAGCTTCAGCTTATATTGACTTAATACGTTTAAAGCAGACTTAATGGTAATAGTTTTTACCCAGTTTTTTCAGACGTAATGTGGCGTTAAAAGCTGATTTTTAGTTTAACCTTTGACAGTTTCTGCGGCATATATTTTTGTTTTCTATAGAAAAGATAATTTAAAAATGTGATATTTGCTATATATATAAATCTATTTATGCAGCAAATGTTTCTAAAATTAGGAACAAGTGATTAGAAACAAATTACGAATAAATAGAAAGTAGTTAAATCGAAATCTCAATAAGCCAATTTCATGTTAAATTATATTTGAAACACAAACACATGAAATACAAATGAATTAAAGTGTAAAAAGGAATTTTTTAGTTATAAATACGTTCATCAATATTGCAGTTAATTTTGAAACTAAATGGTATTTCCCAGAATTTTCACGTTTCGTATCCCCTGGCTAATTTCAGTATATATATGTTTCGATTATATAGAGCTTTTAATTGAAATCAAAAGATTCAACCATTTCATTAAATATATTATAATGTGTAAATAAAAACGAACAATAAATATTCATAGGTATTTTATCACATCCTTTAACAGCACTCTTTCATCACATAAAATTTGTAAATGGTAAAATATTAGCGAATAAAATATATCTCTAATATTTTACGAAATACAATTTTTTTTTCGATTTTATGGTCAACATGTCTTTTTCAAATATCGGCAGAATGGTTTCAGAAACTATTGGGTATGTATAAGTAAAATTGCATTAAAAAATATTAGATATTTATGAATCCCTAAGAAATTTTCAAAAATCCAGATTGCTTTGAATAAGCAAAATGAGCAAAACAATATCAGAATGTTAATATATATATAACAACTCAATATAAATAATTTACTGATAACAGTACGTAGTTTACTCTGAAATTTGAATTTTCATTCAGTTCTATTACAAAAATACTGAGTTGTTTGACATATTATACAATTTTTAACAGTCAGATAAGTTGTTATTTTAGTGTAGGTTCAAATTCAGTTTTTAAGATATCAGAAACATTGTCATAATATAATGGCTGGATAGTGAAGGATGATTTAATTTCGCAGACCATCTCTTTGAACACAATATAATGGACTGCTAAGAGTTGAAAACTTTTGTAAAACTTCATCCATCACGTCTTTACTTTCTGAGAAAATTTTTCATAGATAGATACCCTTATTCAGGTATCTCAAAAGATTAAACTCTAAAAATTCCCAAGCACACACCATAATTGACATGTATTTAGAAAACAGAAAAACACCCATCTCTTGTTGTTCAACAATATTGGAATCGAACCCAGGCACTTCCAATCTCAGAAGCGAGATATCATCACTAGGCAGTGGTGAGATTAATGATTATCATTTCTAAATTCTTTGCTGTAGTCTCTTGGATTTCTTCTTTTAATTAATCTCAAAGAATTTAATCCCTCGTTTTGTTAGTTGCAATGTCCATCAACAACGTGTCTTGAATCACTCTCTGGTAACCAAATTTTTTATTATAATAAGTTCCTATAAAAATGAAACTTTCTATTAAACCAAGTCGTGTACCTTTTATAAACCCTAAAAATTATGTATGTATATTAAATACCCTAAATTTTAATATATAAGTCAAGAAAAAAGTAATAAATTAGAAAATATAAATAAAGAATAAATTATAAATAAATAAAAAGGGAAACAAAATTTTAAGAGTTTTTTTTCGTATTTTGTTCGTATTTGTTTGTTTTGAGATAATGATAAGTAATACAAATAAAAATGATTACTAAATTTTTAATCACATTAACCATAAGATGCGAAATAAAAATGTATTATCCTGTATAGTTTATTTTTAAAATATTGTCCTTAATGAATAGAAGAAATGAAATAAACAATCGTGAGAAACTATGTACTTCACAAATATTTCGACCTTTATTTTTATCGATTTTCCTCAAAAGAGAGATTTTTTCTCGTCTTAGTTATACATTTTGATATACCATATTCATTTTACTTACTATCAATATCAACTCTGAAGAATTACAAAAAGCAAAAAAATTTATTTTATGATCTAAAAAATTTCAAATGAGAAGTTGTTGATATAATTTTATTTCAAAAATTTACAAAGTACTTTTCATATGGATCCTTATAAATAATATATGCACACCTTTTTAAAAATGTTATAATTTTTAGAAAAATTGTTTATTTTTTCACTTTTACATTTTTATAAAAATAATTTTAATTATTTTTTTCGATTTTTTAATTTAATGTGTTTAAATTTTCTTAAATTTATGCAATATCTACATTAAAAAAACTTCCACTTGGATGCAGCAATTTTATACTATCAATGCCAACCTATGAATTAATGAAGAGGTTTGAAAATCTTATAACTGGATATCTTTTACGTATCTCGAAATAAAGGAGATAAAAAATGTCCTGTTTTACTTATCTACTGAATGCAGATCCCTACAGCAATGCAAATATAAAATTACCATAATTCATTCTTCTTTTCATATAACATTCTTGTGAGAGTATTTCTATACAATAAATCTGTCAACATATTCAACTTATCATGTTTATAATCAAACCTAAGAAATGTTAGAAGTGATATTTTATAGCTTTTCACTTTTACATTGAATAGGATAAAGAAATTTAAATAAGAGTAGGAAACATAATTTTACTTTAAGGTCTTGCCATTGTATCAAGTGTTTGAGTTTTATTAAAATGATTATAGAAAATATTATAAACATGAATCTTATTGTCACTGTAGTTGTAATAAAAAATAAATGTATTGAATTAAATTTGTGTACATAAGTTGTGTACATTTAATAAGTTTCGTGTAACTCAAAATTGATAAAAAAAATATTTGATTGAATTAATGTATGTAAATTATTTCGGGATTGTTTGGAAATATTAACCACAATATCTTGTTCAAGGCTTCACATAACTTTCAATCAAATTTTAGTTTTTCTATCCTGTATCTAGATTTCGCATGATCAATATTGTTTAAAAAGTCAGTCACTGCTAAATTCATTGATAATTTCATGGTAATTTACATTTAAATTAATAGTCTAATTCCAATACTGTAAATTCCAAAATAAATCTGTTTAATGTTTTATGTTTTTCTGAAGTAAGATTTTAAAAATGGGCTTTTAATCCTAATCATATTTATATATATATATATATATATATATATATATATATATATATATATATATATATATATATATATATATATATATATATATATATATATATATATATATATATATATATATATATATATATATATATATATATATATATATATATATATATATATATGGAAAACTTTTAATTACCTTAAAATAAATGAGTATGAAATACGAAATATGAACTGTTATTAAGTCATCTAAAATTAAAATGTAAGAAAGCACTAGCTTGTGAATAATAATATAGAAATCAAAGCATTTGACAAATCAACTCAATCAGTTACTAAAAAATTAAAACTCAATTATTAAAAACTACAAAAAAACAGACTACTAAAATACTAAATTGCAATAGTCGTCTCTTAAATTCGTTATAATTGTGTCAACTGAATTGTGTATGACAGAATTATTTTCTCACTTATAATTTCATATTTTCTAAATTTGTTCTTTTACTGTTGAATAAACATAAAACAGATGTCACAAATAAAGGGTAGTATTACTTAGCACGAAAAATTATTTTAAATGTAGTTATTTTTCAAACTCCTTTGTAAATAGAAACAATTATTTCAAAAATCATCTTAAATTTGGAATAAACTATTAATGTATAGTAGAATATTTTAACAAATATTTCAATCAAAGTGTCTCATCCTGAAATTAAATTATAATTATTCAGGCAGCACTAAGAGATTTTATGTGAAAGTATCAAACTCTGAAATATATCTGTAATAAATAACAAGATACTTATAAAGGCTTCCACTGTTGGCAAGGAGATCTAATGCAACAAAAAGATTCGATGTGACATGATATAACCTAACAAACTTAATACAAAAACTCATGTCACCAACAGAGGGTCACATCTCGTAATTGACAATGATTAGAGCGATTATTTCTTTTGCTATTGGTATTAGAGTAGGCTATAAGCAGACTAAACAACCAAACGTGGGGATTATGAGGACAAAAATGTATTAAAATGATAGCTATCCCAAAAAAACACGAAAAAGGTTTTTCAGACAGGATTTACTCGAATGTTGACTCTCAAAGGATTCTGCACACTCTATGATTTGAAAGGACGTTTTATGCTCTTCTACTATTAGTTACGCCTCATGTGGATTTAGAAGCTTTGTCCATCTTATGAAACGAGATTTTTTCCCTTCGTTCTAGATCCGCTTCTTCGAAAATAGATGTTAGAAAGAAATGATGGTAAAAAGAAGTATAAAGAAAAAAAAACTGTGCGATAAAATCTTCCTTTTCCTTTTTCTAAAGTTGTAATCTTTTTATGTATGCTTCGCCCATTTTTTTCCTCTTTTTTATCATTTGAGTTTCATTTGAATCGGCTTGAAATAATTTCGTCTTCTGGGAAAAGATTATTAAAAGACAGCTTAAATTAAAGTGAAACGAATTTCTTTTAACAACATAAGAAACTGTCGTAAATCCAAAATGATTTAGAAGGAAATCGGAATTTTACATATTTATAGCATCTTAAATCTTATGAAATATAAATTAATGAGCATAAAAAACATCAGTTTTACGAATATAGTATTTTTTTCGCTATAATTCATTTGACATAAAAATATAATTTCAGAATTTTGTATTATAATTGGCTTATTCGTTTATATTTAATTAAATCTAAATACACATTTCTTCAACTCTGTATTAGTGTTTATGTAATTGAAAAAATATTAATAAATTTTACTTATTAAAAAAATTTATTTAAAAAAGAAAATTAACTACAATTAATAAACTCATTAAATAAAGAGTTAAATCTTGTGTGTAATTTTTCTTACGATTGACTATGAGAAAATAGATATTAGTTTTTATAGGGAGTTATTTATACATAAAGCTAATTACAGTTAATAAACTAGTTAAATAAAGTGTTAGATCATAAGTGAGGTATTAATATTAGCAAAGAAAACACATCATTAATTTACTGATAATGCATATTCACTCATGTTTGGGAGAATTGAAACACCATGAAGGAATTATGCAAATCAAACCAATCTAACAGGAAATGTAAATTGAGGTAAGACATGCAAATGATTAGAATTACATACCATTTAGTGCAAATTGCGAGTAATCACTGTACAAAGGAAATTATGGAGTCAGAGGCTCTCTCTGTACTTCCATCCATTCCAAGCACAGTACTTCTGCAAGCTAATTCTTGTGCTCATATTTCTCAGAATGCACAAACCTGATTCTGTGCACAGCATGTTTGTGTCGTTTATGGTCTGCTTATTCCCTGAATATTTCACGCATTGCAAATGTCAGGAATTTCATCTGCCCTCTTACAGTGATGTAAGATAACTTTGGCGTCAAATCAAAACCACATCTGGTATACCATTCCCTGGTATTACCTTCAGAACTTGAATGATGCAGTGCATGACCTGTACGCCCTCAATGTGGGAGACACATAAAGCACTGATTTGCGACGTTAGTTTTACTTCTTTTTCGTGTAAATTTTAACGCTAGTTTGCACTACTATCAAAAATATGTGGAATAAATTTCATTAATTTCGGAAAATTCTTTAATGATGATGCAATTTTCTTTATAATGAGTTTATATATGTCACTTTATTGACTCTTCTGAATATTTCTTTACAAACTTAGACATTATTCTTCATTAAAATGTATATTGTTTATATTGCTTACAAAAATTTTGAATCATCTAGAAAGAAATATTTTATCTATTAATTATGTTGGGAAATTTTTCATACTTAATTACATTAAAATCCTGAGGTGTCTATATATATATATATATATATATATATATATATATATATATATATATATATATATATATATATATATATATATATATATATATATATATATATATATATATATGTATGTATTCAGTCTTCAGGATAGATGTTTTCGCAAACTTTATCAAATTCTAAAAAATTAAAAATTCAGAATTCATCAATGTATCTGTAGGCAAAAGGCATCTGAATAACAAAATATTTTTCGTAATAATGTAAAAATAAATTTAAATTTGCTAAAAGACTTGAGAGTTTTGAACCTTGAGGGATAACATTAACTTGTAAATTAAGTTTTTCTCCATAAAAATTATAATTATTGTATATGCAAAATGTAAAAAGATCTTTTCAAAAATTGAAGCTTGTAAAAATAAATCTCCTAATATTTCTTAATTTTATCGAAGTTTAACATCAACGATTATGCAGTTGTATTGGTTGATATGTTTTATATTCTGGTGTACAAACTAAATTCTATGATGCTAATGCCTCTTAATAAAATGACACAGTATGAATTCATTTAAACAAACCATCAAGTATAAGATTTCCTCGTTCGAGAATAAAATGTTTCATTTTTTGGGATAACATTAACTTCTGTGTCAAGATATTACTGAGAGATATATTTATGACCATCTTCTCTAGCATCTTTAACAATATTTGCCAACATTTTTAAATGAAACTTCAAAATTATTTTGCTAACAAAATAGGATTTTTGTTTACAAGAAGAAAAAGTAACCTTAAAATTTCATGATTTTACAATATTTTATCATCTATGATAAATTAAATATATTGTGGGTCTTCGTAGAAACATTCAAACGTTTAATACTTTCTTCATCTCGCAAGGAGAAAGTTTAATCATAATGGAAGATTACTTGAAAAAATGTAGAAAAGTAATTGAAAACCATGCGAGTAAAATGTTATTTCTTTCAACATTAATCAAACGTAATTTATTAATTGTTTAATTTTCACGTCCAGTCTTGAGGGTTTTTCGCCTTAAAAATAACCTTATATTGTTGTTCATTAAATTTTCTAAGGTAATAAAATAGAATTGTTTTTAGAATTTTTTAAACTTGCACCGCGCAGTAAATCTTAGCATTAGTATAAAATTGTGCTTTGCTCAGCAAAATATACTTACCAATACTTAATATTTTCTAAAGTAATTTCGAATTATTAAATGAAGTAGTCATTATTTTAACGTTATTAAAGGTCTCTTTCTGACTTTCTATGTATTTTGAAATTAATTAGAAAATGATTGTGAAATTTTTAGTTGTGGAATTTTCAATATGGAAGTTACTTTTCTGATGCTTGTAATTTTAAACGAAAATCAATTTAAATATGCTTGCAGAAATCATACTCATAATGTCAGCCATAATTTACAGAAGAAAACATCTCATCTTACATGAGTATTTGAAATTTTAATTAAAAACAAGATAAGACGCTATATAAGTACTGTTATTATCAATTCCAAAAACTCTTTCAAAAATATTTCCTTATGAAAAAAAATTCTAACTCTGATGATTATTCTTGCTTTCAGAGATAATACTACTTAAGAGCAAAAAAGAAGATTTCTGAATTTTTGAAATTGGGATTATCGAACGTGGTGAGAGTATTTTTTTCCGATTTTAAATACGAAACATCTATAAGCTTTTGTAATGATGCCCTTTTTCTTTCATTCGCTCTCGAATGTTCTATGAAAAGATTCTCATCTCGCATTAACATAAAAATTTGGCAATTCTTCCAACCGATGCTCTCTCCAATTCGCAGTAAATTTACAAAAGATTTAATCTAGCTTTCTAATTCCCTCTACGAATTCCAAGAGTTTCAACAGAAATACGAGTCTTCCGTCATTCGCTGCATGGCCGGGAAACAAATTATGGCTCCAATATTTTAAATTTCTTATTTTATATGAGGCGAGGAGAGAGAGAGAGAGAGATAAAACTTTAAAATTATAAATACATTTTTTCTTCAATAAGATGCTCTTCTCCTTGACATTTGAAATCAGCGACACAAATAAAAGCTGGAATCATTTTTCCGGACTTTAGGATTAAAGAAAACGGTTTGTTCTTTCGTTTGTGCATCTGGAGCGTTTTCTGGGAAGGGAGGTTCTCTGCACTGTATTATTTATATATATCAGAATGAAAAATATTTAACGCAAGCAAAAGAGAAACTAAGCAAGAGATAAGGCGGAGAACAGAAAATGTTATTTCTAAGATTAAAATAACATATTAATGAGAGAAAAAGAAAAACATTAGTTTAGTTTTAAAAGTTTAAAATCTTTTTTATGTAAAGTATGTAGCATTTAATCTAAATCTTAAGTATGCAATAAATAAAATTCATATCTAAGCCCTTTATAATTTGTTTTACGTTAGACTTTCTGTTTTACATAATTTTGTCCAGATGTTGAAAATAAAATATATGCATTACAAATGTGTAAGTATGCCTTGTTTTTAACATACGATTGCGTTATAGAATAGTGTCATTTGAGTTGCTTCTTTAAAATTAATAAGCTTTTTTATGTAGTGAGATGTATTATAGAACTTCATTTTACTAAATGTTTTATCAAATTCGAATTTCTTTTAATCATAAGTTGGCTATTCAATATTTTTCCAATGTAATATTATATTTCCAATATAATATACTTAATTTTAAAAAGCTATATTATACTTATATTCCAATATAATGTATTGGAATATAAGTTGGCAGTTCAATGTTTTTCCTACATAAAGTAAACAAAAATATTTTAAATTTTTAGTAGAATATATATGCAGTCAACAAATCAATTACCAGTACTTTTATATTTTCTCAGAATTTTCATACAAAGCTGATGTAATGAAAAGTAGAACTGATATTAAATCAATGTTCTAAAATAAATTTTGATGGATGCAAACTACTAATTTTTATTTTTTTTTTTATTTTGACTAAAGCAAATAACTAAATTATTATTTCAAAACTTAATGAAATAAATTTCATACCAATTACAGACTAAGAAAATTGTTAATCTAAATGCATTTGTTGAAGAAATTTTTTCTTTTTAAAAATGCAAATACCTTAATTAACTAATTAACACTCCATCAAATGACAAAAAATGAAATCATAAATTTAGTATTCATTTTAATTCGTAAAATAAAAGAAAAATGATTCCAAATTATTTTTTGTAAATGCCGACCAACTTGTCTAGTGGTCAGCGTGCCTGACTGCGGATAAGGAGGCCCTGGGTTCGAATCCCGGTTCGGGCATGGATGTACTTTCTCTCTCTATCTATCCTTTCCCTGCATGAATGAGGTATGAATGCTTGCCTACGCTATAAACGGGTTCCTATGGCAAGTGTGTAGACAAAGTCGTACTTTCACCTACATGGTGCTCTGATTAAAACTAAAGACGCTCTCAATCGACTTAATTCGCATAGCATAGCGAGCTTGGCTTGTCCAAGTGTCATTAGTAAACAACAATTTTTTGTAAATGTTTACAGCCTATTTCAGCTCAATAATGGAGTATCGTTTGTGGCATTTTATTTGATGGAAAATATTGTTGTTGTAAACTATACTTATTGGATAGCTTAAAATATTTCATGTTATCATCAGATATTTTCGTCACCTTCTTTTTTGTAAGATGTTTTATGAACTACTTTGATCTCTTTCTCAATGTGCTTTGTTAAGCCAGATGCATCATAATGGACATTATTTCTTGTTGAAAAGATATTCACCATGGTCTAACAATGCTTGACAAAAATAAAATACCCATAGAATATATCTTGATAACACTTTGACTTCATACATGGATTAATTATGAATGTCAGATTTACAAATATATTTAAAACTTGCTTATATCAACTCTCGATATCCATACCTTGTCATTTAAAATATTCGAGTTGCTTTTATAAATTCTTCCATTCATAAATTCATCTTAAAATATTTTGCATATTTTATATCTTATCAGATATACCGCAAAAGAGAAGTATTGTTTAAATTTAAAATTATTTATATATAACCTCTGTTAAATGGAGTTATAAATACTTAATTTATACACATTTATTTTTTTCAAACAATTATATGAACCCATCTACATTTTAATGATGAAGCATTTATTGTTTTAAGTTCTGACATTCATAAAAATATTATGGAGTAAAACATATATTTTTATATTAATATGTCACACATACATAAATGTTATATTTCTTTAAATTTCTGTATTCCAAGTCTATGAATTCATAGGTATATAATGTTTGTATTGTAATTAATTTATAACTCTTTCTGAATAAAACTTTTTCCTTATATTCAACAAAATTTTTAAATTAAATGTGTTGTACATTACTTTTAAAACAAATTACATAATATTAAAATATAATAGAAAAATGTATTTAATTAAAATTTAATATTGATACTGAAATTGAATAAGCTAACATTGGAGTTTAATAATAATTAATTTAACACATAATAACTTCTTCATTTTCGTTTCCACTTTTTGATCTGGTTAGATTATTTGTTCATTTGCACAGCATTTACTTTTAAAGCATTTTTCTTCAGTTTTCAAATCTAATGCATATTCGCTCGGTAACATCTTTTTCTTCTTTTTTTATAATTTATCTCTAATTTACTTTGTTTATATTGATTTCAAATATAATTTTCTGTTCTTGTTTTAAATTGAATATTTTTGTGATGCTTACATTATTGAATTTATTGCAAACAGAATAAGCCTTCGGAATAAAAAGTTGGAGAGTTGGTAAAAAGATTCACGCTATTTGAAGTTGGTAACTATTAAATAAGATAGAAAATAAAAAAGGAGTATGATGAGAAACTTCGTAAAAATATGAAAAATGTATAAATGATTTCCAAACTCTTAAAAATTTATGCCATAATTTGTACTTTAAAATAATGCTTAAAACACTTATAATAATAATAATAATGTGAAAGCACTTTAGAAGTGTGTGGGTGATTATGACCCTTATATTTAATACTTTCGATTATACCAATTGGACTTCCAGATATTAATGAGAGTTAACATAAATTATTATGCAGAATTTTAAGCTATGATCCACAAAAATAATTTAGCTTAATTTACTTAGTAAATTAATGATAAAAAATATGCAAAACCTTTACTTTATTATATGTTTAAGAGTATATTCATGAAAACTAACAAAAAAATTACTTTATTCAAAACCTAGCCTGAAATATTCACATATTTTTATTTAATTTTTGAAATTTAAGAAAAGATACTGGTGGAATAACTATTATAAAAGAATTTAATGTATATAATTATTTTTGAAATTACTATTTGGAGATTTAGGTGATTACTTATTTTAGTTGTTGTTGTCTTTTCTCGAAAGATTTAATATGTCATCAGCTGCAGAAGAAGATGTTGACTAATAAAAAAATCTATAAAAATAAAGGGATTGGGTTTTAAGCCCTCTTAGAAAGTTCATTGTAACCCAGAATGTGATATGATGAAGCTGGATGGTTACAGCATTTTTCACAAGAGGGCTGGATCTTATTATTATTGTTGACGCAAGGGAAAAAATCAGCAATTAGTGCTTAAATAGTTATAAAAATAGCAAAAATTGCTAAAAATGCTTAAAATGTGGAAGTTATTTATTTATAAAAAAGGAAAATATATAGTAAAGGATGAAGAAGGTAGAGAGGAAAATTTTAATCCTCACAAAACAAAAAGTGTTGTCGGAAAATATTCATAAAACTACATCTCATGAACAATAACCTAAACTCTGAATAAAATTTAAAAGTACCTATTTTCAGTTTGTACAAATATTATCAAAAAGATTTTATTGAAGTTAAAAAATGTCAAGAAAACTTCTCCCAAATTTTTTCGTATATTGACTACAGTTACATGGAGAATAGAATGGATTGAATAGATTAAAGAAATGAATCAAAGTGTTTTTTCCGAGTGAAAACAAATTCCGTATCTTCTTCATTTAATCAATATAAAATAATTATAATGGAACTGGTAAAGATTTTTAAGCTTACTATAAATGTGTTATTAAACTTTGAAATTCCAACATTTTCCAAACACCATTCCATAACCAGAAAATTTATAATTAGAACAGTATTCAATCAAAAACAAATATCTCTAACTTTTTTTGCTCATGAGTGATCGAATACCGATATGAAGTTTTTAGAATTATTTGCTGTCAAACTAAAAACATCCACACTAATATAAGTAACGTAATTTGAAAAATAATTTAACCATTTATTTTTGCCGTAGATAGCATGACAGCAAATATTGAGTGCAATGCAACTGCTAGATTTATCTTCGGACATAAATTCCATTGAGTGTAGAGATAACTGTGAACACACATGTAAATAAATATAGATTAGTTATACCAAAAATTTCCTTTGATTGACTTAGAAAATAGACCATTGAAATTAGGTTGATAATTATAAGAATCGTGTTATATTTTATTCATCAGTAAGGATATACGAGTTCAAATCAGTTTGAAAATTATCTTAAAGTTATTTATAAGAAAGATATTTATAATTCAATGCAGTGATGAAAACGATTTAAAAAAACTTGTAAACAAATCATTAAATGAGATATCGGATGTCAAATAAAATCATAAAAAAGCAAAAAACATGTTTTTTATGTATTCCTACAATAAATTCAAATATAACATAACATGAAAGTTTTCTGGTTTTTTGTCTTTAGACAAAGCATAGCATTTTCCTTTCCATTTGTTTCTATTTTCAACATATATGTAAGCCCTTAGACTATATTTTTTTCTTTTTGTCACCTTTTGTGACTCCTTTAACATTCGAAAAATCATCGATGAAAAAAATATGAATAAAGTCGAAGCAAAATGAAATAAATCGAAGATCTGTGAAAAAGCACTTAAATAGTACTTTATTTTGATTTGATTGGTATAAAGTGGAGGACAGATTTTTGCACATTTGTTGCCACTTTCATCCAGTAAATCGGATTTCTGAGACGTGACACGTCAGATTTACTATCTCAAAAGTTTATTTAATGTTTCTATTCTGTAAGTTAAAACCTGTTTTCTCAAAAACTTCTATAAAAAAACGTTTTCGAAAATACTATAAATTTCATGGTATTGTATGCTTTGAAAACATTCATTCTCAAGAAGTGAGAGATAATTTTCTTTCAAGTTCTATCATGAAATGCACTGGAATTCCACTTATATGTACCGGTTTTCGCGCTCAAACCTTCAAATAATTGTAGTGGAGAGATTAAAATTAAATTAAAATTCATCAATGCCAAAAAATCAAACTGAAAAATATAGTGAATATAATGATATTTATATATTTAAAACTCTGTTAAAATATTGATTAGAGTCTGCAACGTTTGTTAAGTAATTTATAATCTATGCAAAATTAACTTTTAAACATAACACGTCAAGAGAAGTTTTTACCCCTAAAATTAAAAATTTTATAAATAATTTTATGTTAGGTAAAATATATTAAAATTATTTTATTTGATAATCCAAAAAAGTTATATTTTTGACAGATTATAATACGAGAAAAATGTAACTTTTAAAAATAATTTAAATGACTGTTCTTTTAAATTTTTATTGAATTACTGTTGAACGCACTATTAGTTTCCCAGTATTTATAATATTTGTATGAGATTTAAAAGGGTATTTAAAGAAATGTGGAGTTAACAAAAATTCTAAATTTAAATACATAATGGGAATACTCAAAAAATAACTCTCACTTAAATGATGAAGATAGTCTATTTCTTGATATTTTATGTATTTATTTGAAAAAGACATCTTAATTCTAGAATATCGACAAAATTAGTCTCAGTATACACACTTTACACTAATCCAACAAGGAGTTTCGGCAGCAACATGAGCGTAAAATGTTCGAGACAAATAAACATTTATGGTTTGCTTTTTCAATTTCAAATCAATTTTTTACTAATGAATCTATCAGGGGGCTTTACATGGTTGTATTTAGGACATTTTATGCAGTAGAAATATAAAAAAGCTACCATTAAGAACTAAAGTTTCACATGAATTAGCTTCATATCCCTATTTCAGGAACAAGAATTTAGTCAATACAATTCAAAAGTAAAAGTTTACTGCTTTTGTGAAGGATCACTTTTCTGCAAACTTAAATTTCGTTCTGGCTGGTTTGCTTATCACCCAACGGTCTTTTACTACACACAAGGGCTAACTAGACCGGGACCTAAAGTTTTAAGTGAATTCCGAATCACTACAAATATCCAATCCTGAGGTAGGAATTGAACCCACACGTTTTTGAACCGAAAGCCAGAGGGCTAACTGCTCAGTCTATTTGCTCAGCTTTTGAAATGCAATAATATTTATCAAGAAGGATTTTGTAATCTTTATGCTACATTTTATCTGATAACTAAGCACTAACACTTAAAACTATGTACTAACAAACTTAGATATACGATGCTTCTTATACCTAATTAAAAAATATGTAATTTATTTTTGTTTGGAAATTTATATTAATATAAAATAAGAACCTATATATATATATATATATATATATATATATATATATATATATATATATATATATATATATATATATATATATATATATATATATATATATATATATATAAATTTTTTAATATGCCAAAAATTATTTATTTATTTAATGTACAATATGTATTTCCTAATCGTAAACAGTTGAAAAAAACATCTCTATTTCTCAGGATTTTAATACAAAAAGTTATATTTAGATACTTCAACAACAAAATGGAGAGTAATTTAGAAAAAAAATTTATCTTTGCTAATCTCATAAAATCTTTTTCTTTAGTAATTTTTCCCCCCAATTTAAATTATGTAGACAAAATCAATATCTCTATTTCTTCGGTTTCAAAGCTTGGAAATGTGATTCTTTTTTTATTTTCAATAATAAAATGATAATTAATTTCACTTGAATAACTCCAGGCTTATCTCTAATGAATACCATCTTTGATATATTTTTATTAAAAGCATATTTTTATCGAAATAACTTTAAGCATTTCTCTTAAATATAAAAAAACTCAATCCATTTCCTTATATTAGTATAGCTAAAAAGCATGTTATTTCCTTTAGAAATTAATCTATCATAATTGAAAAAACTAAAAATAATAAGAATCCACAGTTTTTTATGAAATAAAAATATTTGCCATGAGTCAAATTAAAATGGGATTAAATAAATGGAAAGACTTTCAGTTCTTTTTAGTTTTCTGTTTTTTGAGTTTTAATTTGTCGCATGGGATGAAGCTTTTGAAAATTTAAACTCCAGATACAGATATTCTAATGCATACATGTTAATGTGTCTATGAATGTAATTTTTGAGTGTTTATTGCATGTTATTACCATTATTTCTCTATAAAATTATCATTCGTGTAATTTTACTTCTGAAAAGGAAAAAGGTAATTTCTCTCTCAATATTATTTTTAGTTTTGGCATTTACATATATAAATGTTTATTCATTTATTTGTACCTTTTCATTTGTTATTTTTCTCATCAATGTCAATAAAAATTTATACATATTTCATTTTCAGGAATATCCTACTTCTAAATTTTTCTTAACAATTTTAATTTCTTACATGCTAAATTGTATGCCACTTATTTCGATTACATACAAAATATCTATAAATAAGTAAATTCTTAAATCATATTGTCTTATAAGTGTGGAAAACAGAAAATGAAAGAGTACAAAATCAAGAATCTACAAAATAAAGCTTATAGTAACAGATAATTACGGGAGTAGTACTCTTAGTAATGTTGTGAGAGATGCACTAATCAAACATGCATGTATGACAAGTTTGGAAAATACTTAAATAAACGACGAATTCTATCTTACTAGAATATATCCTACTGTTACACCTAGGAACATTTTCTGGCAACATACGTCTGTAGTTACCTTCGAATAAACTTTTTCAAAGGCATATACTACGTATTTTTCAATGACATTCTGACTTCTAAATGATTCTCAATTACAAATACCATGAAAATGGGAGCCATATGATTCAATAATTCACAGGTTAAGGAGCCTGCAAACATATTAGACAGTAATTATTGTAAATTTTTTAATTAGAATTTATCAATATTATTTTAACATAAAATTTCTTAAAAATTCTCTTTCCCGCAAAATATCTTAATATTTTCAAATATTTAATCATCTTACAATACAAATTAAACTTGTAATTACATGGGAAATTTAATTATTTTTTATTTAATTACTTCTTTATCAATAAAATCTTGAAAAATACTCAATTTGAAACTAAGTCAGAAAAATACCAAGTTTCGTTAAATTATTTTGTTGTGCAAGGCACTGTTGTTGTTGTTGCATGCCCCCAAAGGCCAGCAGCGCTAGACCAGGTCCATGACGTTGTACACTCTACAATAACCCAAAACCAGAAGAGGGTCGTCAACTATGTCCAGCCTGGAGAGCCCCAGGCGCTCAAGGATATGTTCAGACGAAGCCTGCTCGGTAGAGCAGTTAGTACAGGTTTCAAAGGTTCGGGAACTCTCAGAAAATTTTAGGGTTTTAAGATGTCCACTTCGAAATCGGGCGAGAATAGTTTGTTCTGACGACTTAAGTCGTTGGTCAGGGAGCCTCCGGGACGGGAACTTTGGTACCAGTAATGTACTGGAATGACAATCCAAGTCATCCTGTCCTTAATTTTTTCTCTGGAGTGAATCTCTGTGAAAGTGAAAGGAGCTAAATTAACGGAGGCCTCGCCAGCACCAGCTTTCGCCAGAGCATCCGCAATTTCATTTCCATCAATATCGACGTGGGAAGGAATCCACTGCAGATGAATCTGATGAGATATGGAAAGCCGTTTTAATTTGTTAACTATTGTCACTCCAACATTGTCTCTAACACTGCCAATTGCACAGGTGCTGAATTGCACTTCTGCTGTCAGACAGAATCCAAACCTCCTTTCCATTAGAAAGAGATGAAAAAACCTCAAGGGCCTCATCAATGGCTATCAGTTCACTGCAAAAAAACCGAGCAGTGATCGGGATTTCTCCTCTGAAGCTTTAAGTCATGGTCTTGAGATTTGACGAAAATGCCACTGCCGGACCGGAAAAAGTCATCTCTACTGCCGTCTGTGTAGACTTGAACAGCATCAAGTGGAATCTCTCCAATTTTCTCAAGGGCCAATTGCCTCAAATAGGCAGGAAGGTCTGTTTGTTTATTCATATGTACTGGTAATTCGAAATGAAAGAAGACACCGTCTAAATCGTCCACCGGGCTAAGACACTGTGATATATATGTGGTTCCACTGCGTCATCGACAAGATTAAAGAAAGCCACTTGGCTGAAGGGACTGTTTCTCTTAAGCACCTGATTGTTACACCAGTTTTTAAAGTAGTTAGAGGTGCGATTTTGTGAGCCTAGAGCGCTAAGTTGCAAGACACTACTATATTCTTTTCATTTACATTAAATACCTAAATACTTGCACAGATTATTTCTGTTTTGTTATTTTTTTTTTAATAATTTACGACTAAAAATAAAAAATATATTTTAAAAAAATGTCACTCTTTGTATATTTTTATCTACATATGTGTATGCAGATATAAATGTATAGGGAGAGGTGCTTACATACATGTATAAATGCATAAAGTATCAACCACATAAAAAAGTATATTAGGTAACCGTTTTATTCTTTTGTATAAATATGTGCTTATACAAATCTACTGTAACATAACACTGAATGAGAAGTCATTTCTTAAAACTTATTACTTTATAAAAGAAGGAAAATAATAAATTAAAAATTTGTTATGATTTGAAATTAATTCTAAATGTCTTTTATTTTTTTGGTTTTATAAACATGAATCAAACATTAAATGGTAACAAGAGTAATATTTAATATGCATAATTAAAATCAGCATTCAGAGCGATTACTATTTATTTGTTTTCATTTTGATAAAACTTTAACAATCTTTATAAGATTTATTATAACATAAATATTGTTCGGATGTGAGAGAGACATAAAATGATGTTTTCATATTTATTTTTTTTTACTCTTTCCTATTAAAGTGTAATATATTTATTATTAATGACAAGAAAAAATTTAGCTAATGTTTTAGGACATATACAGGAATAATAAATAAATTTTGAAGAGTAAGAGTATTTTATTTTACTTAAATTTCTTAAGAGTTTTATTACATAAATTCATTTTTAGAGAATTGTAATAAAATTGTATCTAATTTAATATTGAACTTTTGATAATCATGAAATACTTGATAACTATGAAGCACTAATTAGAAACGATAACTGTTTCTACAATTTGTATCTTATAGGTTTAAAATGATTCATTTTATATTTTTTAAATTGTTAACTAAAATTGTGATACTATTTCTTTATTTTAGCATCAAAATCCAATATTTAATCTTTTTATCGATTTATTATATTGTTATTTTCAAAATTTAAATTCATGTGCATAGAAAATTTGTATTTTATAAGAAATTATTATTATTTTCTTTGCAATTCAGTTTTTTTAAACTATGTAACTTTAAGTTATTTTGCTTAAGAAGTATTATGCGTAGAAAAAGCACAAGCTTCATAACAGAAACCTTATCATTCGCACAAATTTTCTCTATTTAATCTTTCATATGTAGATCTATATTATCAAACTATCAATTTATTTATATAATACTATAAATGATATAATCAATCCAATGGATAATTTAACAAAACTTTAGAAAATACAGATAAAGTTACCTTATATTATTCTAACCTTGAACTCTAAAAAATTATTTTCATGCTAATAATATAACTTTTAATGTTACGAATTTGTACAAACTTAGCTATATCTTAAAAATGTTAAAGTTTAAAATTTTAAAAGCTGTATTTCTGAAAAAAAAGTAACAAATATTCTATATATTTTTATCTTCGGTATAGAAAATATTATGATTCTTAAAGATATCTCGAGTACTCCATGAAAACGCCTCATAAATTGTGCGTATCTATCATATAGAATTTAAGTTTACGTTATTATAATAAAATAGAATAAAAATATACATTTTCTTAATTATAAATGAATTAAAGTTTATTGAAATGAGTAAATAAAAATTCCAGTGCAAAAAACATTCAATAATACTTTTATCAAACGGTGATCTGCTAAATTACCAATAATCATAAACTTTACCACAAAACTCTCAATTCAAAAAACAATATTTTTCTAGGTAAAGTTTATTTACCACGAAAACTTTTTCACACCCTTTAAGTGTATATATAATTCACTTTTTGAATTGTTTAATAGAGTTTAATACTTTTGATTTAAGAAAACAATGCACCACAGGAATAGTATTAAATCATAAAATAAACAACTTCTTGACGTGTTTCCTTCCATATAAAATGAGTGGTAAGATTTGAACAAAATGAAACTGTTAGAATAAGCATTTGTTACCATATTTGGTTTCCAGATTGTTGTTACTCTCTTAGCAAAAATACATAATTCATACTTTCTGTGACTTCTATAACATGCCCTTTAGTCACTACAGTCAAGCTTTAAATCATGCTAAGCGTAAAGGATAAATAATACGCGAACATTACCTGAGAGGAGAAAATTTTCCTAAGATCCTTGTGCATATCATTTGCATTTATTTCTCTATTAGAGGAATCCTTAAGGAATACTCGTATAATAATTGATTTCCGGTCTGTTGGTTCAATCGCATTTGTTGTTCAAATATTTCTCTCGTGCATCTGAAACACACAGATTTAATTCTTTGAATTCAGATGAATTGCATTATTTTCTGCCGTTTGTTTCGGTTACTCCACAGAAATTCCGGTGTTATTTTATTTTTCTAACTTCAGCAGTAGATCTAATTTGTATTCCATTGTAAATGGGGATAGTTTTATTGCATAGAAATCTTATGACTAAGGCTGCATTTATATTTTATATGAAAGAATATAAAAATTATTCCAGTATATATATATATATATATATATATATATATATATATATATATATATATATATATATATATACTGGAATAATTATGGAATATTAGTAGTTTTTATTTTAAAAGATATATATATATATATATATATATATATATATATATATATATATATATATATTTAAAAATAAAAATTATTATTTAAGGACATCCAATTCGATTTTATTGTTTTGGAGAAAAACATAATTATTCTGCTAAATTTTTCCAAATTCGGCAATCACTTATGAAATACCATTAAATCAATTAATATAGTTGCTAAGATAATTAATTATTCAACATTAAGCAATGCTTTGAATTATTTATATTCATCTTTAAATCCTTTATTTCTACAGAATTAAAATTGTTTTCTAATTCTAACATTCTTCTAATATTTTTCAATATTTAAACACCAAAATTTAATTGCACACATTTAAGGAAAAACTGCTACCCACTTAAGTAGCAATTTTTAATTATTTGTGCTTAAAAACGGTAAACTAGATAATCTTATTTTTAGAAAATTCTGTAAATTAATGTCTCTCATCATTTTTTAAATGAATTGAAATCACAGTTCTTTACAGACAATCTATATTTTGCAAGCAGTTTTATTAATAATTTCTATATGATTTTTTATTGTATAACTAAAATTTTAGTTCTGATTTTAATTGATAATTTGAAGTTTTAATCAAGTTGTATGTTAAATTAATAACACTGCGTTCAAATCCAATGCTTTGAAGTTAGATCGTTGAAGTTCAAACATTTTCTTCTCTTAATTCGATAAAATTAACTCAGAGAAAAAACTATGTTTATTATTTTGAATCTATACAAAATTGATCAAGAAATATTGAAATATCGTTAAGATTAAAATATATTTTAATTTGAAAATGTTTTCTTTTCTTATTTAAACCCGAATCATTACTTAAATATATAGGTTTATTTTAATCATACATTAAAATAAATGTTTTCCATATATGTGTGTGTGTTTCTAAATGTTTTGGTTTCTGCAAAATTATTAAAATTTTCAAGATTACAATTTTATTTATACTTCTAAAATAATTTATTATTGATCTAAAATAATTGATATTCAATATTGTAATTAATCACAAGAAGCATCAATATGGGATTTGATATTCAATGAGATTTAGATAAAGGTGTTATAACAGAAATTAGAATTTTTTAGGGATTTTTCATGCAAATAAATCTTTGTTAGAAAACGCATTTAACTGAATTTTTAAGAAAAATATAGCAAATGCTTATTTTTGAGATTAAATTGGTGGATTATACTGTTCAAAAAAACATAAGAAAAAAATGCATCATTTTTATTCCTGAAAGTTTATGAGATCCTATCATGAAAGATACAAAACAATACCTTTTGATACCCAACTATACATATTCTCCGATATAAATCCCTCTTAAAGTACTGTGAACTGTTTCCAACCAATGATTCCAAGAATTGAAACAATCTCCTTACTGACCTAACTTGACACCCGATGATTATTTTGTCTTCAGATATCCAAAGAAATATATGCAGTAATGTGGTTACCCAGCAACCAGTGGAGAAAGGACGTTATTTGGGAGCGATTTCCGGAAAACAGCAGATTCTTCTGGTTTTTTGCTGATTCTCTGCAAATGATTATGGGTAAGGACAGATGGTATAGGAGTAGGGAAGGCTAGGAGCAATGATGACCTATTCATCTTCCTTTTTCGAAAATAGTTTCGCTTTATTTTAATCTTTGGTAATTAGATTTCCGTTTCACCTGTTTCATTTTAATTACTCAGCTAAAGTAAAAGTTTTAAAGGTGTTACTGATACATTAGGTAATAAAAAAATACCTTTTTAAACTTATTGTAATTTTTTTTATCAAATTAATGGTTAAGTGATGAAATAATTTAGTGTTTTTATGTTGAATTGCATTAAAAACTTAGAAAATTTTTCCTTTTAACTGCAACTTTAAAAATCTTCTGACTGTTAAAACCACCTGTTTTTATCAAACGAATTCCAAAACCCCAGTCTAAATATATTTAGAATAATTTAAAACTGTTGCTTTATGAAAGCATTGTCACCGGTTATTTAAATAAAATTAGTCAAACAAGAGAAAAAGGAAAAATTACAATTTGCCCTTCCTAAATCTAATAAAACAGTCAGAATTGCCTTAAAGTATCATATATTTTAAATGGAGCAGAGAAATATATCTATAATAGCATGACAAACTATAGAAATTTATGTCTTTTTTCCTAAAAATATGTCTCTCATGAAGAAAATTTTTCTATATACTGCAGAAAACAATGTTATTAATGAAACTAAAAAAATATAGGGGAATATAACAGCCAAAAATTTCAAAATTTTAAACATATAAGAATTGCAAAAGACTTTACGGATGATCATATTTATTTAACAGTTCAAATTAATTATATGAAACTGCTTAGAGAGAATTTATTAATGAAAAGTTATTAAAAAAATTATCGTAATTATTTCATGAAATATTGAGTATTATTCATTTGATGGAATTTTTTGAGTATTATTCATTTGATGGAAAACATCCATTTGTATATAAATAATAAATTTTGAAAGAAAATATTTTTAAAATAATTAATGTTATTAAAAACATATGTAAGGTCTTACTGCGATTTCATGAAGTTAATAATAGAAAATATAAAACACTGAGCAAAATAAATACTAAAATATATTATTAGATCTAGGTTTTAAATTATTTTATTTATGTTCTTATTTTTTATTTAACAAAAAATAAGTTTAAACAAAACTTGGCTTAAACATTATAAATTATAAATTGAAAGTAGACTATGCGGCTTTTTAAGGATGTATTCTTGGATATATAAGGAAAACAATATTTGTAATTATTATTTAGTAGAAATATTTATTATAAATCTCCCTCTCGTGACTTCTAATACACTTCACAGTTTTTTATAAATCAAAGTATAAAGCCTACTCGGAATTAGGATTTTTATTTTTACTTTAATCTATCCATATTATCAATATTAAATCTCCACAATATTTGCGTGAGGATGAAAAAATTTCTATGCCAGAATTAAAATAAACTGAGCTAAATTTTGTAATGAGTGGTAAACTGCGATAATAAATTTTTAAAGTGTTTATAATGTTATTGTTGTAATTATAAATTATTTTCACAACAATAACACATAATATTTAAGACTAAGTTTTTCTAGTGTAATGTGAGAGTTTTCTTTATATTGTAAATAAAAATACAGAGTTAAATATAAATATATTTTGCAAATAACAATAATATAAATAAGTATGCATTATTTAATATTTAAAATGAAAGTGAGTAGCAAAAATAGGTGTTTGTAGCTATAATTACATAAAATTGCAGAAACAGTTACACAGTGAGATCAAAATTGAACTGTAATACAGTAGAAATATTTATTATAAATAAAAATTAAATCATAAAGAGAACAACAATTTATAGGGAAACAATTACAATATAATTAGAGATTAAAACTAAATGCTTTTATTTTCTTATCAGGGAAATAAAATGAAAGTGGAAAAATGTTTCGCATACATTTATGCAAAGACCCACCAATAAAAATATTTCTCAAGTAATCTGTTCACAACACTTCTGTAAAAGGTGAGAAAAATTATAAATACAAAAGCTTGTGATGCATGAAATAAAAATAAAAAATGTTAATCTTATATACAATATGACTAAAACTAAATTCATAAAATACAAAAAAATAAATAAATAAAACGAGTAAAATATTGAACTGAAGAGTAAAGGAACTGTGAGTGAATAAAGTGAAAATGTATAAAAGTAGTTGACGAAGAATTAATTATGGAAAGTATTTAACATAATTTATTACTTACTGAATAAGGTTTATTCCACAAAATAAAAATATTGATAGATTTTCTATTACATTTGCTTTTATTATCAGAGTTTATGTTAAGGTTTTTCACGTGTAGTCACGTATTAAGAAAAGAAAGAAAAGTTTTGAAAGATTTTGAAAGAAATCGACGTAAAAAAACTGAATGTGAATTAAAGAGTGAAAATCTTTTACATCTGCAGAGGAATAAAAATAAAAATTAATGTATGGGTAAAATAAAAATAAATCAGTTTTGATTGTTAAATAATATAGGAGAGCAATTTTCTTAATGAGTTATTAAACAAAAAATACATAAAACAAGCTGATGGAAAATATTTATATGAAACTTCCACAGCTATTGTAATAAAATAGACACACAAGTAAAAATACGGATTAATTTAAATATAAAACAACAATAACATACTTCTTAAGTTACCTAGTCAATAAATTTTCAAAAGTTAAAAAACGAGGAAGAGAAAATACCAATTTAAAACTAGAAACATCAATAAATGACTTAAAAATAAAATTGTAAATAGTTTTTTGAACTAAAAAAATCCTTCACCGTAAAATATTTAATTCAGATTATCTTTCAATATTTAATTGCATACTCGCAAAATACAAATTGATAAAAATCTATATGTCTCCATATGTGTTTATAGAAATCAATGAAAGTTTCACAAATTTCATAATTTTGTAATTACTTTTTATCTGCTATTAACTACTTATCGCAAAATATTTTCCAAAAATATTTCTTGAGAATTTATTAAGAAAAGTTGATTTAAAGGAAGGATGAAAAACTTCTTATATACGGTTACAAATATTGTGTGATGTGCGATAAAACATTTGATACTCTTTTTACTTTAAATATAAATAGAAATAATAAAATAAATAGGCCTTTTAATGCATGGTATTTCAATAAATACTGATATCCCATTCTGAAAGCGGAGATTATATTTATGGAAAGCGTAATTCATTTAAACAAAATATTTTTAGGAAATGTATGCTGAAAATATATTGCCATTTTGTGTGTAGAATACTATTTAGTTTGTAACTAAATGTCACATATTATTGGTTTTATTTACTCGGGAGCAGAAGAGTATCTTGAAGTTGATGCCAATCCTTAACTCTACATAAGATTTCCTCATTTATACTGGAGAAAATGTGGCATTAATTTAATGAGATTAATAATGTGTTAAGGAAATTCAGGCGAAATAATTCGTAGAATGTAAGAGTAGAAACCATCATGTTTTAACAACATGGAAACACATGTGTTACATTCCAAAGACTTATTATATCACTACAGTTTCATTTAAAAGTATATCACAGCATACAATTTAGCAATAAAGTGATGTAATATGATAAGTTTGAGAGAGTAAACAGAGAGTAAAATAATAGAAAATAGAAAAATATACAGAAAATTGAAAAGACATTAAGGATAATCCATCGTAGAAAATAACTAATATATGCGTTTCTTATATTTATGTTAATTTTCAAACTATTGAATTATTATAAAAACAAATCTAATAACCTTATTATTAATAAAAACATAATTGTTTTTCATTTATTAAAAAACAAGGCGAAAGTTTTATGAAAATTGTTTTTTGCCAGAAAATAATGAAGTTTGTTATATGTAGAAAGAAAATTTATTTGCACTAACAAGAAATCTGTAATGATCAGGTATCTTATTTACTGGAGTTAATTGTATCATTTCCCAAATGGAATATTAAAATTAAAAATTAAAAAAAAATTTAATAGCGGTTGTTGAGTGCAACTTTGTACTAACAGACCATTCCCACTAGCTTTTGCGGGCCGTGGTTTCCAGTGGAAATCATGTATCTAGCTTTCACGTAAAAATTAAGATAATAATATACATTAAGTAAATTAAGTGTAAGATATATATATATATATATATATATATATATATATATATATATATATATATATATATATATATATATATATATTTATATATATAATATAATATAAGTAATATAAAAATAAGTGAGAAAATAACGATATTTACTATTTTAACATTTGCTTTGTATTAAACTTGGTTAAAAACGCTTCTTGATTCCTAAAAATGAGTTCTCACGTATTTAACAGCTAAAAACAAATCGAAGGAGTTATAAAATTTTTGAAAATATACTTTAGTTATTAAATTATTAAACATTGAAGCCAGGACACCTTTTCTCAACGTTCCAATACATTTCCTATTTGGGGCGTATTAAGTAAACTGAAAATATATTCACAGCAATAGAGAAAACTTCAACAGAAACAATACTTTCCCAAAAACCAAAAAAATAGTAAATTATTGTTTTTAATTGCACTATGAGAATTTAGAGATGGGGGAGATGCTTAGACTATACATATTTTCTTTGTACCCTCAGCAGTTGTTCAGAGATGGCAATCATAAAAGAAGCAAGGAACCACACATCTCTATTTTTGAAATGATTAGAATTCAAGAACGGTAAGCATTGCGACATAAGCAACTTTACAGTGAGTTTAAATCAGCGATTATAACGGTTTAAACAAATTACAAACAGTAAAATAAAAATTACAAAATTGAAACATAGCGTATGTTTTAAATTATCCAGAGACCGACGTAATGATATAAATTTCTTCTATTGCATACAGCCGTTGAGCGACAAACAAGCTAACCAAACAGAATTTTTTTATCAGCATTGTAATGGAGCATGACATTAAACATTATGCTGTCTCCCATTTTACGAACTATTGGCCGACATTTAGAAAAAGCAACCATGCGTTCACGTCACTTTAAAACATTTGCAAAATCACGCTGCCGAAATACCACCCGCTTCAGTGAAGGTAATGTCATTCTAGGAGAATTCTATAGACTATTACGGAATACTAAGTAAATCTTCAGTTAAAAAAATAGAATTGCATCACGGAATAGATAACGATCAAATGAAATTAGAAAACTTATGATCAGTTTTCCAATCGCTAGTTACAGTGTAACAAAATATTTCTGTAAATGTTCGTATAATGGTAGACTACTAGGTTTATTGAGTTTTTCCATTTTGTGTTATCATTCAAAGTTATTTCACAGAGCAATATCAAAATCCACAATTCAGATCTTATTATATTTCAGCGTCACAATATATATAATATTTTCATAAAAGTAATATTTCCCTTTATAGTGACCACATCACAAAAACTATCAATACTTAATTTCTTCTTTCCTTATTAAGACCCCCGATTCATCATCTAATGAACAAATAAGGTAAATAGGAGAACGTCAAGTACAACTTTCTCATAATAAGGTAATGAATTCTTAACAGAACACATAAGAAACAGACAGGATTCTATGAAGAAACAAATATGAACGTTTGATTGAAAGAATTGATGTAAATGATAGTTTTTATTGCTATGTATAAAATTAGATAAATATTTTAATTCACATTATTTTTAATAAGTTCTTTGACTTTACTACGTTAAAAATATCTTATTTCACTTCTTTCTTATGATTTCGTCTGAATGTTTCAATCTTTTGGCACACAGAATAGTGAATTTTAACGAAAGCTTTTATACCGAGTTTCTTAACTCGATGCAAATGAATAAAATTCCGAACATGAATTTTATTAAATGCATTTTTTATTAAAATCTAAGCTGTTATGTCAAATTTTACAATAAATAAAAATTAATTATTTTTTCTATTTTATTTAAAGGAATAGGTTGTTTTATAAGAAAACATTTTATTATTTTAGCTAGTAAAATATTGATTACATTTGTCACATGAAGAATCAATATAAAATTTTTAAATAATATATCATAAAAATATTTAAAGTTAATGAAGTTTTCACAGAGTTCCTAATCTTGTTGTAAAAATATCTTATAAAACTTAACTCCATTTGTCTTTATTCAGAAAGATTAGTTTTAATTTAATTTTAACTGTCAACGATGAAAAACTTTGTTGACTTATCAAATTAAACATTTGTCTTTCGCTTTTAATGTATTCCAGAAACATGTCTTCATCAAACAAATGTTAAGCATACAAATTTAAGTATTGTTAAATTGTTTCTACTAATGCAGGACATGGTTTCGTGGGACTTAGGAAAATATTTATCCCTGTTATCACCCTAGCATTTAAGTGGATTTTATTCAAATTTAGTCATTCTGGCGGTCGATTTAAAAGAGGATTAACTGGTATTTGATTCGTTACCAAAGTAGAGGCTCTAATTATTTCAGTCCAGATACAGGATTTGATAAATAACTTCTTTCATTAAAGAAGTCATTTCGGCTATAATTACACATATTGAGGATGACTATGAATTTCTGTTTTGTATTCTTTACTCTTGTTATTAAAAACTGGGAATAAATTCATCGGTGAACATGAAGAATTACTTTTGTTGCCAAAGTATAAACATTATTTTAGATTTGCATATATATATATATATATATATATATATATATATATATATATATATATATACATAATTATATATATATATGCCAACCATCTTGTCTAGTGTCAGCGTGTCTGACTGAGGATAGGGAGGTCACGGGTTCAAATCCCGATTCGGGCATGGGTGCATTTTCTCTCTTTTCTGTCTTTGTCCTTTCCTTGTATGATTGGGTTGTGAATGGTTGCCTACCCTATAAACAGTACCTATGGCATGTGTGTCTGAGAAAATCGGTCTCGACACTAAATTACGGTTCAGCTGGAAAAGTGGAGCAGCGCACCCCATAATGACAGCCTAGCTGGCACAAGACAACAACAACAATGTATATATATATACAATTTTTTCTAATTTGTGGAATATATATACGTTTGTACAGTTGCCAGTTCATGTAATATTTCACAATTGTAAAAAACATTTTGTGGACAGATATTTTAGATTCTTGAAAAAAGAGTTTTCTGACAACATAAAATAGGGTTGCAAAATAAGAATGCAAATGTCATTATTTATCTTTTAACCCATTTCACCGTTTGTAAATTCTATTTGCAAAGTGGAAAGATTAAATTAATAATATCTTCTCTTCCATAAAAATGTTTTGATTTTTTAGCATCATAGTACCGTAAATAATTTTACTGGTAAGGATTTTTTAAATTTTAAATAAAAATTATTATATAATTGTTTACATTGAAAGAAAAGGCTTCCGTATTCTTACTTGCATAGAATTGTACAACAAGTTGTCTTCATATCTTTAAATCAACTTTAAAATACTTTTGAATTTTCTGAGGGCATGATAAATGTTTCATAAAATTTTAGCGTCACAAAGATATTCGAAGAAAATTTATTTGTGTTCTGTAATAATTATAAACGATAGTTAAAATATTATTTTTTGCAGACTCTCTACTAAAGATTATATATGATGAGGGCTCATTTTTTAAAAATAGTTCTGTTTTGTTCTGTGTGCATTATAAATCTATTCGCGGAGATTAACAAATAAAGGGTAAAAACTTCAAAGCTTTTTTATACCTTTAACAAGGAATTGTTATTCATAAAAACGAATTTTAGGTGAATAGTATCATGAAATCGCTCTTGTAATATCAAATATGAAATTAAAATTTCTTCTTTTTAATACTATTGTAGTAGAATGTGTTTTATAAAATCATTTCCTACTGAAATACGACGTGATTTTATATAAAAAGATTATGCTTTCATGAAATTACATTTTTAGTTTAAAGAGTAATAGATATTTGTTTCACTGTGTCTTACCATCCTTGTTGTGCTTCATGAATAATATTTTAGTTACAAAAAATATGTTGTTATGTGTTATATCTTTAATGGATCACACTCTTTTGGTAATTTAAATTGAAATCATTTTTCATTTCAGTGAATTAATTAACAGAAATGTGTAGTTTTGTTTAAGAAAACATTTAATGCATGCATTTTACAGCCTTCTATACAATATCATTTATCATTTAGAAAAGATGAATTCAAGATTTATTTAAGAATAAAGTACACCGTACAAATGTTAACTGCTACTGACAATTATTTTCCGAGTCAAACCATATGAATGATTGTTTTAAATGCATTATGACCACAAATTTCATATCTAAAAATCTATATTTTTCTAATTTTTCTCAAAATTTACACAAATTTAGACATTATCAAACAAATGGGTTTTATAATTATTTTTTTATTTTTAAAGTAATATGCATATGTTACAAAAAAAATTTCAAACTGAACAAAACATGAAAAATTACGAAGAAAAGTTACTAACTGATATAAATATCTTTTTTAAATAAAAGTCCTAATTATGTTATTTACAAATTTAATAACAGCTGAATTCCACCACCGGTGAAGAGCTTTTAAGTGATGATGACATATAAAATAAATAATGCTGAGAGAGATTTAATCTTTATTTTATTGAATGCAAACAAATTTTAAGCAGCGAACAATGGAAAAAGCTTTAGAGTGAATTAACAGTTAAAAGCACTTTTATCTGACACTTTTTTCAAATAAAACTTTAAAGCACTTCTATTCTTTATCTAAACGGGTTAGCGAGGATAAAGTATTTTTAACATGCGGTTCATGAAACTATTGAGTGTCCATCAAAAGCTGTTAAGCAGAGTTTAAGAAAGACAAAGATTTCTTCAAAAAAAATTCAACGTCATTTCTTTCCTCTTATAACTAATTGAAAAACTGTCTCAAAATATATAAAAGTTTCAAAATGCTAAATTTCATCTTGCTTTTTTCAAACTTGTTTTTAATATCATTCATCACAAATTCTTTTTCCTATTGATTTGATTTACTTGTATACATTTAGTAGAATTAAAATATTAATCTTAGTTATGTAATTAATGAATACCATATGTGATGCACGCGTTGGAATGTCATTTAGAAGAATGATTGCTCTCATTTATATCTGGTTCCAGAAATTTAAGAACCTCAAGTTCAATATAAAGTGAAATTAAAAGTGTAGTAAATAAAAAGAAAAATAGAAGACACAATAGATTACTTAAATTAAATATCAGCTGTGAGAGAACAGACATTTTTACAATTTTTTATAAAACAACTTTTTTTATTTAATATAAATTAAATATGAATAACTTTCCCTTAGACATTCTTCTTCAGAAATTTTAGTAACTTGGAATAGCAAAAAAGAAACAAAAGAAACGTATGCAGAACTTTCAAAACTTTTTATATAATTAATTTAATGAACTAATTCCCCATCGTAAGTAAATATTATTTCTCTCTGCATTATTTCCTAGTTTAGTTACATAAAAGTTATTAGAGTTACGAACATTTTACACATTACATTGATATCCATCATTCATTTTAATTTCGGAAATTATATAAAGTAAGTGTGTGTGTGCGTGCGCACGCCATGTAAAATTATGTAAGGATAATAAATATTTCGAAATGAATGAGGACAATTTGTCTTCAATTACTTTATTTAACGAGTTCACAACATATTCTATACAAACTGAAGAGGTTATATTTTAAAAAAAATTATAAAATAATGGCTACTCATTCTGATTACTATAACTTCTAAATAAATAATTGAAAACATTGTAATCATTGAAAATTTAACTAGCATTTTACTTTTAAGGATATATAATCGAAGCAAAATTTACTAATAAAATGTTGCAATAAGGATCAGATCACGAGACATGTCTTATTTACTAAACATTAGATTTTTTCAAAAAAATGCAATTTCCCATTTCTGAAAGAAACCAAAATCGTATTGAAATGGTAAAAAAAAAAAAAACGCATTTTTAAGAAAACTTGGGATTCAAATCATGCAAACTTTTCAAAAGCGTAGCAAAAACAATAATATTTTTCCAATAATTCAATATCAAATTGGATGCTTAATTTAATAAATTGTATAAAATTTCATAAAAAGGAATAAATGATTTTATACTAAGATAAAACAACCAAATGAATATAAATATAAAATAAATACAAGACTGATTAACATTTATCGAATCAATATATGCCATAAAGTAATTAATGAATTACTACTCTATTGAAAAACAGTTTAATTTAGGAAATAATAATGGGTTTTAACATAATAATTGTTTAGCATATACCAGAAAAATTGATTTTACTTCTCGAAGAAGTAGAATAATTATAATGTGTTGCCAAGTTTTGACTTTGATGGAGGAGCAAGTAAAATGTTTTTAAATTTTCTAGAAATCAATATTGTCTCTATCTAATAAATAAATTTGGTGTTTCAACCCAAAAGCAATGAATTAATTACATCATAAGGATTGAATAATTTAATGAGATGTTGCTTTTCTGTGTTTATCATTCGAGTAGGAAAAGAATAATTATTTATAAACTATATTGTGATTGCCTAGAAGGTCTTAATGTGGTTGTATAAAAAGTCTTAATGTGGTTGTCTAGAAGGTCATAATGTGGTTGTCTAGAAGGTCATAATGTGGTTGTCTAGATGGATCGATATATAAACAGAGAAGAAATGTAGCAAAGGATGTTAGAGCAGTAGAAACATGAAAGAAGATAGCAGTTTAAAATTGTTTAAAAACTGAAAAGAAGTTTTTTAATTAGTATTTAGTAAATTTTTCCAAAAGTAAAATTTAAAACAATTTTGTTCAGTTTCAAATGGAAGTAGTGTAACATGTCCAAAATAACAAATAAAATTTGCCACTCTTTGCCATTTTTATTTATTTATTTATTTATTTTTAGAGCATTCGATTGACTTTTATATCTTGAAAATTAAATTAAAATGCCTTCATGTATGATAGCTTTCGTTTTTCCTATAGATTTTTAATATTAACTCACAATATGTTTATTTGTTTGTTTTTAATGATTTCATGAAAATTTTAGCAAATTCTCAGCTGCTTTTATATTTATTAAAAACAGATACATTTATTAAAAACATATTGATAGTAATATCAATATGTTTTTAATAAATGTATATTCATATATACACATTGCACACACAGATATACATACATACACTACTGGCCATTAAAATTGCTACACCAGGAAAGCGGCACACCACACACGTGAAATTTTCATGACAGGTAAAACTTGCTGTGATATGCAAATGATTAGATTTTCAGCGCATTCATACAAAGCAGGCGACAGTAGCGACATCTACAATGTATATAAAACCAGAGATTTGACAGCAGTCTTCTCATACTCAATTTCCGTTTCAACGTTGTTTTCGGCAAAGAAAGTTGTAATGCCTCGTTTAAGAAAAAGAAACGCCTATCAGCACGTGTCTGACTTTGATCGAGGAAGGATTATAGCCTACCGGGATTGCGGTTTATCGTACCGCAATATTGCTGCTCGCGTCGGTCGAGACCCCATGACTGTTAGCAGAATATGGAATCGATGGGTTCAGGACAATCATACGGAACATTATGCAGGATCTCAGCGAACCCCCATCCCTAATAGCAGAGAAGACAGACATCTTATCCGCATGGTCACAAGGGATCGTACAGCCACGTCACGAACCCTGAGTCGAGAAATGGAGTCATTTGCAAGGCAACAAGTTTCTGCTCGAACAATTCGATGACGTTGGCAGCAGCATGGATTGTCTGCACGGAGACCATGGCTTCGGCTACCATTGACGCTGCGTCACAATGGTGTGATCAGCGATGAACCTGGACGCGGGAATGGCATCACGTCATCTTTACAGATGAATCTCGGTTTTGAATGCAGGACCATAATGGCCGCATCCGTGTTTGGAGGCATCGTGGAGAACGCGCATTGCCAGCTTGCATTGGACATCACCATACTGGCCCATCTGCTGGAGTGATGGTATGGGGTGCCATTGGATACAGGTCTCGATCATCTCATGTTCGCATTACCGGTACTTTGAACAGCAACCGTTACATTTCCGATGTGTTAAGGACCGTGGCTCTGCCCTATCTTCAAGGCCTCCCTAATGCTTTGTTTCAACAGGATAATGCACGACCGCATGTTGCCCGTACTGTTCTGAACTTCCTTGATACAGAACAGGTTCGACTGTTACCCTGGCCAGCACGTTCTTCTGATCTGTCACCAATTGAGAACATGTGGTCAATGGTTGCCGAGCGATTGGCACGCCATCACTCACCATCCACTACTGTCGATGAACTGTGGCATAGTGTTGAAGCTGCATGGACTGAGATCCCCGTACATGCCTTACAATCTCTGTTTGACTCCATGCCTAGGCGGATAAATGCTGTTATTGCAACCAGAGGTGGCTGCTCTGGGTACTGATTTCTCAAGATCTATACATCCTAATTTCCTGTAAATCTTTCCTAATTTCCTGTAAATCACTTGCTCTTTCCACTATAATGTATGTGTCCAATAAATATCGTTCTGTTATTTGCTTTCCTTCTTGGTGTAGCAATTTTAATGGCCAGTAGTGTATATATATATATATATATATATATATATATATATATATATATATATATATATATATATATATATATATATATTGAAACTCCAGAACATTATGACCACTGTTACTGCTTGGCAATGAAATTGAGGACAATATGAAGATGTAGAAAGCACGTAATCTTGAAGTTAAAAGACGTTTAACTTCTCACAGAAAATGTAACGAATCATTTCTATTATTGCATGTATGTTTTACGAGAAAGGCTCTAAGTGATTTTGACTCAAGGTAGATTGTGATGACCCAAAAGATCGGAATATGGACTTATGAGATAATATCGTCCACTGGTTGTTCTCAAGCAGTCTTTTTGAAATTCAGACCTAAGTAGACCAATGAAGGAGGAGAAATAGTAACAGAAGCCGTGTAGTTGTACTTCGATACACTATTAACGACTCGGAATGTCAGAGGTTTTCTCACTTGTTAAAGTAGGATTCTCGGAAGGGAGTCACTCATTTGTCGATCAAATACAATACGGATAAAAATAGAAGCATTTCTAAGCATATGATTCAACACTGCCCGTCACAGCCTTTCCCAGATCTCATATTACCAAAAAAGGTTTTAGTTCAACATTACGTGTCATTAATACTGCTTGAACGTCCAATGCCTACACAACTCACAGACATTCATTCACTTGGCATAAGGAGTCATAATGGAAGCTCTCAAACAGCTGATTATTCAGCTATTCGCAAGTCATTTTTGTGAATATTTATGCCAAATACAGGTTGACAACATGAATGTACCAAAGAGTTATAGGTTGTGAATGTATAATTTCGAAGATTCTCTTTTTGTCTTGAATCTTTTGACCATCACATTTTCATCGCTATCAAACTCGCATTTTAAATCACTAAAATATGTAAAAATATCTGATGAATATATAAATACATTTGATGAATCCTTGATAGTAAGCGAAGAATGACTTACAGTGTAGCAGTGCTATTATACAGCAACGAGATTTTATTTTTCAACAATTTTCAGTGACACATTCTTCCACTTTATAAATACGTGTGATTTAAAATTTGTAACTTGAAGAGATAAATGGCAAATCAATTAATCTTTTAATCCTCCCGATTTTTTAATTCAGTGAAACTAGCTTACGATATTCTGCAAAAAACTAAGATCTTCTTTATAATTTCTATTAAACGTATATCGTCAAATGTTTAAATGCTTTATTCTGCGCCTAAAGAGTTTTTTAACTAGTCATTATGTCCCTCACTGAGCGAGCAATTATTTTACACCTTGCGTAGGACTATAAAAAGTAATTGCAACACCTTACAGTTATTAAATAAGATTCTTACTGAGAGATTTACTTTGCTAATTGTACACATGACTGTTAACATCAACCATTTTACAGTCAGAGGTCTGGTTTATGTCGGCACATAAGAATTCTATTTAACTTTTTAACATAAATAATGTCATGGCTGAAAAAATTGTATACAATTAAAAACTGTTGGCACAAAATAAATGAAGCTCTAAAGAACTTCAAAGTTAACTTACATATCTTTTAATGAATTTTAGTGCCTTGATGATTTACATTTTTAAATTATTTTAAGCAAACCCATACATTTTTAATAATGAAATGGAATGAGTAAAATTATGTTTTTTCAAAATATATTTTTAAACCTAAGCAAAAATTCTTATTCCTAAGTGGTTTGGAATCTACTCCAATCTTTTTTTCAATCTATGAAAATATTATAAAAAAAACACAGCATAATTATTTAAAATAATTAAGTATTTTATATACAGCATACATTTCTCATAAAAACCTCGATAATTTTATGCCTTCCTGATAAATAACTAATGTAACCATTTATTTCTTAAATTCATGCTTACTTAACATGCAAGTTAAACTATAAATTATATAGTCCTCTTAAGTCATGATGTATTCAAATATAAATATTTTAATAATTTAAGAAAATTTTAATTAATTTTTTGCAAAAAGTTAATTATATTTGAAAGATTTATAAAATAAGTGTGCAATTCGCAGTATAAAGAGATAAATCAGATGTATATTTTATTTGTCGCTCAACGGTCATTTTTTGCACACGAGGGCTAATTAGACAGCCATGAAATATCTCTCATACTGACACTTTCTTTTTGTGATTTATTGTTTGCAACCTGTTGGCGGTATGAGAAATTTACTTTCTGAGTGCTTCATCCATATTATTCAGGTACATATGTTGTGTCCAAAAAAGCCACAGGATCAGTCATAAGTACATGTACGCCTGTCAGGATGGATATTTGGAATTTTCCAAGATTTCTTTCCTTGCGAAATGTTAATGCGGCCCACAATCTAGGAAAATTCCTCCCGAAAGTCAATTACACGGTGAACATCAAAATGTCTTGCAACTGTCTTACGCCGTTAAGTAGTCTACAACACGGCATCAAAAGACTAGAATAAAAATTGTAAACAATATGAAAGTACTTATAACATAGTACACGTGAATTTTAGCATATATAAAATGAGCTTAAATTACATTTGTACTGCTTTGACCTACCTTTTAATACTACGCTTGCTTCTATAAATTATTCTGAGTGTTGGACATGCATGTTACACTGTTTGATTATGACAAACGTTTGTGTAATTACACAATATCAAGTTTAACACTATTGTTTATATCTTGGATGCCACTGAATACTGGAAACATTTATCGTCCCATGCAAAATGTAGTTGCATAGAGTTAACACCCTACAAATCAGTAATCTAATAACGTAACACTTTCCCTAAAGGACGATTCACTGTAGACAACGGGGAATGACCAGGTAAAGTGCATGAGATTTTCAAATAAAAAGTAATTGCAGGCAGCAGTGGACAATCTTGTGAGGGGTAACCAACAAATCACAACTAGCAGAACAACAGATGAAATTTCTATGAGCAATGGAATTGCTTGCACAACTATCCATGAAACAGATTTGATAGCAATGGGCTCCGAAACATTTAACCTAAGAACAAATGAGTTATCCTATGGCTGTTTGCATAAAACACTTTATGAGTTGCCACGAAAGGAGAAACTATTTCCTTTCAAAAATTATTATGACAGATGAAACCCAATGTCATCATTTTGTTTTATCCATCAAAAGCAAAAGCATAGAATGACGAGACCTCTCTTTTCCATGGTTAAAGAAGACTCATCCATCCCAAAAAAAAAAAATGGAAAAGTCATACTTATGTGCTCCAAGACGACAATGACCCATTTTTTTGGAATGCTCTGTGCATGACATTTAATGCTACCAGCTACTATGACAAGTTATAAACTGAAAATAAAATCTAAAACAGGAGACAGGGCATGCTTTCACGTGAGGTTATTATCTCGTAGGATAATGCTCGTCTTCTTTGGGCTGTTGCGTATAAGACATTGTTAAAGCAATCTTACTATGACACTCTAGAAATTGTGTCATCAAATGAATTTCAATACGTTTTTGCATATGTCAATTATATAACATTTCGGTTTGAAAAATTCCATCTTGTATGCAATAATAAAATAATCATAAGAAATAATTATATTGAATTTATATCCTGTATTTCAATAACTATCTGCAAAGCATAAAACCATAAAAATAATATGTAATATTACACTGCTGCAAATTGTAATTAAGTATTATTCAAAATGTGATTACAATTGTACATCAAATTGTTTTAAGCACAACTTTAGTTCAGAGAAATATGATTATTTTTGGATGACATTCTCAATTTCATAGTTGTGGTTTTGTCCAGTAAGAAGTCAGCATTATTCAAAGTTGCCGAAATTACTGTTCAGGATGAATGAAATAAGTAATATAATTAATTAAAAGTTTAATATTTTAGTACGATTTGTTTTAAGAGGAACATGCTTTTATGTGTTTCAGATGACATATGTAGTCACTGCCAGATGTGGAACTAATTGAAGCAAAACAATTACAAAAATTTTTATGCATTTCCGTTCTATATTCCACGATTTCACGATTATAGAATCAATCCCAAATCAGCCAATTAATTGTATAGAGTCAGGTATCCACTCCATCAAAGGTTATTGCCCTCATGGAAGATCAATATATTGATGCTTTAATTAGTGCAACAAAGAGCTAGCTGGACATTAATAACGTCTATTGTTTCAGCAAGTACCACGACAACAATATCTGCAACTATCGTGTATAGGGTAAACAATAATGAATTTATGTCTAGGTAACAAGAGTTTCAGTTTCTCGATTCGCCCAGTCCTGAGGATTATGATTAAAATTATGCCTCCAAATTATCATTTGGACTGTGGAAGGAAGTTGTAAAATTATATATTTATATTCACTGCTTTATAACTTGATGACAAGCGTGTAAGAGTTTAGAGAACACAAGGTTCACTCTATTAACCCAAGATCATATTTCGAAACCTTTTATTCCGAGGGGAAAGCATCGTGATATGGACAGGGATTTAGTTTGGCGATCCACCTGACCTGACATTTACATGTGCTATTATGAGACACTTAATCTTATGAAGTTGAATCTTCAGTCTTGTTATAAGATTGCACGTCGTAGCAGTAATTCTCCTTTCATTTTAAAAAAGAACGATAATCCACCCTATAGAACTGTCATCAATGACTAATTGATGAATTAAGGATATGAATGAGGGATTACTAATTGGGGAGGCATGCGTAAGGATTTGATAGTGCATTTCACAGGCTTAAATCTCAGGAAAAGTGTTTGGCATGTCTCGCTCGTGCTTTAGGTGGACGCTTCTCACTCTTATAGACTTGAAAACTACTCTATAGGCTAGATAGTGATTACTTGACACTAAAGTTATTGATCAACTCTTTTAAGAGTAATCAAAGTTTATAACTTTCTATACGGGCAAAAATTGCTTTTGTATACAATTAATATCGATTTTCCATTTTGAACTCATTTTTATTAATGATTCCAATATGACATCATCTTAGAATCAATAAAATACTTTTCATCCTATTTAATTTTTTTATTTTCTTGTATGATTAAACTCATATACTATTTGAACGTACTTTCTTTTAATCAAAGCATTATCATTTTATTTTTGTGCATTTTGTTTTCCTGTGCTTAATTTTTGGAAGAAAAGGTATTTCTAACCATGCTACTTTTTTAGTTATTCATCACACATTAAAGCTAGTATAAAAGTAGTAAAAGACTACGAGAAATTTTCAGATTAGTTCTTAAAATAATGTTAATATAACAATCATTTGTTTTTATATGCAACAAATATTAGCTATTCTGGATAATCATATATTAAACTAATTTTCATTTTATCCAAACACCTACAAAAAACCTGATTTATTTCAATATTTTCTGTTAATATTAATTAAAATAATTGATATACACTGCTTGCCATGCTATTATAGAATGCCGATATGCTACTCATATGTAGTTTACACGACATGAAAAATAAGCTTGGTATGAAGTTTTTCATTTGCTTAATTTTTCAAGGCTTTCAAGTAAAATAGTTGACGATAGTGATACTAATAAGGCATTCAAATGAAAAAGTTTACTATGAAAATTTCTAATCATCTTATTATCTTCATGATCTTAGACACAAGGTCTTATGGATACAGGCATATCATGAGCCTGAATCACGAAACAGAATCATTTGCATGACAAAAAATATCTGAACGAACAGTTTGACTGCGTTTATAGTAGCAGGGACAGTTATATTGGCGACCATGACTTTGACTAACTTTGATGTTACAACACAATCAGGAACGCCTTCAGTGGTGTTATAAGCGGCGAATATGTTGGTAATAATGACATGATGTTGAGTTTTCAGATGAACCCCATTTCTGTGTACAGCATCATAATAGCCATGTCTGTATTTGCGGTATCGAGAAGAAAGCTAATGTGTTATCGACATTATCACACTAGCCTGAATGCACTTATCAGTCACCTCTTGTTCACACTAACTGTCATTTAAAAAGTGGATGTTATATTGATTTTGACTGAGGCTCATGGTTCCATCCTTTATTTAAGCTCTGCAAAAATCTGCGTTTCAGCAGGATTATTAACATGTCCACATGTTGCCAATAATATGCGGATTTTCCTTCATACAGAAAATATTTAGCTGCTATTTTCGCCAGCTCACTCTTGACTTCTCATTAATAGAAAAGATTATGCCATTGATTGCAGAGTAACTGGTCAATATATTATTATCATTGCACCATGTTGACCTCTAGTCTCTACAGTCGACGAAAGTAGCATCGTGTTGTTGTAGTTGCAGGGGCAGTTGTACTTGCACATGCCACCTTACCTCTATTTGACCTAATACCCAAAAAAAGGAGTGTTATTATTGTTGCCAGTGGTATGGTTGCCAGTATGTGTGTGTTCTGGAATTTGATTTCTCGGAATGTATTCTTAAAACTTCTTAAAATTTAGTTACTCGTTATTTTCAATAAATTATATTTCTTCAATAAATATAATTTTTTTATTTGTATTACTTTTTGATCTAGCAATTTTAATAGTCAGTGATGTATTTAAATGTAAATCATTAAACTTTATAAATAAAATATAGTTAATTTAATGACTTAATTTTAAATTTTGACTATTTTAATAAATTCTGAACGATAAGTGACATTTAACCAAAAATAAATTAATATTTACTATAAAACTAATTGAAATTAATTATTCTCTTCACTTAAACTAAAATTTGAAATTAATGTCTTATATTGGTTTCACTTATTAGAAATCAGTTTTCATTAATTTTTAGTAGTTTTGAAATATTCAAGAGTAAGATTTTTTGAATGCAAGATTTTTGAGATACTAAGTAACTTAGTAATTTTGAGTTCAATAAATGATCTTTGCAATTTTTCTATAAAATCACTGCTCAAAATATTTTCCATTTTTTCAAATTTGCGCTCTTAATATGCACCAATATATTTACATGATGTTTTTTATTTACATTATTATGTATGATTTTACACTAAAAAATTCAAAAAATTGCTAAGATAAATCAAAAGCTTTTTTGTTACATTAAAGAAAATTATATCAAAATTGCATTCTTGACAATAGATTTAGATATGCTGAAGGTGATTATAAGGTTCCACGCGCAACATCAAGAATATTTTTTGTTTCCATTTTCCAAGAACAAAATCCAACAAATTTTGCAAATATTTAGAATATAAATCAAGCGTGCTAAAAATCCAAATAAGAATATACTTTTAAAATTTATAAAATTGCAATTCAAAGCAAAAAAGTGAATGAACTTTACTTCAAAAAATAGCAAAAATATTAAAATGGTACTTACATTTGTGATAATCTTACTTTGTTTATAATAAATAAACATTAAAAACTTTAATTTTTATTTTATTTTTCAACTTCCCAATACTTTCTTATGAAAAGCTAAACAAGCCCATTCAATCATTTATTCTCTTACGACTTGTGTAGAATACATCATATCATGAAACAGAATTTCATACTTTTAAAAAGCGATAATGATATACAAGACTACGAAAATTTACTTACTTTTGAAATTATTTTACTAATATTTTCACAATTTTGTATTAATTTTCAAATCCTTCTTTCTTCCTATTACATCAAAATTTTGCTTTTAATACCTACACCATGTTGCTACAGCCATTTTCTTTCATCTACTGTACCAATGGTTTGTCATATAAGGTATTAATTTTCTTTTCTTTAATATCATTCAAAATAACAAACATGATTAATTTTGATTGTTTTAAGAATATACATCCTTAGTTCTAATGATATTATTTTACATAAAAATAAAAAATATTACCATTTTAAAAGATATTTTTAAATTCACTTTAAATACATGGTTGAGTTCAGGTATAATAAAAGTAACAAGCAAATAGATATGAATTTATGAAATATATACTTATTGATATATAACAGAACATAAATAGAATTATATTTCATTTGTTTTAAAAATATGTGATTCAAATAATATAATATAATAATAAAAAAATGCGTTTTATCAAATTTAATTTAAATGTATGATTGTGCTCAGGTAGGATTAAAATAATAGACAAGAAGTGGACTTTTACATAGAAAATGTAAGTTTTGTGAGTGTTTAAAGAGAGAAACAGATATTTACTATTGTCTAATTGAATTAAAACCTGTCAGAAGTTCACTCACATGAAATTTCATTTGTCATATGCATGAATAGATTTATGAATTGTATTCAAAAATATGTATCTGTTATAACAAACATTTGCGTAACGAGTACACTATATACATGCTTACATATTCTTTCAAAGATTTCCAATGTAGGGAATCTGCTCACATGGACGTAAAAATTGCGTGATAACACATAGGTTCTAACAAAGTTATCACTTCTGATAAATTTTGTGTAAAAATCATTTTAGGATACGTGTTGCATTTATGTATGTTTACCATTTTAATTCCGCAATTTTATTTTTTGCTTAGTAACAAAACAACGTTTGCCTCCCAAGTGCACTAATATCTCATAAAAATTTTAATAATGTATTAAATCAAAAACCCTATAACAATCATTGTCAGTTTTTCCAGTTATCCGAAAACAAAATTTCGAATTTTAATGTTTTATATCCAAAATTTAGGTGGATAAAGGGAATATATAATAATATTTATGTTGTTTTTCCAAGAAATTGAAATTAATTATTCATGAAATGAAATTAATAATTTTTATATATCACTCCTTTCTTCTTGAACTTCCTTCTTTCAATACCAGCCTTTATGCCAGGAAAATAAGGAAGAAGAGTTCAAATAAATCAACAATTCTTTTTCAAATAATTTTAAAAGAATATCCGACAAATATAAATATAAAAGCACAATTAACTTCACGTAACTTAAAAATACATTAATATGTATTTTACTATTTAATTAAATTAAAATTGCAGAGAAAATTCAATTTATTCCAAATAATTCTTTAAAACGATTTCAGGAATTAAAATATATCTCCCATCGCAAGTGTCTGAAAACAGCTGCTGCCATCTATTGTCAGAAAAATTCAAATAAACTTTTCCCGTAGTGAAAAATTGAGCAAGACTAACAGAAAAATATTCATCACATGTTCCTAAAATAGATAAACCTTTGTGCTTAAGAATTTACCTGGTATTAATTTTTATGGACTTTTCATATTTCAGCGTATAAGAATTATGTGATGTAATTATAAAAATTTCACCGTTATATTAAAATTATTACATAGTAAACTAAAATAATTTTAATTGTTTACTTAGTTAAAATCCTGTTAATTTTTCGAATTGAATAAAAGAATACAAAATAATGCGCACTCTTTTCATAGTCCTTATATGCTTCCTTTTTGTGTTTTTTAAACTTTCTTTTGATGTTATCTCTTTGACTTTTATTTTTATATTACAGTTAAACTTTACTTCAATCTACACAGAAATGCTTTGATTTCATTCTTTTTACTTTATTGATTTGCTTCACAAATTTATTTTTTTCCATAGAAATCTCGAACTTGAGCCCATAACCAAAAGTAATACTGCTCTGTTGAAAGATTTTACTCCATATATATAAAACGTTTTCCAATATTTCACTCATCTTTCTAAGTTTGCTCTTTTCTCACCCAAAAAAAGAAGAGATATATTGCATCATTTGTTCTTCTTTATCTGTTTCAGACGACAGAGTTTACAAATTGTATTAATATAAAACAGCAATGTAATATTTATACCAGACATTTACCGAAAGAATAGCAAAAATCAGTTTTAAAGAAAAACTTTTAACTATAAAAGAAAGTCAATATAATATTGTATCCAGTAATTCCTTTATGATTGTCAACAAATATTAAAAACATAAAATATATATAGTATAAATTATTTTCAATGGGAAGATTTTCATATCAAAAGAGCCATCCGTAGCTATAGTGGATATAAATTTCTTTATTTTAATTTCCTTTTTATTCAAGGAGCAAAAATATATAAGCAGAAAGTGAATATTAAAAAGATTTCATTCAAAATATGTATATACAATTGTACTATTCTTGGTAAAGATAATCGTACTTTTATAATTCTTTGTATTCTAATATATACATATTATTATAATATATTATAAATATTTTTTTATAATTCTTTAGTTAAGAAATCATCATAAATACAAAATCACTACATTGATAAACTGAAATTTTTAATTAATTTACATTCTCTTCTAAAAATCTTTTTATAATCTAAATTTGCCTTTATTAATTATTTCGATGATGACTTTAAGAGAATAAAACTTTATTCTTGTTTTCATATTCTGTACAATTTAAATTTGCAATTTTATTGATTTAAATTATTCATTTTAAATAAAAAAAATATAGACATTGTGCATATATTGAATACACTGTAATATGTCTGTTCCGATGTCTGACAATATATTGCCAAAAATATAAAGATAAATGGTAAAAAGAAATTTTGTATGTTTCTTTTGTTATAAGTAAGACATAAATTTAATAAATATTAGTTTTTACGAATATAATATAATATTTTGTGAATAAAGGCTTACTATTTCAAGGCTGTTTTTATGTTCTTTAAACTTACACACCTTTCTTTAAACTTATACACTTTACATAAAGAAATATTTTCTCGTGTCACATGGGTAGAAGCCCGTGAAGTTTCCAAGCTGCTACCCCAACACAGAAAAATATACATTCCAAAACATGTGAATCCAGTGGTTAATTTTTAAATAATAACTAGTTCGAATTTTCAAGACAAAAATTACTTGCATTATACTCTGCTTTGAAAATTAGCGTGTTGTTGGTTCCTTAAGCTACGACAACAAATGTCATTACACTAGTATTTGTTAATGAAAATTTTTCACTTGGACAACAGAGCAAAAGGCGGAAGCGAAGTTAACTTAAAAAGATTATTAGATGTGGAAACAGTGTGTAACATTTTAAAATCTATTGTAATTAATATGGTTGCCAAATTTACTAAACTTTATAATCACTGATATTAATAAATGGGGAATCAATAATGTTGAGGTCACTTCTGATTGACTTTGTGTAAATCTGTATCACAGACGGGACTAAGTCATTAAAAATTGGTAAAAATGTTACCCAGAAGTTCAATGCAAAAGCTGCCTTTTATGGTCTATTGAACCACAACCTTCGGTTTAGTGTATATAGTGAAGATGTCTTCGGAAATATATTAATTTTAATACAATATTTCGTGATAAAAGTCTGCTTTTTTTAGAATGTGTACAAGGATTTTTTTTAGTTTTCATAGATCTCTATTATTATGCAAAAAGATAGTATACTTGAGAATAGCAATATCAATTACCATTTACCTCTACGTGTTACTAGAATGCGCGATAAACAAAAATGTTATTTTTCAAGAAAATAAACTCCTAAACCGTAAATTTATATCCATTCAGATGAGTTTTTAATAAAAACGAACAAATTCTATATCCTTAGTTCGGAAATCTAATATTATTAGTGACTACGGTATACTAAAAAAGAAACAAAAATCTCAACTAACTTTAATTTCTAAGATATATGCTTAGCATATCACAATTTCTCTGTAAAGAATAATATAATATATTTTTATAAAAAAAGGTATCGAATGTATAAGAATCTATGGAAAAAAAACTATATTTATAGGTAAGAAAAGTAAATTTAAACCGTATTGATTTAACTTTTTGTATTCTATCTTTTCTGTTCTTGTTATTTCTTTAACATTTTATGTTTGTTTGTATTTATTAATGCAAGTGATATAGAAACTTTCAAATTAAATAGTTAAAATTAAATTAGAAAATCATAACTAAATTAAAAAATAATCCACACCTTGACGACTAATGCTGAGAAAAATGCTCACTTTCAATAATGAAATTAGTACTTTCAGATAATCATGAATATAACAAATCAACTCTACATAAGAACAAAAATAACAAAGTAAGACAGAAAAATTTTTAAATAAATTTCTTTCATTATCTTCCACAAGTATATTTAAAATAAAAATTAAATACTTAATTATAGATAGAACAATTAATATATATACACTGCTCAAAACAATTAAAGGATATTGTAAGTTTTACATAAAATAAAGATATAAACGAAATTTTTTTGCTGAAAATGGAAGAAGAGAATCACAAATGAAAATTTTTCTGATTTTCAAACTGTGGAGTATGCTAATTTTGAGTTCGACGTCAAAAACGTCACTTCAGCGGCAGTGAATGAAATTTGACTTTCAACTGAATAAAAGACAATGAATACAAGGATGATCGGTATTCAGTGACTGCTTTGTTTCGATGAGTACGATGTCTCAGCGAAGTCATTTAACCGATTCAGAAGCTTGGAGAGTTGTTGGTAGGTTAGAAGGGGGCCAAACTCAAGCCGGAGTAGCGCAAGCCATTGGAGTGTTACAAAGTGTGATTTCCAGGATCTGGAACCGTTTTTTGGAGACTGGAAGTGCAGGCCGAAGACCAGGGCAAGGTCGTAGACGGGCAACAACACCCAATGAAGATCGTTATTTAGTGTTAACGGCTCGGAGACACCGAAATATGAACGCTACCCTTCTCCAACAACACCTTCGCTTGGCTACTGACACCACGGTTTCAACTCAGACTGTCCGAAACCGGCTCCATGGTGTAGGTCTGTATGCTCGCCGACCGATGGTATGTGTTAAACTAACATCAAGGCATTGTCGCGACCGCAGGGAATGGGCAACAGAGCATGTGAACTAGAGGAGAAATGAATGGAGCAATGTTCTTTTTTCTGACGAGTCCCGTTTTTCTGTTCATCCTGATAATAGGCGTAATTTCATCTGGAGGGACCGTGGCAGTAAGAATAATCCAGCGTTCGTGCACGAAAGTGTCAGATTTGGCGGTGGGGGAGTGTTGGTGTATGGTGGCATCTCCATTGGCAGGCGCACAGACCTCTATATCATTCGAGATGGACCTCTGACTGGTCACTGATATAGGGATGAGATCCTCAGACCTATTGTAGTCACTTACGCTGCAGCAATCGAAGATGACTTCATTTTAATGAACGATAACTGCAGGCCACATCGTGCTAACCTGGTGGCGGATTTCCTTTTCAAGGAAGGAATCGTACGAATGGAATGGCCAGCATGTTCTCCAGACATGAATCCAATAGAGCACGTTTGGGACACTCTAGGAAAACAAGTTGCTGGCCACCAACCAACCCCACAAACTCTCCAAGAACTGGAAAGAGCTCTTCTGGAAGAGTGGGACAGAATATCCCAACTCGTGATTAATAGCCTCATTGACTCCATGCCTCAAAGGTGTTCAACGTTGCTGGCCGTCCGTGGAAACCATACCCCCTACTGAAAATGACTTCCTTTGAAGACAACACCTTTTCTTATTCTTTTTTTTTCTCACATGCACAAATTGTGCTTTTTTCCTTTTGTACACAAATGCGCTATAAAATGCATTTTTTTCTGCCAAAAATGTGTAATTTATTCTCATATAACCTACTACGTCTGTCGACCACGTATCAATCAGCTAAAAAGTTTCCCAGCCGCAAGATCTACTTAAAACCGCAATGTCATTTAATTGTTTTGAGCAGTGTATATACACTGCCCGACATTGAAAATGCAACACAATAAAAAAATTGCCAGAAAGTGAAGAAACACTGAAAATAGAGAAAGATAACAACGAACAATACGTTATATGTATTTCGAAATGATATACATAATACAGAGCGAGAACTGGGTCTGGTCAGTAGGTTGTAGGACCACCGTGGATGGCGATACATGAAGCAATCGTCTAAGCACACAGTCAATGAAAGTACAGATTTCGTCCTGAGGAACGGCTCTCCCTTCTCTTCAATCATTTGCCAAAGTGCGTCTTCTGAAAGAGGCAGTGGTAGGATCTACAAATGGCGTCCAATCATATCTCAAAAATATTCGATTGGTGCAAGATTTGGTGAATACGGTGGCTAGGGAAGCAGCTGTACTCCTTGCAGGGCATATTGGCTGGTGGGAGCAATGTGCAGTCGGGAACTATCCTGCTGATAAAAGTCATTGGGTATCTTCTGAAGGTAGGGCAGTATCATCGGCTGAATCACATCATCCATGTAATGTTGGGTTTGTCATACTGCCGCGAATACAAACATGAGGTGGCCCAAACCATGATGTAGCGTTGTCGTGTGATAGGGGTTCCCCAACTGCTGCAGGATTGGAGCTGCCTCCACGTCAGTGCCACATTCGTACACTGTGACTATCACTGAAGAATCAGAAGAATCAGATCATCTGAGGAGACGATCCTGTGCTACATCGTCGTCCACATCACTCTGATTCGGCAGCCTTCCAGACATTGGTATCTATGCTGTAAGATCAATGGTAGTCTTCGTAACGACGCCATGAGCATAGGTCACTAGAAACCAATCGACAACAAATGGTTCTGCTCGATGTGGGAGCATCCAGGGTGTCTTGCACATGCTGCAGAATTTTGGTAGACGTGCTTTGTGGGGCCGCCGCCATCTCCCGTTGGTCGCGTAGATCCACGCGTGCTGAAATGACTCTGTTTGCATCCACAAATGTTCCAGAGCTCCTTGCTCCAACCATCATCGCCACAACCGGTGCACTGTGCATGCGTCCAGGTGTCTGTCATTTGCGATTTGCAGTAAGAACCAATCTGCCCTTCTCAGTCCAATCACCATACCCCTCGTAAACTCGTCAGTCTATTGTAACTGACTCTATCGACGACAGCCTGGCATTCTCTGCAATTACAGACGTCCTTTGCGACAAGAACAAACTTTCGATGAATATTTTCCAAGCAGCAATAACGGCGCGAATATTGCCTACTTTGCCTGTTCCCTACCTGAGCTGTGAGTGATCCTACGTGAGCTGGAGAGCTGAGCATTTCACATCATTTGCTTAACTCGGTAAGGTTCGTCTACCCTAAAATTTGCACTTATTCTTGGTGTTGCATTTTCTATGTCAGGCAGTGTAGAAATAAATATTATGTACTATAAATTATTTATATACATAAAAAATTAAGGTTTGTTATTCAAGAACCAAGACAACACACCGATATCATCACAAGCAATTAAAGAAATTTTTAATTACTTGCATAAATGGTGTGTGAAAAAGGATATTTTCTTTCTCTTGAATAATGGAATAAATGGAACTTAATGCATCTACATAAAACAAAGAGTGATGATTTAACTGGGAAATGTGTTGTAAAAAGAGCTCTGAAAGTATGATAATGTCCACCAATACAAGAAAGCATTGACCTTTTAATAAGAAGGCCCTTAATTAAGAACCTAAATTTATTCTGCACTTTTGATAAGAAGAACCTAAAATTGTTAGTGCCAAAATGTAAGCCTTGTTTTACGTTGATGCATTGATTTGATTAGTAATGTATAAATTACGAGATACAACTTCAAATGACGTCAGTTTACCATTTATTTAAAATTACAGTCCCATACGTCTTCAATAATGTAAATTTAGAGTATGATAATAACGATGCATACTAGTTTTGATGACAATCGCTTATGCCTCAGCATTTGTGATTAGCAAAGGAATTACAAAAGTGGTCTTGTGAGCATTTCAATCTATACATTTCTTTGCTTATTTTCCATGAGGTTTCTTTGATCATCATACTTTATGCTAGCCATCCCTGCAAAGTATCTCTTATACTCTAATGTAAAACGTTTTATCTGCTTAATAATCAGTTAAAATGAAAATGGGTTCATCCTTCCAAAATGATATATTAAGAAACTCTCATAATTCTTCTTGTAATAATACGATGAAGTCATTGAGTCTTAGGGAGGAAAAAAATTTAAATGCATCACACATATACGAGTGTTTAAATATAATACAGAGCATTAATTTCTTTAATACTACAATGGTGATGAGGTATAAAAATCGCTAATATATCTTCAGCTTGCACGATAAGAAGCTGACCACTATCATCTATAAAAACTTTGACCCGCACACATAACGTAGTACATTTCGCAGGATATCTATCAAATCGTAACGTGGATTGGCTGGAGGGCCATCCGAGAAAAGTCTAGTTATATATACTTTTGGATACCTTCTCCTACATTCTGATAATATTCTTCATATTTCAACAGCTTCTCCCAATAACCCTATATAATTTAGCTCATTAGTATTAATATAATTTTTAATTAATTAACCAATCACTAGAGCTTATCATATTGTTTGAAACATTTTATCCAGCAATGTAATTGATATGAACATAAACTATCTTAATATTTTCCAAAACCTACTATCTTTTAATTAAAATAAGTAGGTGCCGTATTTTAAAACATGCATATATACTAGTAGCTTTATTAATATTACACAAGGGCACTTCTTAAATAATATTTTATTTTCGTATGAAAATATTTTCCTATTGTGCTTTAACAAAATATGCTGCTTCGTTGCTTCGTGTTTTTCAAGTCGTCAAAAAGCCGTAGTTTTTGGATAATTACTCTTAGAATTTGGAATTAAAACTTTTGATCAGTTTTTATTATACATTTAAAAAATATTTTATGTAGAGCATTTGTAAAAATCTAATGAAAGATTTTATCTATTGCTTCTCTCTCAAGATGATGAAATTGATTTGGAACCAATTCAGTTTTTGTAGGAATAAGCAAAGTAATTTTTTTCTGAACAAAACTGAAAAGTTGTGCTATGGTTAAAAACATTTTTAATTCAAAGTTCACATTTGATCATGGTAACAATTAAAATGACAATATTATTTCAAATACAAACTATCTTCTAGAAAGAGAAACTCATATGTCCTGTTAAATCCTTTAAATAATGCATTGTTTCATATAAATAAAGAAATCTGAAGAATTAATTCACTTAAATATAATTATTGCCGCAAAAGAACATTTCCTACGTAAATACCTAAAAACTGCACACATTAATCTGTTAAAGAATTTCGGCAGCAATAATAATTAGTCAAATATAACAATAACCCTTTACTGGATAGATAAATTAATAAGATTAAATTATTATCACATTCCTCTCTCTCAGCCATGATGATTGTTTTAATGAAACTTGAATACAACTTAAATTACACGCATAGCAAAACAAACAGCCAAAATCGTACTTGTGCAACACATGTTCTTCTCAATATATTAAATAAATTATTAGATTACTAAGACTTCACGCGAGGATTGAAGTAATTATAAATTTAATTAAGACAATAACAGATTAATGATAATGTCGAGAGTATATGAGCATTGCTTATAATCTCGTGTGTAACGAGAAGATATTAAATCCATTGCTCTGAATCATCCGCGTGCAGGTTGCTAGGTGCATTCGGGCAAGAATGGTGGATGTATGGATTTTTGTTTATTGTAGCTGCTCTTCAACTTATTCCCTCTCCAAATTACAATTTAGCTTTACAGACTAAAATATTTTTTTAACAGATTACGATATTTTCTGGGTTGAAATTTATTTTATTTATTGTAATATTAATTTAGATTTCATAACTATGTAATACTAATCTTTGTTTAAAACTCAAAACTTATATTTGTTGAAAACAGATTTACCTCTTCTCATTAAATTTTACTTCTTAATTATTTTTCACAAAGATATATTTAATATTTTGAAATGTAATAATAACAAATGAGTTATTTATTATGATTTACTATGATTTCATTTGCAAGTTAATATTAATTAAAGCTTTCTCTAATTCAAAGTATCTTACAAATTTATCTAATTATCACCATCAGATTATCCCCAGATTTACTATTTAGTCCCTTTAAAGAATAAAGAAAAGTAATCAACCAAAACTGAATTCTGAATTTTACCAGTAAGAAATGAACTTCTTTTCATTGCTATTTTTCAAGGCTAAGATACTAGTAAAGAAAGAACAATGTGGATTTATTTTATCGTAAATTGCTTTATGGTTACACTTTCAGCTGTTGGTGCGAAATATGTTTAAGTAAATAACTGATACCGCGTTATATTGGATACAAATACCATTTTAATATCATTTAAATCTAGAGAGCTAACTATAATTCTGTTAAATAATATTAAATTTGTTACAGGAGTTTTCTTTTGCAGAAAATCTTCTGCAAGGTTATATATATTATTATCACAAAAGATCTCTCTCCTATAACATTAATATTAAAAAAACAGTTAATTTGAACTCTATATGATTCTTATAAATTTTGCATTTATATATATATATATATATATATATATATATATATATATATATATATATATATATATATATATATATATATATATATATATATATATATATATATTAGTTAGCTAGAAAATTAAATAATTATAGAAAAAAATTGAAATTGATTGGGTGAGCGAGTAACACAAGATCTTACTTTAAAAAAAAGAAACGATTAAAATTTTTTAATTCCTCCACACATACATCACATAAGATAAACTTAAATAAAATAAAGTTTTCAGTGCAAAAAATATAAATTTAAAATTATTATATTGTATACTTCTCTAACTTTATTGGAGATAGTACTTCATTATAAACAGCTTCATATTACTATTCTCCCACTCATGCACATTATTTAATGCTCCTATGGTCTATTTTATACAGTAATCTAAAAAGAAAAATAATCATCGTTGCATTTATAATCAATATAAAAATCAGTCTACAATTTCGAAAACTTTTTCTTATTTTTGAATAATTTGATTATGAAATCATTATAACTTCTTGTTTCCCTTAATTCCCCTAAGAAGTTTTCCTAATTTATTGGATTATGTTATCCGGTCAAAGTTCCTCTATTTTATCTTGACAGGTTTAACACAGTTTTATTCTCTTATGCTAATTTTATGGAGTTTTAAAAGTGACAAATACCTTCAGCTACTATTAATTCCTGAGTGTGTTTTCATGTATTCTTTTCAAAACCTCTAAAAGTACTTAAAAATCGAAGAGCAAGATTTCGTAAAGCATTTTTCCGTCTAGGTATATAGTAAAGTATAATATATCATCAGATTTATCACATTTTATTTATTTTAATTATTGTTTTTCGTATAAGTCTTTATTCTTTATGTCACTCTAAAAATAGAATTACTAACTATAAAGTCGATTTTCTGCATGTTATTTAATCTTGGTTAGTTTGTCTTATAATAAACTCATTTTGCTGAAGTGAATTAATTTGTACGAAACTAGCTGTTTAAAATGGATTCCAAACCACTACAAACCTCCATGTCCAAGCTAGAAATCAAAACCACGAGCTGTTGAACTACAAACTATATAGATAACCATTAATATGCCACATTGTCTAGAGTAGGTACGGAGTGGTATATTTGTGTCCATTTCCATCATCTATAAGTTTGTCGCCATTCTAAAATACCACATTACCAGTGAAAATAGTATGGTAGGTTTAGAAAATGTGGTGCAACTTATAATACAAAATTTTTATTTCACTGTTATATATGTATAATATTCGCATTTACTATGTGTATTGTCATATAAAACTTCGTAGTCAATTGAATATTGATGCGAAACATTTCTCTCATAAACATTTCCGCACTTTAAGCTAATTCATATAAATATATATATATATATATATATATATATATATATAACATTAGATTATGCGCAGAAGGCCTTCATACTTAAAATGATAACGCTGCAAGCTGTATAAATCTGATTTTTTGTACATCAAATGTCTGCATATAAAGTAATTTTTTAAATGTAATCTATGCAAATAAAGTGAGTCTTTTTCAACGCCTTTTTTTATTCTATATTATTGAACCACTATAGTTTATTTTAAGTATTAGAGAAGCAGTCAATATCTACTCCAATATATTACTTTATATTTCTAGAAATCTTAATGAAAAATGAGTTAATCACACCATGAACAACAAACACAAGATTTTTTTACTTTCATTTGTAGAAATGTTGATATTCATTTTTTTTTGTGTGTGTTCTTCCCATTATTTTTATAACCACCCCTTTACATTATTACAAAAGTATTCCATTGTAGAAACCTCTTATACAATAGAGAACCAGAGAATTTTATAATACATTTTAAGCGTATATATATATATACATATATATATATATATATATATATATATATATATATATATATATATATATATATATATATATATATATATATATATATATATATTGATTCATTTATGTATTTAATTTTATGAGAGGAATTTATTGTAGAAGATCACACACATCAAGATAAAATATGTAAACTGATTTAAATGAAAATTATTATCTGTTTATTATTTATCTGTGTTAATAAAAGAAATGAGCAAATGAAAATCACCCAATTCTATGCTTAAGAACTCGTCTCAGATTGTTTTATTTTTAACAATTTTTATCTTTTAACGAACAAAAAACTTATTTTTAACAATTTAACAAACAAAAAATCAAGATTTGATATGAAGCAAACGCAGTACTAGAGAAAATATAATTGAAATAAAACTAATCTGTGTACTACCACATTTCAATATAAGTTGACACAAATATTTAGTATTTGTTTATATATATATATATATATATGTCTTGAGATAATGTATTTTATAAAAAGAAATCAAAAGCATCATTGACCCGACTAAGCAATGGAAAAAAAGGCTTTCTGTATGTAAAAGTAAATTTTATAGGAATTTAAATATGATTAAATATGATCTAACTTTAGGAATTGACACAAAATGCAGACAATTCCTTAAAGAAGTTTCTCAATATTCCACTGATTAGGTAGATAGATGTAGCCATACACAGTGAATACGAGTTTCTTCCTTACGAATCATAAATTTTATGATAATATTATTAATTTAACTTTCTAGTTTAATATGAAAATTCAGATATTATGTCAGAAAAGTTTCTCATCAACATTATACGCAATTAAATATCATTCACTAATTTAACAATTTAATAACTTTTTTTTTAAATTTCCTTTAACCTAAGTATTTGGTTTTGATTCCTTGTAAATGCTCCATAATAAATAAAACCGAAACTAACAAATTACATATCCAAGACATGCTTAGTTTAAGTTTACAAGTGGCCAAAATATTTTACATCAAACTAAGTATCTTTATTGTTGTTTTTTATGGAAAATACCACTTAAAATATTTTTAAAACAAACTATTTTGTAGGAAATTAAGTATATTGAATAAATGAGGATAAATACAAAAGATGCCCATGGCTCATCAGCATAAAATGTATATCGATGCTTCTTCGCACTAATTGTCAATTTAAAGATTCAATATCAACCATCTATTTGCAAATTTAAGCTCTCTCTCTCTTTCTCTAATTTCTTTCCGTTTCAAATATGCGTTGCATTTAACGTCATAAAGACGCAGTGTTCGGAAAAGTAATTGAAATAAACTAATCATATGTGAAAATCATCTCTTAAGTAAATGGATGCAATCACTGTTTGCATCAATTCCATAATGATTGTTAGGGTGAACAAAACTGCTCAGCAATTATGCAACTGTTTCAATTCATTTCTAATAAACTCATTTCTTTTAAAACACTCAAAATACCCATCTCAGAAGAAGAAACTATTTTCAGAATTCTCCATTCCTTCTGCTTTAGTGAAAGAGCAATGAAGTATTTTTATTGCTCTTCCTTCTTACAATTCCTGTCTTCGGATCTCATTGAAAGATAGCTGTTTTATCTCATTATAAACTTCATCTGAAGCTAACGTGAAGCCAAATTGGACTCTAATGCTGTTATCTTCTTTCTGGATGTTGTTTTGGTAAGTGATTTCATTTATCAGAGTATACTTAACTTTTATTTTTATTTATCGCAAAGGTAAAAATTTTATTTAACTTTATTTTTCATTTATGTAGCAGCAAAGCAGAAAGCCTATCCCTTCCTAAATCTTTCTGCTGATCATTTTATCTGCCTATTTTCAAAACTAAAAGGTTTTCTTTTACTATCCGAAACTCATTAGAGTTACACTTAACGAAATGAAGTAAAAACTCTCTAAAATGTATAAAATTCAGTTATTGAGAGAAATTGGCTTTTTCCATGCATTACTTGTTATAAAGTTTAAAGTATAGTAATGCTATTTTGAAATAAAGTATGAGTTTATTTTCATTGTAGATACAAAACCAATTTCAGTATAAGTTTTATGAACTAACTAAAAACTATTAACGAAGGATTATTTAAATCTTTTGTCATTATCTTTATTTAAAAACAACTCATTTTAGCTATGGAAAATCTCTACAGATAAAAAAATAAGTATTGCATTTTTAATTCAAATTGCTTTTTTATAGCTAATTTGGTAAATGACAAGATAAAATCAAATTTCGTGTTACTGATTTGAGTACTTAAAAACTGTACTGAAATTAGTCAGTCTGGCCGAAAATGTTTCCTATACTAACTGTTTCATTATTGTTATAAATAGAGGGCAAAGGTAATTTTTTTACACTTCTTTATCACTCAACAATAAAAGCGTAGTACTTATATTGTTGATTTAATTTCTAGTTTTTTCCTCGAAATTTATGTTTACTAAAAATTTGTGTTTTATGATGTGTATATTCATTAAAATTTTCTAATATAATAGGAAAGAAATTTGTCTCTTCTTTCCAGAAATTTTAAAAAGATAACAAAACTTATTGAAAAAAATACTTCATACTGGAATCATGCTGGCAGTTGTTCAATGATGACAGTAATGAACACTTTAGTTAATAGTGTACAGGTAGATTAACGGCCTCACATTCCCAGTAGTAATTTTAGAAAAAATGGCAGATTTTTCTGAAATTGTGCTACTAAGAATAATGCTGTTAATCTATGAAAAAATGGCAGTTTTTTTTTTATTCATTTCATAAATAATTCAAACTAGCTTCATTTTTTCTGAAAAGTAGTATTAGTTGCTTCTAATTCAATCAAAAATTTTATAAACTCGACGGAATTTTTTTTCCTAGAATGTCAGATGTCAGGAAAGGAAACGTGCTCAAACTCATGCATACCACAGAACAATTATAATATATTTATAGATCATGGCCTTATTTATAGGTTTAACTCACTGGCCAGCAGATCAATAGTTCGCAGGATTGATTACCACATTTGTATAGGAATTCCTTTTAATCTGTAATTTAGATTAAATCAGCTTTCATGGGCGAAAAATAACTGATGAGTGACAAGTAAATCAATTCAAATTTCGTTAAATAACATGAAAGGAGTGTGTACATCAACGCCCCAAAAATAAATCCATCACAAAAACAAAACCCTTTAGAACTTTTTGAAACATTTAGTAATCCAATAATTTAAAAAATTCTATTAAAATATCAATTATGAATAATTCCAAATATATATATATATATATATATATATATATATATATATATATATATATATATATATATATATATATATATATATATATATATATATATATATATATATATATATATATATATATATATATATATATATATATGTATATGTATATATATATATATATATATATATATATATATATATATATATTTATATATATATATGTATATATGTATATATATATATATATATATATATATATATATATATATATGTATGTATGTATATATATATATATATATATATATATATATATATATATATATATATATATATATATATATATATATATATATAATATAAGCACACACACACCGCACATGTTTCGTTTTCAAACTATAAAATCTTATTTTTGAATGAAAATGTGCATTTCTTTAATTAAAAGGTTATGATATATAGCACATCAATTGCTTATTACGGCAAAATATCGGAACAAATGTAAAAGCATACATTTCAAATAATTATGCTTCATATTTTTAAAAATAATCATCTTTCCGCATGAAACTGTCTTATTTTAATGAGCTGTGACTCTCGCTCTGTAATAAGCACGAATTTTTCTTTACCACGCAGTCCTTCTTGACGGTTTCCTTTTTAATGACAAAATTGAAGCAACTGTTTCTGAATACTAACATCTGGTATATAAATAGAAAAGATAGAATTCTCACATGCCTAACACCAATTATAAACCTGATACTCAGGGATAATTGGAAATAACATTTGTTCTTTGAAAGTTGCTTTTATATCACTGCTGTTCACTAATTATAGTGTATTTATTTCAAATAATTCATCCTGGAACTAGCTAATATTTTTCTCCATCAGAAAAAAAAGAATGCATGATAAATCAAAAATAAATCATTAATTTTACTTTTTGAGAAAGAACTATTATAATTGAGAATGATTTCCATTTTAGTAAAGCGTTGAATTTCTTCTTAAAATTACAAATATCTAAAACAACGGTAGAAAATTTGATTTTTCAAAATATGTATGGACCCATCTATAAATGGGATAAGTTATATATTCCCATCGTAATTATATCAAACAAATTTAGTTATTAATTGCATTATTTTAAAGAAAGAAATTTTTAATGGAATAGGGAAAATTTTACTCATTCAAATAATAATATTGATGTTTAACTTTTAGATAAAGGTAATACATTAAATATTTTAAAAATTACGCTTCAAAAATCGATACTATTTTAGGTAATTGAGTCACTTGGTAGCTAATTATAATCAAAATCCCTAGGTTAAAAGAGATTGATTCTAAAGACCACAAATGATGAAGGAATCTTAAGAGAATGGATAGATTTTAAACCCAGATGAAGATCTTGTTTTGATATAATTTATAAAAATTAAATTTTTATGGTCTACGGTTCATCTTCTCTTCACTGACGAGAATGAGAAATTTATAAGGAAAAATATCAGTTTTGATCTCCGTACCATAGCTAATTATAATTCAAAATAAATTATTTGAAAAACCCTCCTTATAATTTCATTGCATGAAATTTTTCAAATTGATGCATCTTCAGTACTCAATTACAAAAGAATATATATACCAAAATAATGTGTGTTACGTGATAAAAGTATATGAAACGCGGTTCTAAATAAATTCTTTGTTCTTCATATTAAAAAGCTAATCGGTATTTTTTATCGCTGTACGTTCAGTTTTGGAAAAGGTAATGGTACCATGTCATGCAGGTTAAAAGTGGATTCCAAACAAATAAAATATCAAAGCCTGATCTGGTAGTCGAACCTGAAAAGCTTGAACAGATGACCAGTGTGGTAAACTTCCAGATGCTCTCTCTGTAAAAAGAAAATGAAAAGCACAATATTTAATTTAAAGTATTTTGATCAAACTTTACACCAATACCTTTAATTTCCCTTTTTATTTAATATTTTAACTAATGCCACGTAATTATTTTTACATCTTGAAATTAATTTCATAGAATCTGTTTTTAAATTTAGAGTATAATTCGCTTAAAATACACCTCAACTTTTAAGAAAAAAGAGTGACGTTTTATTCTAAGCAATAATTTCACGTTCTCTGTACAAAGCAAATGTTCTAGAAAATACTTTAAGAATCAATGCGTTATTAGACAATGAAAAGAGTGTCCTTGTCCCTTTGTTATAATTCGAATGTCTTCTCCTTTTGAAAAGAAAGGTCACCAAAAATAAAAATATTTTCACAAACTAAGCTAAATCAAAAGAAGAGCACGTGATATATAAGGATAATTTATTATACAAGGGCTTCTTTAAAACTTTAAAAAGTTGTTTTAAATTTAATTTACGACCAAAAAATTTATTTTGCTCAGAAAATATTGCTTTTCTTTAAATTTATGATATATGTTTACTACTATATATATATATATATATATATATATATATATATATATATATATATATATATATATATATATATATATATATATATATATATATATATATATATATATATATATATATATATATATATATATATATATAATATATTAAATCTTACATTTTCATATCTAACAACCATCTAAAATATCTAATACTAAAATTACTTTTCAAAAACTTCGTATACATATACATACATATATATATATATATGTGTGTGTGTGTGTGTGTGTGTGTGTGTGTGTGTGTGTGTGTGTGTGTGTGTGTGTGTGTGTGTGTGTGTGTGTGTGTGTGTGTGTGTGTGTGTGTGCGCAGAGTTTTTGAAAAGTAATTTTAGTATTAGATGATATTTTAGATGTTATTTTCGATATTTTAGATGTTTGTTAGATATGAAAATGTAAGATTTTTAATATGGCTTTATTTTTAAAAAAAATTATCAAGTAAGGATGTTATTATTAAGCCTACTGTGTATCATTTTTTTGTAGTTAGTTGATGTCCTAAGCTGTAATTATCGTTTAGCCTATTAAATGCATTTTAACCAATCGAGTTCTTTTAGTCTGATGACTGGTTAAAGTAAAATATTGACTTATTTATTTTTGTTGAATAATGTATAGCTGATGCACTGTTTTAAATTGTAAGAAAATAAGTATTTATTTTATTCAATTTAATACCAATAGTATCAAATTCTAACTAACACTTACGAGTGAGTAATCTATTCTTAATTATATATTAGCTGCTCAAGGTATTTAATGACTGGTTAAGCTGCATTTAATCAACTTTCAACGCTCATTTGCCTGTCTTTTAAATAGCGTCATTTAATTTCGATTCAGTTAGTTTGCATTTGTTACAACTTTTAAATGCGCTAAATGGTGGGAGTAGGGTAACAACTCCCACTATTAGTACATTACTCTTTGAGTACATTTTTATCCTTGCTATTATAGTTAACCTACCAGTCTGAGTAATGAGGCATTATACAAGATTCAATTTATTACTCTTAAGCGATTGTGAATTTAGTTCATGAATAAAAGTTCAGTAGAAAAATTAATAAATTTCAAGCTCATATCTTTAATAAAATAATAAACTTCATTGAGAACGATACACATCCAAACTATTTCCTCCAATAATAAAAAATTATTTAAATTTTTATCTATTCAAAGATTTTATACCAGTTTTCAATGCTGTTATAATTAAATTCCCCATTTAAAATGCAATTAAAAAGTGATTTATTCAAGGGAATTTCCACGAAATCAAAATTCGTATTATTTTTTAAGCCTGTGAGACTTTTATATTTCTAAAACTTTAAAGTTATCAATATTTCAAGAAAAACAATATTTAAAGAATTTTTCACTTTATATTGATAAAAATTTCTGAATTTTTAATATAAGCTGAGTTAAATTTTTAAATTCAGAATATTTAAGTTTTAAACTGAATCAATATTAATTTTGACAATAAATTTTCTGTGTATTCGTCTATTGAATATTCCAGCTATACTTTTTCATTGTCTCTATTAAAATCTTTCTTGTTTTGTAAATTACCCTGAAAAGTTTCCGAAACATATATTAATTAATTAATGTACTATGATTGCTTCTCAGTATTTTATTGCATGTGATAATCAAACACACAGAAACAAACTTCATCTAGATTTGAATCTACACGTGAATTATTCTACATCAATTCAAACATTTAAAGATTATCGTCTAAAACACAACATCATAAGCGATATTAAATAAAATTATATATCATTTTTTACTGATTAAGAAGAGTATTAAAGATTTAAGAAATTGAATTTGAATATTTTTAATTTAAATTTTACAAGAATATTCCAAAAAAAGAATTAGTCTTGTAATCAAAATTTTAACAAAGCATTCGTTGGCATCAAATTAAATTTGGTGCCAAAGATTTTATTTATTTTTCACTTACACAATGTTAAAGTTGTAATAATATCTTAGAAATTCTTTTTCACAGGAATATTCTTCCAAGGTTAACACTTTTCAAAATTCTTAAAACTTCTTAGATGCCCTCAATATTATGATACTCCAAATAGAAAATAACTTTGAATTGGTACTTTTCAGCAAAAATTAAAATTTTTTTACTAATGATGTATCTAATAAAATGATATTCTGTGTTAAATGTGTTTAACAGTTATTTCCCCCACCATTTGTCATACTTATATAATTCCAATTACAAAATATTTTAGATGAAGCTGTTATCTTAAAAAGTTAGTAAAAGTTTTTATAAAAAGTTGGCACATAAAAGTTGGTAAATCTATTCCTGAAAAATTCCGTAATCTTTTCATAACTACCATGTGAAATTAAAGGAATCTATAGCTATGTGATAGAAATTGAACAAATTACTGAAAATCTGAACTTTCTTGCTAAAGACTATATCGTATCTCAAAAATATACTAGGAATTATACAAAATTGTATATACGTTCGCAGAAAAAATTTATCTGTCATAACCAAATTAACTTGATAATGTTCTCCTTCGTTGATAAACAAAGGATTAAAGATTCAGATCAAAATAATTCTAATCACTAATAACATCAGAAAATATCTAAATAAATCGATATTTGGTAGGGTATGGAATTTCTGTTAAGTTATTGATATCTTTCATCTATGTGAAACTTTTTATCTCATGCCGAAAATTTAGCAAGTGATCAAGAGTTTTACTGTGTTTCAAGGCATCTAACGGTGCATTCTTTATATGTTCCCACTACAGTCATTTAAAGCAAAGCACTATGTGATAGATTATATCACATGAACATTGTTGGAAATGAGGAGCCTTATGCATCCAAGCATCTTTTTCCTGATAAATGGCAATTTAGTGACTTGATAACATGGACTTTACAGTCCATGTTATCAAGTCACTTGGGAGATATTGTCAATGTACCTGCGAGTCGTCGCATTATTGTCCAAATTGCTGAAAATGATTAGAAGTTTCAGCAAATTGCTTGTAAGTCTATCACATCAGGATTCATGGCAGTCTATCACTCAACGAAAATACTCGACTTAATCTATCTGGGTATGTGGGGCCTTTATAAGAAAACAGAAAGTAATCTGTGTCGCTGTTTCACTTACTCAAGCTTGATAACAATCCAGATAACTTATGTTAAAAGATTAGTAACAAATTTTGTAAAAACAAAAATTCATCTTCAAGTAAAAAGACGCAAATGAAGTTAAAACGCCTTACATTAATCTTTCTATAGCAATATATCCTCTATGAAATGTTATAAAAATTATGTGAAACCGACTTTTGCGTATTCGTAATTGCGTAATTGTACATCTTAAGTTTCTCTTTCTTTAAAATCCCAAGGATGTCAAAATTATTATTAATCTGGAAGTCAAGCATACCTTCTTTTAAAAACTGTTAGCGGCGTAATTTAAATACATTTTGAGTCAGATCCTTGTTGATGATTGGCGTTGAAATGTTACTCATTTGTATAACTCAGAAAATCACATTAATAAAACAAGATTCGTAGCTTTGGTTACTTTTTCTGATGCATGTATTTTTTGTAACAATGAATAAGCATTACATCAAAGAAACGTTAAATGCATTTATAAACTGAAAGGAAATAAATTCATTTTCTTTTAATGTTTTAATACAGATATATAAAACAAATAAATTTGTTTTTAAAAGCATGCTGTAATTTCAATATATTTATGAGTGATTTATAATTTAAAATTACCTTTAGTATAATAAATGTTGTTGCATAAATTAATGAAATTTCTTAAAAGATTTGTCTTTCAAACTATTTTATGACCTCTATTTTATTGAAAAAAGTCTTTCAAATTTTAAACAGTGGTATGTTCTCAAAATTTCGTAATAGAAAACATTTCAAGGGAAAATATTTACGAAAATAAGAAGAGCACAATCAAAACAAACTAAATTCTATGTTTTGGAATTTAATCAATCAATAATTCATGTCGTCATTCATTACAATGTCTTTTCACAATAGCAAAAATGAAGATCATTCATAAAATATAAATATCAGCGTGATTTATTAGCTAGTTGACAGTGATATATGCGAAATAAGAAAAATACAATTTCATGAAAATTCCCGATACTTTAACAATTTTATTCTGTTTCCATTTTCTGTAAAATCCCAAGTAAAAAAGAAATTCTAAGACTTTAAAAAAAGTAACTCAGAAGAGTCCTAGAAAGATATGGTTATTTTTAAAAGTGTGACAAACTATTTATTCCTGGGGTTTTAATTTAAGAACAACTTGAATAAAATTATTATAAGTTTAACATGAGTGAAATTCATCCAAAGTTATGAACAACAAATGCCATCATGCTATCTTTGGGAAGAAATTATCAAATAATTACTATCCTATATTAGATAAGAATGAGTAAAAACATTAATAGGTGATTAGCTATATCTGTTAACTTTGTGCGATTTTCTAAAACTTACGGAAAATTCCAAAATTATTGTTGAAAGATTCATTCTCTAATTACTCGTTTTGATTTGTCATTTATGATAAATATCATATTAATCTTCCTTTGAATTCTAGTTCTCCTCTTTTTCACTTTTTATAATTTATTCTAGAAACATAACCCATTATATGGCAAAAGGAGTTAAATGTTTGGAATACAATAAATGTTGAATTGACAAATACTTAAACAAAGTTCAAATCATAAAATCATGCTTATTATTTCATATATAAATGCATTTTTTAAGTATTTTCGGAAAATATGTTGTTAAAATAGTTAAAAATGAATGAAAATATCACTTATTTTTGTTACTATGTAAAAGTAATAAAAGAACGCTCAAAAAATAATTTATTTTGTCGCATCATTTGTATTTTTTTTCTTTGTAAGATATGTTAATAAACGCGTGTTAGTAAAGGAAAAGGGCTGCCAAAATTTTGAGCACATCCAGAAAAAAAAAACACTTTGTCAAAAAACAAGAAATGTACTCTTGTCACGAACTACTATTTACAACTTCATCCATTTTATTTCTACCAGTTCATCGATTATTTATAACGCAGAAAGGTAATTTCAGAACTATTTCTGACCTAAACAAATAGACGAGTTAATCTTGGTTTTAAAGTTTTAAAATATAGATAAAGAAATGTTATTAAAGGATTTCTAGAGCAAGATATGTTGCACCAATATAAAATACTTTTATATTAACGTAAGAAATTTTTGTAGACGTCTGAATTTGCTTTCAGCAGAAAGTATATCAAATAAAAAATTTTAAATTTAAAACATTGTTGGAAACGTCGAAATTAATGAAGCTATTCAAATTTTAATATGTTGTTGAAAAATTATAAAGCAAATTACAGATCCTTATTTCCAAAAAAGGAAAATAATCTTCACGATAATTTACAGATTAAAAAAACCATTTTATTAACTAACATTTTTAAAGATGTTACATACTATAACAATTATCATGATATTCTATAAATAATTTGAAAATTTTTTAAAAGTTCATGTTTTTTGATGAAAATGGCGTGAATGATAATTTGTGGATGATGTCTATATAACTATAAACCTGTTTTTTCAAGTATTTTTCTTTTCAGTTGTCCTTATAAGCATTAGATATCATATATTTAGACCTTCAGGCATCTTTCTTTAAGCGAAAGAAAATATTTTTGTATTTGGAAAGAAATTAAAAATATCTATTAAAATAATTATATGTACATTTTAAAAATTATAAAAGTGTGGTAAGTATAATGCATGATTAGCAAATAAATATTAAATAATAATATAATTTTTGAAGCGCAAAATGAAAAATAATTGTTATATAATAATTTTAAAATACTTGTTACACTAAGTAAGATTAATTGTTTACATCCTATAAAATTATTTTTCCTTAAAATATAATTGCTTATGAATATATTTTACTAAACTCCTTTTTTTATAAATATAATAAGGACAGATGCAAGTATCTGTGTATATATTACATAGATTTATTATTATTAATGCAAAAATGAAATATCAGCAAAAAGTGCTATCACATTTCTTCTGTTTGATGGTAAAAATCAAACATTGCCAAAAAGAGTAAATTTTGTTACAATGAATGCCTTTTTCAAAACTAACAGAAATATATGAGGATGAAATTCAACTCTTTCAGTGAAATTTACAGAAGTTATACAAAAACGCTAAAAAAGGGGGAAAAGTAAATCGCATAACTTGAAGTTAAAGTAAAAACTCTGAGAAAGTGACATTCTTTTTGTGAAACAAAATTTAATATTTACACTCCTTGTTATATCTTGAGATGAGATGTAAAATTTGCATCGATATTTTACGCTGCTGTAATTTTTAACGCCTTAACTCCAAAATCATTTGCCTGTTGATACGATTCTTAAATCGATTTAGGGGAGATTCGTTTTCTCGGGGCAAGGGACTGAAATCGGAAAAATCGCGATTCAATTAGGCGACTCTTCGTTTGCGAAATCCCAATATTAGACTTCCAGCTATCGAATCAGATGATTCCACCACACTAACTCTCGAATTTCAGCACAAAAGCCCACACAAACTTTCGGTTCCCAAATAAAACGCTTCCTACTTTCGTCCCTATTTGCTTCAAGTTGTTTTTTCACGCAATGGCTATCTGCGGTGATATTCGGGAAATAACAACCTTTGTAATGCCAGAGGGTATTGGATAAAATGGCGGGAAATATGTACTAGGACAGGGAAATATAATAAAAGAAGCGGTCGGAAATCCATTTGTTCTCGACCAATGGGATCAATTTAAGAAACTGGGAAGTAGAAGAACTGCTAGAGGGCGCTGAGATCGATCTAAAAAAAGCTTTGGGCCCTGAAGTCCACGTGGGATGAGGTACCTTGGACATTATTTCTGCTTTTCCTCAACCAATACTATATCGAATTTTAGTTCTGCGTTTTTATTTTTTAACGTATTTCTCATATATTCGATTTAAGATAGATTTTAGTCTCTACTAGTGCAATTTCACCAGTTCAACTTTTAAAAATGTTCTCAAAATAGGCTTTATTCCTAAAATTCTTTTTATGAAAGAGTTTTCAGAAAGTAGGCCATTATGCTATTTTAGAAATTCATATATCCTGAAACACCTTTGCTTAAAAAAGGTAAAGCATAACATTTCACGTAATGCTAAAATGTGCATTCAGTCAAAGTAAATAAAGAATTAGTATGCATTGAAGCATTCTCCTTTAAATTTATTTAAATATGTTATATTCTTCATTTTAACATCGTTGTTAAACTGTAACAAAGCTTGAATAACAAGCCAAATAAAGATGGATAGGGCAAAGAAAAAGATTTGCGAATCTAATATCGTTACTCTACCTCCTTCTATGGATTCAAAATATCGATTTTTATTCGAAATAAATTTTACTGTTGAAAAAGATATGCATTATCATAAGCTAATTTAATAATTGAAATGTGCATAAATATTATTGAAACGATCCATTTATATTTCTACCTGAATTTTAATATTACTATAATCCATAACATTACCATAAATAAAAAGAATACTTTAAACTATTTATTTCTAAAATTTTATGTATGGGATACATGAGTAAATCTTTTCCAATCTACAAAATCTTTCATCATCAATATTGTTATAACCCAGATATATAGTTAAATATACATACTAAATTGCTTTATTTCAGTACTTATCTATTCATAAAGAATAATAAATATTTTTCTGAAAAATGATAAGTATTCATTGATATTAATAAATTCAATACCATAACTTGAATTCCATTTCATTTAAATTAAATGAGTTTTTTTTTTTTTTTTTTTTACCCTAAATAAGTTATACTTCATAGTCTAATTTATTTACTCCTTTAAAATATGATACAAAAGGCTTAAAATCGAAATATTTTGATTCTTTAAAATGGGTAAATAAGAAAAAAAACACAAAGTAATAAATAAGAAATTAGTATTAGAAAAGGACTCAGAATTATAAAAAATACTCTGGATACCAATAAAACTATTCAAATAGCGAATAGTTTTTATTAGTGTGTGTAATGAGCATTTTATTTTTATATTATTATATTAAAGAAATAATAAAGTATAAGTCAAGCACCAAAAAAATTTAATACACTATAAAGTAAACAATTTACATCAAATCAATATTTAAACACAATCAAGAGAATATTATTTCATGCACGTTAGTATAACAGTTAACATTGTATCTGACAAAAACAAATTACGTGTACAAATAACTCAATTAATATATTATTTTTTAATTTATTCAGAAAACACACTAAATTCATTTATAAGAGAAAATGACATCATATTTTAAAATATAATTTATTTTCGTTTAATGGAAAAGAAGTTAATGTAATGCAAAGTGATGAAAATATAAGAATAAATTTTTTTAAGAATATTTAAAAAAGTTTTACAAATTAAACAGATATAATTTACTTCAATACCATTACAGATATATAATGCTCATTTGATCAATAAAATAATTTTTGTGAAGTCACCCACACAGATTTTCCTTATAAATTAACAGCCAATAAATATAACGAGTTCTTGTTTCATTAAACTTATCACCCAAGTTCTTCTTCGGGGCAGTCGAGTGCACTCGCACTGAAACAGAAACTTTATGAGCTGCCATAGAATGTCGAAATAAATGAAAGCCCAGACCGAAAGAAATAAAAAGAGACTGGTATTGCCCAGGGGTGTTTGCTCTTGAAAAAGAGGTCATTTTTCGGATCATCTTCAGGTTCCATTGCACCACAACAGATTCCATTCAATAGAAGAAATGGTTTCGGACCCCAGCCGCGCGATTTTATCTCTCCTCTAAGATTATCCCTGAAATTATCGAAATGGCGGGTAATAAGCACATACTTCTTCTGCAGCTATTTGTCCTGATTTATCACTATGTTGAAGGTTATCCTCAAGGGGTGCCGACAGACACATGTGATACTATTAGCCCTGTCAAGACCCGAGGACTGCCGCTTCAAGTTAGTGATGCGCCGTATGTACTTTTGCAAACATCGCTTTCGTATAAGCCTGGTCAAGTGATAAATGGTAAATATACTCACGTAGATTTCATAATAATTTTATGTACATTATTCTTTTTTTTAAATAAAATCTAATTCATTAAACACTAGATAAAATAAATTCGCCACTTAGCTTCATTTGCTTAGAATATCTTTGTTATGAACTTAAGCATAATTATAAAGCTAAGCATATAATAAATAATAAATATATTCAAACACTTTATTCAATTTTTCACTTTTATTCAATAATTTTTAAATGGCTTATTTATTGAAAAGAGTATGTTATGATAAATATTTTCAAAGATGTTATTTAATTGTTTTCCTTTTTACAAAGAATTTATAACGTTTTTTTTTTTTTCACTTTGTGTTTTTTTTTCCACTGTTGCTTTTTCACTTATTTGTTCACTTAATATTTTGCTTTTATGTAGAAAATAATTAAAAATACACAACAATAGATATGAATTTGTAACTGTAAAATGTGTAGCATTTTCACTATTATAACTGGCATCATTACAGATCTATAGGAAAGTATATTTTACACACTATTTGCAAAAGTATACAATTAAAATGACGTACTTTGAAAACACGTTCCTTTTATTTAAATGCCTAGAATCGTATCACATCGAAATATTAATGATGGGTTGAATAAATATAGAATGTATTAAAATATATTAAAACAATGCAATTTATTTTAAATCATACCTAAAATTTTTACTGTTTGGACTCAAATTATTATTGATTTTTAATAACTAGTGACTTGTATTTTCATTAAAGTTGCTTAATATTTCTGTTGTTAAGCCAATTTATTAAATTGAGTTACACTTTTTTATATATTCCATTTTTAAAGCTGTTTTAGCTAGATTGTGAGGAATATTCTCAAAAGCAATTTTATTACACTCATAAGTTAAATCTAATGAAATTTAAAAAAGTAATATGTCATAAATATCATCTCTCAATTTAATTTCACTTGATTTGAAATAAAACTATTGCTGCATTGCCTGATGTCGGGCATAAAGTTTAATAGGTACTGAGTTCGATTCCCATTTTAGCTGTCGGTATCTATAATGATACAAAATCTGCTTTAAATTGCAGATTACTTTAGGATTAGCATAGTTTGAAAACGTATCTGTTGAGAAAAAACTAAACTATATGAAATTATTTCAGCTTAATATTACTTTAAAAACAGCCGTATTTAATTCCTGGTTTATAATCAAAAGGCGGGTATTTCATCACAACAAGCATCAAATTTATCGTAGGTGTTGGAATACTCCAAAACAATTTTAAATATTTGTATTAATTTTTTAATTTAAAAATATGTACTTTCATAACATTAAATATTTGTTTTTACATTTGATTTAATCCTTATTGACGAATCTTTTTCTTTTCCTAGTGTTTTAACTTTAATATATTATTGAATTAAAAAATGATGTAAATGATTAATAATATACGTAGATAATAAATAATATTAAAGATACTTTGTATATCCCACTTGCTTTGAATTATTTAATAATTGTATTAGAGAATAGCAATTGAAAAGAAAGAGAGTATACATTACAATATCACTTTAATATATTCTTTACTCTCTTTTTCAACTTAACATAGTGAAAGTTTAAACAGTCACATAATGAAGTTCATACTTCATTTAATTGTGCAAATTTCATATGGTTAATTAAATTATAACTTTTAAAATATGTTTCAAAAAATAATTCTAAGAAAAAATAGTATTAATTATTAAAAATAGTTTATTCTTTTTATTTGATGCAAAAGTAAAGTTTTATACTAAACTTAAACTTTATTCTCGTATCCTTCTTATTTACAAATGTTAAAATAAACTTTAAAGTTAGTTCTTCATTTGTTAAAAATGCTTTATTTATTTCTAAAAATTTCCAGCACATTGCGTTAAATACCAAATTTTAACAAGCTCTACATTCCATGTTATGGCGAAATATTGTTAAGTTCTTAGAGAATAAGATTATAGAAATCTTTTCTATGAATGCAATTTTAAAAAAGTTTAAATAATTTGTTTTTTGCTTCCAGTGTCTTTGAAATTTTTAATGTCTTTTTTTAGTTCATTTTCAACAAATTGAAATTAAAAAAAAAGAGTTCAAGCTTTTCTTGAATTTAAATTTTATTGTATTTCAAAAACAATAGATTTGGTTGTGTCAACTTTATAGTGCCTCACAAACAATAGATATATAACTCATATTCTTCTAAAATTACTGATTAGGATATTAATTTATTAGTTATAATTAAAGTATATTATGAATAATATTTATAAATAGCAAGTGAAAACAAAACTAATCAAGAAAAGATAAATATTTAAATCACATGTTTTATCAAAATATCATAGAGTAAAAATATAGTCACTAATTTCTCTAGATTTAAACTATTATATGCGTACAAATTTCATATTGCAGGTATAAGATTAATAAATAAAGTTTAAAATCTTAAACTATAATAGCTTTACAAAAAACAAATTAAAATAACTGTTTTTTATGATTAACTATAGGTAAAAACCAGAAACATTTATGCCCTCTCTCTCTCTCTTTATATTTTTATGCAAATTATATCTTAAACAGATTTATTTATAATTTTTCACGCAATTTAGTTTAATCGCTTACAATCTAATTATTATTATCCTTATGCTTAAAATCATTATTAATAAGAATACCTTTTTCTCGGCAGAACAATTAAAGCTGAAGTTATAATAAGGATAAATAAATTTTACTTTAAAAGCTCTCAAGAATTTTTTTGAAAAATGAATCTTTATTCTGAATCTAAAAAGTTTATTCCCCACATCATCCGTAAATAACTATCCAAAGTACGTAATTAATTCATAAGTAACACGAATTTTTTATTTGCGATTTATTAAATCAGCAAACTGAATTAAATTTATAATGAGTAGCTCCTATCTGCTTTAAATAATTCTAAAGCAATTTATTTGAATAGGATATTTCCACACTTGTTTTAAACTAAACTGTTTGGTTGAATTCGCAAAAAAAAAACACTCGAGCGAAGGAACATCTAATAGTTATATTACTATCTGTATACAGTAACTGTAACGAATAATATTTAACTATTTCCGCTACCTAATATCATAACCAGACTTGTCACACTTCCAATTTAACGTCCTTTGTTCATTTTGCATAGAGAAATATTCCCCCTACTAGAAGTTGCAAAACAAGTTAGAGGAGAGCTTTGTTCATTCCTTTATCATTTTAATGATGAATAATTTAAATATCTCATTTAAATAAATTAATATTCCTGATCAAATAAAGTAGTACGAATATTCTTACTGTGTCTCAAATTTTTCGAAATAAAAGGCTTCAAAATTGATTATAAATTAAACCATCTGCTTTTCAAGGCATTTTCATGGAATCATAAATAAATATTTAAAACATTCATTTATGCCCTCTAAATGCATAATTAAACTGTAATTGTGGTCTCTAATAAAATATGATATTTTTTTATTCTGTAAATAAATGACTATTTAAGTATATATCAAAACTAGTTTATAAATATTCCTTTTTAGAACTTAGTAAAGTAAAAAATAAGTGTTTTTTTTTACTCTAGATTTCCAAATAAATGATTTTAATCCTTTTTAATTTCGTTTCAGAAGATAAACAATCATCTTCATATATAAGATGATGCTAAAAATGTAAACGAATATTTAAGTATGTATGTATATATATATATTAGGTTGAAGAATAAGTTCGTAGCGTTTTTACCAAATACTTTTATTTAAACAAAAAACAATAATTATATCAATAAATTAATCAATTATATATTCGCCGTTGCTGTTTACAACCTCTTCTCACCTCTCGACCAATTTGTTGATACCGTTCCGCTAAAAATCACCTGGTCTGGTGTCAAAGAAGTTGGTGAACCAGTTTTTAAGGACCTCTTGGTGCACTGGGAAATGCTCGAAAAGAATGCCACAGTCAACAAGGAGCTCTACATTGCCCAGCTACACCGCGTGAATGAGGACATTCAACTGAAAAGACTTGATCGACTTAGTCAAACCATACTCCGTCAAGAGAACGCCAGGCCACATGTTGCACAAGTTGACAAAGCCGCACTCCAAGAGCTCGAATGGAAGTTATCAGCATCCGCCTTATTCACCGGACCTTGCACCGACCGATTACCATCTATTCCGCTCCTTGTCAAACCATATGAAGAGCATTACCTTCGATAACAAATAGGTCGTTAAAAACTGGCTCAACAACTTCTTTAACCCCAGACCAGGTGATTTTTGGCGGAACGGCATCAACAAATTGATAGAGAGGTGGGAAGAAGTTGTAAACAGCAACGGCGAATACATAATTGATTAACTTATTAATATAATTATTGTTTTTTGTTTAAATAAAAGTCTTTGGAAAAAACGCTACGAACTTATTCCCCAGCCAAATACATAAAAAATTCCTGTACTCGTATTCGTTTTTAATAAGAGGGAAAACCTATAAATATTCAGCAATGATTTCTAAAAAATGATAAATATTGTTATTAGAGAAAGAAGTATTTTGTTGAAAAATTGTTGAAATAGTAAATAAAAACTATGTATTATTGTTAGGAAAGAAAATTTTTAATTTTCCACCAAGCGCGTTAGTACTTCTGACACCCGGTTTTTCCTCAAACCAGAGCTTCTTTACACATTTTACGTTGTGTTAAGAGTTTTCTTTATAGAATGCATAGGACTATACAATCTAATTCTTTTATCTGTGCAATTTTCCTGACCCTCAGATATTCCTTCATGTGATTTTTCATTTTATGTACATTTAGAGAAATTTCGAGATAATCCAAGAAACTCTCTTCATATTATAGCGCGTTTTTCATATTTCCTAGCACACCCTTCACTCATTTGTTATTTATTTATAACATCGAATTTCATTATTTCAATTAACATCTGAAAATAACAATCACTACGAGGAATTCTTTTTGTAAAACAAAATTGTAAGACTACTAAAAAAATTGTAAATTGCAATGTAATAAATAAATTGTAATGAAAATTATAATAAAAACTAAAATATTTTGTAAAAGTGTGTGAACTTATTATTAAATACGTAATTTCACAATACAATCCTTGCTGTTAAATGATGTTAGCATTGGTATTTTGCCTCTGAAACAACTTTTTATCACATCAAAAGTCTCAAAATCATTCTCCAATCTTAACTGTAGTTCTATTGTAAAACAAATGTAAATTCAAATATTCAAAAGTTTTCTTCCTGTTTATTATTATTATTATTATTATGCTTTAAATCAGCTTGAAATGTCTGGTTATATTTCTTCAAGCATATTAATTTTCTCGCTCCTGTTTGATTACATACGTGCCATATGTAAAGAAATTTAAATAATATTTTAATTCAACAAAACACTTAAAACTACTATGTTAAGAGGCATTATAGATAAATACATTAAAGCGCAATAGACATACAAATGTGACTAATAGGATCAAATACAAATACGTTTCCCTGTAGGGAATTCATGGATATGTATATTCAATTTTTGTATAATTCGGAAACTACAATGATCTCAGCAAATTTACTTCTCTATGAATGTCTTACCAGGGAAACAGGAAATTTCTCCTGAAAGTATTGGGAAAGAAACTTTGCAAGGGACGAAAAGGGAATTATAAAATTTGACTTTCTTTTTCGACGAACCAACGCCTTATTTTTATTTTATTATTATAAATTTTTGATGCTGGAAATTTTTTTCAGGAATAGTTTTTATTATTATTTTTAATATCTTTTCATCCGTATCCACAAATTTGATCACATTTAATCTCAAAGATGATTACTTATTTTATCAATGAAGAAAATGCTCAGCCATTTACATTTCATATTCACCGTTTTTATTTATTTAGTATATTGCAAAGAATCTGAAAGAGCATTTTTCGTCTTAAAGTACACTCATGTCCAAAAATAAAGGATAGTTTGGAATCACACAGAAATTGAGCTCTAAAATAAAAATTTCACGTGTAGAACACACCTTTCTTAAGATGTGTGTTTCTTCAAGATGTGTGTAACACGTGTTTCACACGTATCACACATATCTTGAAGAATAATATGCAAATCACAAGAAACCACCAGATGGCGTCGATAGTACGTCACAATGGCACGAATATAATATCCGGGTATATAAGGAATGGGATTTCAAAGAAGTAAAAATGTCAACAAGCGCTTTAAAAACCTTTCAGGGCAATAACCGCATAGTTATGGCATAAAGGAAGCATTTGGATGATGTTTTATGTAATAGAATTATCGGCCGTCTACAATGTAAACGTACCCAGCTGGAAGTATCCGAGGAGCTTGGAATTGCCCAGTGTGTTATCTCCAGGCTTTGGCAACTGTTCCAAGATGATGGTAATGTGAGTAGACGTTACAGCACAGGTCGCCTCCGAGTTACAACGCCGAATGAAGACCGGTATTTGACAGTTACTGCCGAAAGAAACAGACGGAGCACAGCATCAGACCTTTCTCGTCAACTCTCTTCAGCTACCGGTGCGACAGTTTCAAAGCAGACCGTGTACAGACGCTTAAGGCACATCGGTCTATATGCTCGCAGGCCTGTCAGATGTGTTCCACATACCGCTACTTATTGTCGCCTGCGGTTAGCCTGGAGTAGAGAGCATGCATTGTGGACACCGCAACAGTGGTCTTGTGGGATGTTTTCCGAAGAGTCCAGGTTTAGCTTTCAGTCTGATTCTCTATGTATTCTCATATGGAGAGGGCCAAGTACCCGTTACCACCAAGAGAACACCATTGAAAGACACCGTTACTGTGGTGCAGGATTGCTCATTTGGGGAAGAATTATTCTGGGTTCCAGAACTAACCTGCATGTTCAGAATGTTACCTTGACAAGCCACATCTATCGGGATGTGATTCTAGAACAACATGTACGTTTGCTTAGGGGTGCCATGGGTGCAGAATTTCTGTTTATGGATGACAACGCCCGTCCTCACCATGCAAATATTATAGACGAATGCCTTCAATCGGAAGATATCACCTGTATGGACTAGCCAACATACTCATCGGACTTGACTCCAGTAGATCATGTGTGGGACATGCTTGGCCAACGAATTGCAGCCCGTCAACCCCCTCCCACATGTCTACCGGAACTTCGGAGAGCATTGCTTGATGTGTGTATGAGTGGTGTAATATTCCCTAAGATCAGATCGAGAATTTGATACTCAGCGTGCCTAAGCGTTGTACGGCCTGTATTGTATCGTCTGGGGAGGCGTACTATGTAGTAACCATCATACCAACCATGTTATATTGGTTTTTGTAAATAGGTTCTTTTTTTGAAATTTGCTCCAGGGAGTAAAAATCACAATTTTTATTAATGATGTCAAACATATAGTATCTTTTTTGCTCTTTACCTTTTGTTTAATAAATATACTTCCCAAATAAATCACATTTGTTTTGCTTCTGTCTCTTTCTTTGCCTAAACTTGCAATATACTTAATTTATGGACACGAGTGTATAAGTTAGTTTTCATCATACTTAACGTTAGTATTAAAGCGCGTTTTTCCAATTTCAAAAAAAAAAAAGTTTTTTGAACTTTAACACAATCAGATTGTAAATAAAAAATTTCCTCCGACGTAATAAATCTTCATTCAAACTCCTTTTCAATGAAAAATTAAGCTTTATAATTCTTTTTTATTTTTAATTTCATCTATAAGTGTATTTGTATAATAAAATTTGAAAAGAAGCAAATCTGAAATATTTGTCTCGAAGCTCCCTTAAATGCACTGTTTCTGTATTTTTCAAATATATATGATATTATTGAGATTTTAGGAATTTGTTTCTACTGACCACTCAAAAGAGGGAATGAAATGAATTGCAAAATGTATTCCCTATGAAATTATTTAGTTATATAATTCGTAATTTGAAAACATGGAATTAATAAATCTGCCCATAATATTAATCTATCCACGCTAGTGCAGGTCTCCCTTTAATTTTTATTCATAAATTCTGTCAACGTATCTGCAAAGTCAGTTGTTATATTACCAATTCCTTTCAAGCGTATTCGTGTAATTAATTTGCATGTTGTTATCTAATGCATGTAATTACAACTAAAAGATAATTACTAAAAGGAGAACCATCTATAGATTTTTTAGTCTTCGTCCAAATTATTCTAATAGATTAAAACTTTCTTAAAGAACGGGATTTTTTAAAATAAGGAGCTAAATTTTTATTGGCTCCTATGTACTTATTTGTTATTTTTAATAGTGAATGGCTTCTGCAGAGAAGGGTAATTTCTTACTTTTTCTTTCCTCCAAGTAGGTTACTAATTAAAAAGTAATTAAATTTAAATCTGATTTTAAAGAATTTAATTATTAAATGTCTATTTCTATCAATAAATTCGATTGAAAATATTTTGCAGTTTTTATTTACCTTTTATATTCAATTCGTATGATCATTGATTGTTGAAGATTTCATTGTGAAATAAATTCGAAAGAGGATTACTCTGACATGAAAGAATTTAAAAGGAAATATTTTTGTATTTTGGTGTTACCATTCTAAACAGTAATCGATAGTAGATAATAATATTTACACACAAGACTAATTTAATAAGAATAGTAACATAAAATATTTAAATGTCATTGAATTTGTCATGTTTAATTATAAAGCTTAAATAAATTTGAAAAATCTATACAGATTTGATCAATTATAAAGTGCATGATTCAATTAAAAGATTTTCTAAATACATTTGAGTTGTCTTATAAAACTTGTTTCAATGGTTTCCAAAAGTTATTTTGTTTGTGTTTGCGTTTGTGTGCGTTTTCATGAAATTGAGTTTTAAAATGAATGAAGTTATACAGTTGAATTTCAAAAGCTAAAATCTCTCAACAATTATATGGCAAGGAATAATTATTTAGATCACTGTTTCTATTTTCTAAAAATTTAAGCACTTTGATGTTTACGAAGTATTTTATTGAAATACTCGGTAAATTTACATCTTCACATGTCACAAGGATTTTATCATTATTGCTTTTCAATTATATGTATGTACCAATTTGTAAGCCTTCATCCAACTCATTTACTTAAACTTGTTACAATTGAAAATGTTAGCTGATAGAATTTAACACAAATAAAATTTTTATATTTTTTATTATTGCTATGTTATACAATATTCATCATTGATATAAATAAGAAATAATAGTTAAAAAAATCGTATGCATATAAAGATACTTAAATAAGAAAATTTGTTTCGATGTAATGTGAATTATACTCCTCATATAAGAACTTATAAAAATTTATATATATTCTATTTAAAAATTTTTATGAGAAAAATTATATAACTATATATATGTAATAACTATACTTCTTTTTACTTTAAATCTTATACTAATATAATGACTTTGGCCTCCACTGTAAAATTTTGTTTTCCTATGATTTAAGGACAGTAAAATATCATGTAATGGATAGAGTTTCTAGTTCAGTTGTTGGCATACCTCATTTTTTACATCATAAAGTTAAAAACCATTTAAGATATATTTTCTGCCAAATGCAGCTATCTGCAAAAGCAAGCTACAAAAATGAACCAAAATAAAATATGTTTAGTAAGGTCAACAGGATATGGCCTACTTCAAGAGAGACGCATTATTAAAACGACTTTTCTACTTTTAGGAATGTAAATGTGTTTATAATGTTTCATCAAAGATTCATGTTTAAATAACGTATTATAGATTCATCTTAAGATATTTTAATATTAGTTTAGGGTAATATAATTAGACTGCAGTACCTAATGTTTGATATATGAAGTTATTGTTCAGTATACAAATAATATGAAGTAATTTGAGGAATTTTGTGCATTGTGGATTATTTTTTACTTTAATCAAATGAGATTATATTACCAATAATAATGGGTTTTAAATTATTTTTTGTTAAAGATTTTATGTTTTGGATACTTTTCCTCAATTTATATTTTTACATATATTTCAATGTTTTTAATGTAATCAATTACATTTAAATGTAGCACGTATTTAATCAGTTCTATTTATTCGTACAAAAATATACAGTATTTTAGTGGTGAAGTTAAAAAAGGATGTGTATCATAAGTGACAACGCTTGGGAAAAGGTTTAACCTCAATGTTTTAAACTTTGTTTTCTATTCACATTTATATTTAAATATAAAATAAATAAAATGTGTATTTATTGGGCAAATACTTAATAAAAACTTATATAGAAACATAAAGGCATCTACTAAAATGGTTACTCAACAGTTAATAGCATTACTTAAGTAAAATTTAAAATTTATTTAAATTTTAAAGTTATCTTTTTTATTCACTTACTTCACTCATAATCAAAATATAAACTTATCTTTTTAAATATATTAAAATTTTTAAAATATCACCAACACAAATATGAAAAAAAAATAGAACACTTATAGACTTTCACAAAGTAAATACATATTTCCAATTTAATATATTTTTTCAAATTTAATTTTGTATCTACTTTTAATCGGTATGTTACTCCCCGAAAATACATTATCGAATATTTTACACTGTTTCTTTGAATTTATTTATACATGTTAAGTCTCAGTAAACTTATAATATTTAAAGGATTCTTATGATATTCTCTCCCGGTTGAAGAGAGACACAAATTATTGAATGTTAAAAAACAATTTTTCATATCGGTTATATGTATATATAACACTATATATAAAACTTAACATTCAAATTTACTTTAGGTACAAATTTACAACATATTTTTAGTATTTATTAATGCAGCTCTAATATTTTCTAATAATTTTAAATGTTTTATTGAGGAGTCTAAATAAAAGCGGAAAATTTTAATAAACATTGAATAAAACTCGAATTTCAGAGTGAATCAAGAACTCAGTTTGGAAGAACAAACTTCTGTGAGTTATTGACTGAACTAAATTAATAGGAAGTTTGGTACTTTTTTGTAATTAAAAAAGCTATTAATTAAAATAGTACTAGCTTCTGTACTATAATTAGTAACAAGAATAGAACAGAAGCTAGTATTATGCTTGTTACTGACTTCTCTAATATTTAGACAAGCTAATAGCTAAATTGATAGCTCTCTAGTGTACAGCTCTACATATCATGGGTTCGACTCTCACCTCGAGAGTGTTGTTGTTGTTTCATATCCTAGATGGTGTAGCTAAGCTAAGCCATCTCCATAAAACCAAAAATTATTTAAAAGTCTAAAAATAAAATAGGATTCTCCAAAACCTCGTTCACAGTAAAATTCAGACAGTCAAGAATATGTGTCGGGGAGGCCTGATCAGCCTTGCACCAGTGACACTCCAAAAAGATTTTCTGGCCCTGTTGAAAAGAAAGGGACCTAATGTGGCCACTCAAAAACGTGAAAGAGCAGTCTGCTTTATCCTAAGGATACTGAGCTGGTACCACCAACGAGGTTTTTCCCCAAAGTACCAAGAGTGGGTAGGCGGATCTCTCCAAATTGCGTTTGATTCCATCTTTTTAATAGTGGCGATTTTCAAAAACATTAGAATAGCGTTGTCCCACGAGGTGTCAGCAGTGGCAGACTTAGCCAAGCTATCTGCAGTTTCGTTACCACTCAATCCAGCATGGGAAGGAACCCATTGAAAATGTATAGAGTGTTTAGTAGAAAGTCATGTCACAAGGTCTAAAATATTCAAATTTGTCTTATCCCTACTGGTCCATCTAATGAGACAGGTGCTGTATAGAGGCACGACTGTCAGACCTCAAGAGTAGATGCTCGTAGTGGTTGTAATCCTCCTGAAATTGTGTAAGTCATGGGCAAGTTAGCCTTTGTGTATAAGAAGTTATCTATTAATCAGCATCTATAATCTTTAATACGAAAAATCATTAAAACAAATGATTTGTTAAAATACGTAAAGTTTTAAAAATTAATTTTCAAATTAAATATTGATGTTTACCCAACAAAAATGTTATGAAATTATTCTAAAAAACGTAAGAAAACTTAAAAAAATGTTTCAATAAATTCTGTTAAAGTTGAAATAAATCTCAACTTTTTTTTAACTTAACAACCCTAAATAATTCTATAAATTGGAAGTATTCGACAAATTGGAATTTTTATAATCAAGTTTAGTTGAAAATGGAAAGGTTATAAATCTGATAAAAATTGTTATGAAAGTTATATTATATAAATAAGTAGCACAGAGTGCAGTTTATTTTCTTCTTTTTTGTTACATTGAAGTACTTTATTATTAAATTCACGCGTGTTTTCATCATTAAGTAACAATTAGATTAGTAATAATTAGATAACAGTATTGTTACTAAAATTTGTTTCGGCACCCACAAAGCCTGCTCATATATATAATATATTCAAAGAAATCAAAACTATATTTCGAAAAATGTTTTAATTGAGTTTTCATTTCACAAAATGTAGTACGTAATTTTAATCTGTAATTTATAATTCAAAACAATTAAACAAATTATTTTAGCTGCAGTTTCATCTTATAATACGTAATTCTTTCCTTAATATTTTAATTTTAGTTTAGAATTCACTAAAAATTAATTTTATGTGAATACTGTGTTGACATTTTCGAATTCGTAGTAAAAAATAGCAAAATATAAAAACATTATTTTTCTTTAATTCTTATTTAGATATTATCAATACATATGCATTACACTTATGAATTTGTATGAAATTCTTTATTGATAGTTAGTGTAAGATGCTTTGTTATCAGCTTTGTAGTGTTTGATGATATTATTATTCAATGTTTCTTTATCAATTTTGAAATTTTATTGGGTTGTTCGCGCGCGCGCGCGGAAAGTCATTTCGTTTCTCATGAAAATGAAAAACGTGCAGCAAATAAATATTGTATTGCATTGCACATTGTTCATTCTAGTCCAATAGCTTTTACCATCTTTCTGGTAGTAGCAGGACTCCACAGTCATAAAGTGGTTGGTTTTTACTAGCAAAAAGCTGATCCATGTAGGAAAAAAGAAATTTCTTTCCGAATAACCCAATAGATACTTTGAAATCATTTTTTAATGTTTTTTAATCTTATATATAAACAGAAATCATAAGCTAAGCAATATTTTAATATTTGAAACAAATAGTAAAACAATGTTCACAAATAAATATTATTATAGCTACCAGGAAATTTCATAAAATAATTAACTATCGTAATATAGGTACAATGTATTCATCTGTGATTAAATGTTGAGATAATATACAACTGGTTTGAGAATTTCAGTATTAAACTTTGTAATATATAACAATATTAAGGCTACAGTTTATTAAAAACTTGCAATATCCTCAATCTTTCTCATTATCCTTGCAGTTATGTTATTACTTTTTCTTCTGCTAAAATGATATTCTGTAATGGAAATAAAGGTAAAATATAATGAGAATTTCGAAGCAAATTAACGAATAGTCGAAAAATATTTGTTACATAAGTACAATGTACAAAAAAGAAAAGCATTTATTATTGATGATAAGCATTTAAATCAGGTGTTAATATATTTTGTTTTCTTAGATAAGTAATTTATAATACGCGAAATATCTTTTGATTAATGTTTCTAATTACGTTCCAAAAGTCATTATGAGTCAAAACTCTTTAAAACAATTAGTTTTAATATTATATAACTAATGAACATTAAAATCTCAGCTAAACGAGATATAAAAAAATTACAAATAGATTAAATCGCAATGACGTAAGAGAAAAAAAAAGTTGCTCAACTATAAAAGCTGAAAGAGAAAAGAGCTCTTAAGTCCAAAAATAGTCTTCAGTTTCTCAAGCAAGTCGAAAAGTGATTTTTTTCTTTTCCAGATTTGTCAAAAAAGCCTCCGAAGAAACAAAAGTTTAACCAGCTCTTTTAATCTACGGCGACTCGAGTCCTTCTTAAAAGACAAATTCCGCTGTAATTTAATAATCAATAAATCAATAGAATTTTCTTTGTCAGACTTTCATCTCCTTTTAGCTCGCAAAATGGCGGTAAATCTCTGCTCGTAATTATTACCGATAGCGTAATCAAGTAGCTTTACGGGATTTCAAAGAATATCATTAACTGCGGGATTTCAAAAAGCGCGGGTTGCCTTGTCATTTAAATCGACTTCCTTAAATCGTTAAGATTCTATTTCCCTTCGGCTTTTGTTCGGACGGTTTCTGGCAGTGACGGCTGCAGTTAAATGAAGAGAAAAATACAAATAGTGAGTGATACAAATGATATCAAGCTTGTCTCAACAATTTTTGCATAACTTAAGGAGATCGTTTCGAGATTTCCATTTTAGGAAAGGGAAAAAAGGGAATGACATCGGGTTTAATTTTCTTTTCTTTTTTAGTGCATATTAACTTTTATGTCAGTCTCTCATGTTAAATATACATATAGATATAAAACACGATTATGTATCCAATAAATATATTAAATTTTTGGGTATAAGCTTTGACCAGGAAATAAAAGTGAAATGTAGTAGCGGCTGACATTGGCATGTCTTTTCACAACGCTCCAAAATTTCATTTTTCAATATAACGTAAATCTATTCATGATGAATACAATTAAAATGCAGTTGCTATTTTTAATACACTGCTAAATTTTCTCCAGTATTGAGGTACATAAATATTTACTTTTACGAAATATTAAACACTATTAAAGTCATGCAAATTTTGAGAAAATTTTAAAAGATTGTCGATTGTATTTATCACTAATGTATATTTATATAATATTTTATCATGTAAAAAAATCTGTAAATATTATCAAACGTAACAAAGGCATTCAAACATTTTCCCATTTGTATACATACATTTAAAATGTCATAAATTATTATATATATCATGTAGTTGAATTGCAAACTTGTTGTTTGAAGGAAAACAAACGCTAAACTTCGTAGTATATGAAAACGGAAAATTATAATAATTATACTATAAACAGTAATGTTCCTGAAGGTTTAAATATCCTGATCATTATCATCAAAATAAAACTCTGTTTCTCATTATATATATTAAAATAACTGAAAAATAAATACATTTTTAAATATTTCAAAAGAAATGCGATGATCAAAATAAACCCCAAATAATTGTATTTAGATATTTTAGGAAAAACAATTACATCGCTTATAGTAAATGTTAAAAATACGTACTATGTATAGGTAAAAGTATTGAAAATAAATAATGAATTCAGGAATTCTTTATGTATGTGGAAGAAAACTATAACAATATATACAATATTTTTGACAATTTCCAAGCTGAATACCCTTAGAAAAATTTCATCTTACATATTTATAGTCCTTTACAAAATTCAAAAGTCTTTGTATAAGGAGTAAACTTCAAACCATAATAATGCCTGTTGCAAGAAAATTTGTTTCATAGCAAAAAAAAGTGGTGAGCTTATTTCCTAAGAGACATTGAATTTTTACAAAGCATAACTTATAGGATATAAATATTAAAAAACTATAGAGAGATGAAAATTCTCGGACTAAAAGAAAAAGGATTTTAAAACATATTTGTGCAAAACTGTGGATTCCATATTTATATTAATTAATCGAATAATTACCAAATAATTATTAATTAAAATATTGTTTGGTTGGTAATTACAAATTTCAAAATAGTCTTTTAAAAACAGAACATGTAGCTTCTATTTAGTTAGTTTAGTCTTAATTTAATTAATTTCTGTTTAGTTAGAGTTTAGTTTCAGTTTAATCAGTTTCTGTTTAGTTAGTCACAAACTCTTTTTAATTTGATAAACTTTAGTTAAATACATGCAAATTTCTCTAAATGAGTAAAATTTGGTTTTAATAGCTTCTAAGAAAGTAAGCTATATCTACACACAAAGTTGATAAAAAAATTTTCGTAATAAAGACAAATCACACAACTGAAGCATCTTTATTAACTGTAAATACTTCTTGGTATTTATAGTTTTTCATTAAGTATTGCTTGGTATTTATAGTTTTTCTTATCTTGGATTGTTTTGTCGCTTCTTTTCTTTGCAAGCATACTCATTCAAATAAACAGCTAGTAATTAAATTTATCTCAATAAACGACAGTGGAGAAAACCCATACTCTCTTACTAATTTGAAAACTATTTGTTTAGATTCGTTTTCTATTTCAAGGATAAAGAAATTGAGAAAACCTGATTAGAAAGCTTATTTTAATAAAAGAAAAATGAATATTTTTAATAAAACATCCATTTAAAATTCAAATAATGACGCCTATATTTATTACTTCAGTAAGTATTTCAAATTTTCCTATGAATGCCTTCCAACTAAGGTTATAACAGTACTTTTAATTTTGTTCATATAACTGAGTTTAATGTGATGGTCAGAAAACAGTAGATGTTTATAATCTTATTATATTAAAAGAGGAATATTTTTTTTATTTCAAATTCGCAACTCCTATCCTCACACAGATTTTTTTTCTTTTTTTTCAATGATTTCGTAAAAATAGTTAACAATTTCTAAAAGCTTTTATTAAAAAAAAAAAGTACTGATCATTTATCGCATAACATATCCAATCAAATTGCTTTATCATATTTGCTTGAAGCAAATCTATTATTTATGAAATTCTAGATAGAAATGAAGGGGAAAAAATACTCACTCTCTGCTTATCATTTAGGACCTTAACGATGATTTCTATCTGCCAAGAATTTTTTTGTTTCATTTTTTTTTCGAATTAAGTTTTGCTTCACAATGGATGATGACGTAGAAGAAAACAAAGATTAGAAAATAGGAACAAAAATCTGTCGTTTAGGGAAATGAGACAACGGAAAGACGAATAATGTTAAATGAAAGCAGAACTTCGGAAATAAATTACGAAGAAACAAAAAAAGGACAAACAGACAAAAGATTTGAAAGAAAAAAAGCTATGTAAGAATGGGAGGAAAAAAATTCTTAGTTTATTATATTATTCTCAGTCAAAAGATACTGAGAAAATGAATAAGGCTGTGATTAAGGCAGGTACAAAAGTTCATTTTAAAAGTTAAATGGTCGTTAGGAAAATATGCTAATGGATTTTTTTCAGCTCTATGGTGTTTTAAAAACAACCATGAGAGATTGAGTATATCATGGCCAACTATTTGTTTTTCCGTTTGATTTAACAATTTTAAAAATAGTTCAAGTTACATAGCTGTTAAACTGCCAAATTCAGACATTTTATATGAGGAGGGAAATATTCATGAGTATTCTAACTCAACTTCAATAAAGTTGAAAATCAATAATTTGTCTACAGAAAATGTATCTAAAGTGGTAGATTTCTCAAGAAAATTCATAAAAAAGTTTTCATAAAAGGTGTATTTATTGGTATATTCAATATTTTGGGCAATGTACATTTCTAAACAAATACTCATTTTCACTAAATATTCACTTTAAAGATTCGTTCTAATAAATATTATCAGTATATTTTTACAGTCTTAAAAGTACTTATTTTATTTGAAATATTTTTTCCTTTTATGTCAAACAGGAAATTTATACGAAGATAAAAATATCATTCTATGGAAACGTATTAAGTTTATTATATATTTTTGTTGAAGTATTATTGTTGAATAATAATAAATGTTAAACTTGAAGCGAATTTACTTGTGCGAATCACAGAGAAGATATTTGTATTATTTCAACTATCAATAAAATCATTCTGCACCTAATAAACTAAAACATGTCTAATTGTTTCTCATTTCAAATATATTACAGAGTACTTTAATGCATCATACAATTTTAACAATTTATAATAGTTTGTATCGCTCATTCCACATGTAAGAATTCTGTCACATCTATCAAATGTATTACCCTTTACTAGTACAATCACTGTATCATTAATGCTTAGGGAAGAATAGTCTAATTATGAATCATCAAATGCATGTACTTTTCTGTTGGATCGATATAACGGATACTGCAAGTAAAATTTACGTCACCTATTGTCTCGGAAATAGATTAATTGCTTTGACTAGCATGTAGGTATTTATAAACCATATAGTAAATTTTATGGAAACTTTAGCATTAGATTTAGAAATAAATGGTAATCTAATTTTATTTGATTGTTTCATAAGTATTTACGAGCATATAGTTGTATTTCTTATGCACCATTTTGCAAGGAAATAAATAATTTTGAAACACCCATTGCACTAATTATGAATTCATTATTGATAGAGAATATTTTTAACCTATATATACATATATATATATATATATTAATCATCCAAAATTCAATTCTTGTCTAAATTTAAATTGAAAAGATTGTAAGATTACTTTCATCTTATTACAGAACTTTTATTTTAGTTTATTATTAGAGAACTGTGAAGATTTCCCGATCGAAGCTTCAATTTTTAGAAAAAATTCAATATTAGCTTTATTTTAAACTGAATTATACTATAAATCTATTTCTTTAAACTTTTTATTCCTAAATATGGTATTACAAATGATAAAAACTGCTTATTTCAAATATATACTACTAAATTATACTGTTGTAAGTAAATGTAATGATAAGAGTTCATGACAGATTTAAATGTCTTGCGAATTATTCAGTTGTTAGCAAAAACAAGATTCCTTATTCTCTAAAATTTGATTTATTAAGACTGGTACAGTAAAAATGTAGAAAAGTTGGTGATGGTTATATCTAAAATGTACTTTTCATCTATATACAGAAGTAAGATTTAATGTTTCTAATCTTATTTCTATATCTGTAGTATTTATAAAATGATTGTATTTTCGAAAATATACTAAAGGGAAAGAGTACTAACATATGTTAATGGAAAGAAATATGATGAAATTATGTTAAATTTCATTATTTTTCTTCTCGAAACTTCAAACTCTATAGAACAGGAATTTTTTGAAATTTTCCTAATACCTAATTTCATTTACTATCAACATGATAATAAATCTGCAACGTATTCTATTAAAACCCAGAAATTATATTTTCTTACTTCATTTACGAATTATGTGAATAAAAATATATATATCATTAGAAAATTTTACGTTTACTGATGCATGTAAATAATAATTCATGATTTTTTTTTTCATATTAACAGTCATTTAATGGATGATAAATTATAAAGATAAGATTGATAATTCATAGTAAGATTAGCAATATTTTGTTCAGTATAAATGATATTTCTGTGTTAGAAATAACATTCCTTTAATATTTTAACTGAAATTATATAAACTTGACTGTAAAATAAAATATGTCATAACATAAAGTTTCAGCACTTTTACGATACTTATGCATTTATTCAAAATAAAAACTTTTAAGTACATCGTTGCTTGAAATTAACCTTCTTCTATTCAAAACTTTCTTTATGTGACTTGAATACATGAATACTTTCTAAGTAAAAATAAATCTGAATATATAAAGGAAAGTTTGAAATCGTTTTAAAAATGATTTTACAATTAAAGACACAATTTTATTCGTAAACATTTTCAATGAAAATAAGTAGTAATACTGTGTTCATGTTTAATTTATAGTTTTTTGGCTAGCAAGAAGTATGAATGAATTTTAATTATATTCTAACAAACGCTTTAACGACTCATGATATAAAAATACATGCATTGATTTTTGAAACAATTTAACCAAAAATAATATTACATTACACTATTTTTAAGACGTAAAATTGGAGTAAGCCAGCTTGGGTTGTGCCATGTTGAAGTCCTGCAGAATATTACTTTTGAAAATACCAATATTGAAAATTTTATTGTTAATGATAAAATGATTCATAGCTTCTCAGCTGATGTTTAGTAATTCCTTTGTGATTTTTTACACAAATTCAAACATGTTCAGAAATAAAATGATGATAACAATTTGCGTAATAATTAAATCTTAACCGTCCATTTAACGCAAAATTATTGAATACTCTTTTATCCTAATTCTGCATTGATAAATGCAATGAATGTATGCAACTGAGAAATGAATATGATTATTCAGTTTCCTATTTTTCTTATTATTTTCCAAAAACTATCAATTTTAGAAGTAGTGTTGATGAGTATTTCAATGACTGTTAGAAAACCCTAGTGTAAATTGTTATTCTACTCCAAGATTTAATGCTTCCAGTATTATTTTAATATTCACCTAATTTGAAGGAAAAAATGTTTCTATTCTCGTTCAAATGCTATTCTTAATCTAAGAAAAATATGCTAATTTATATTAAGTTTTCTACACTATTTTAATTGTTACTGATTAGCTAAATGCCAAAATGTGAAAAATATTGCTTGCTCAATATCTACGAAAATCCAATTATTTAAATCAGAATATTTTAAGTGTTTTTGAAAGGAAAAATAGTAATAAATTTGGCACTTTTTTTATTAGTACATAAGTGTATTTAAAGATACCGAATCTTTCATTTTCAAAAATAGCTTGCATGGGAATCCCTCTCTATTATGCATATATGTGGGAAGTTGAATGTTTCCTCTGTAATTGTTTTACTTTTATCTTCTAACATGAATAACCCAAGCAAACTTTACCTGACAGTAGAAAAGTGATAATTTTTGATAAATTAAGATAAGCGGTATAAACTTGTAAAAAATACATTATAAATTTATAAATATAAAAATTATTAAATGAATATTTCTATTATATATATATATATATATATATATATATATATATATATATATATATATATATATATATTATTATTATTATTATTATTATTATTATTATATATATTATATCTTGTTATATTGAATTTAAATATAATCATATAAAAATACTAAGAATATATTTGTACATTTGAATTTAATTTTGATTCACAGTTTTAACTTCCTTTTTATTTCTATTTATACAATATTTAATGAAGTACAAGAATCTAGATTTTTTCAAACTTAAATAAATGTCATAAAAAATTTAACTGAAAACATTTTAATAACATTCAAAAAGAATTTGTAAAGAAATCTCTGTGTAAATAGTTTTCTACACCGAAACTAAAATTATTCAATCATCTTAACTTGTAAAATACTTCCGTTACTAAATTTTTTGCTTAAAATCAATTTATGAGAAACAGAGCTAATAAAGAAGTATCTTTGAAAAAACGTAACCTTAACATAAACATAACTCAAAGGGACGTACGTAAAATGAAACATATTCTTCTCAAATCCCAACATTTAGGTATTTTGAATCAAAAAAAATAAGCGTGTAACAAATATATTTGCTTAACAAGCGAATTCTTGAATTGTAAAATAGAAAGAACCTGGTTCTAGAATTCAGGAGCATTCTTTCCTTCTCGGGTGTGTCATGTTTATTGAATCACATCCAATTGTCAGAAGCACTTTTTGAAGAAAAGAGGAAAATACCTCTTAAATGTATTCTTTTTGAACGTGTGAAATGAAACGACGTGTTTATTATTTGTTTGGTATCTTTTTCACTTCGTTTATTTCCCCCACAATTCCCTTCAGACTTGCTTTCTCGGAATTTCAATTAAGATTTCGTTACCTTGAATGTTAGAAAAATCTTTTTTACTTCGAAGCTAGTTTTAAAACTGATATGGGAAATTTATTGTAAATATTTGGGTGTAACAATGTATAAGCGTTTTTATTTAATGTAAGGGTTTAGTTCTTTTAAATGTTTGTATTCATGATAAATAATGCCTGATTACTTAATTAAAAAAATAAAATGTAACATTTCGCATTTATCCGAATGCTGTTTAATTAGAAAATAAAACTTCTTTAGTATTTATACTATTTAATTAGAATCTAACATTCAAGCTGTTTATACTAATTAATTAGAATTTAATAGGAACTTCATATGAACTTAAATAAAGAAATTTCGCTTTCATTATTTGAGTTAGTTTAATAAACCATATACACTCCAATGAAATATATACGAATAGTTATACTGAAATAATAATTGGGTGTATAATTAGTTTCAATTTTTCTAAATGAATATAAATGCTTAATTAGAGAAGGAATGTGTTAAAAATATTTTTAAGTAGCACAATTATTTTTTAAATTGACTAGCAATCTAACTATAATATATCAAGATAAATACTTAATTTCAGAATTAATCAGAGAGAATTAATCTATTATACTCCAACTTGCACAAACACGAAGCTCATAAAGTAAAATAAGAAAAAATTGATGTAAATTTTAAGTTATAGTCTTTAATTTTGAATGGAGAGGAGGCGACAATTGTAAGAAATCTACTTTAAGCAACACAAAAGAACAGAGTAATAAAATCTCAAATTCTTATTTGTACAAAAAATAGTTTTATCACGCACATATTTTAAGTTCAACATCTTTTCGTGATGATTCTGCACTGTGAGGAGGAAACAATTATTGTACATAAAAATAGCAATAATTTCTGGTAAAATGTTTGCAAATTATCGTCTCATCATAGTTTTCTTTCAATGATAGTCAAAATGAACTGAAAAGAAAAATTCATTAACAATTTCCTTATATTTATTTGTTCAACATTTCATGCGGTATTGCTTATTACAGATATATAAATCATGTCATATTAATTATAAACATTACTGAGCCTTAATTTCTAAATATTTCATGAGATAAATCTTAGAGAAATGCCAAAATTGTATACAAATACTATATCAATTTAATCATTTATTTCAATATATATCTGTAAAGAAAATATTTCTAGTATCATTATTTTTAAGTAGTATGTTAAAAATAAGCAATTGTATGTTATATAAAGCCTTTTCAAATATATAATCAATTTCTTTAAATTAAAATAATATTTTGTAAGTTAATTGATTTATGTTAATTTATCTACTATTTTCATTCGTATAATTTAATTTCAGCAATTATTTACTTAAATGTCTATTCAAGTGTGAATCAAATATGACCTGGTAATGATTCCAGAAATGAAAGAAGTCTCCTTAATTGGTGATTATATGAATCACTAATTAGAAATGCATGTTATAAATTTGATCATGGAGATAAGGAAAAAACATTTTCTTCTCCAGAAATAGTTTAATTTATCGATCGCTCTGTAACCATACTTCGCACACAAGTATAATTTAACAGACCTAATTTTTTAAATGGGTTTCGAACCCATAAGTTCTTAAATTGAAGACCAGATTACTACCCACTTAACTGCCAAGTAGAAGTGTCAGGCTTGTTTCACTGATGCAATTCCCACCCATAATAGTTATATGTATCCAATTCCTTATTTACATTCAAAGCATTTTTCTGAATTTTTTTAAAAAGCAAGAAAAACACTTTGAATGCAAATATTATACTTACAAAACGCTAAGAGCCCTATGTAATATGTTCACTAATACTAAATAATATAAAACGTAATATTTTGCATTATTTTCAAGTGAATAGTCTAATTATTCTCTTTTTTCTTTTAAAAACACATTAAAATCTTATCTCACTTTTGATACTTTGCTTAAATTGTATACCCATTGATTTGTTCAAAAATGTAATAAAACATAAACAATTACTAATAATTTTTAAGCCATTATATATCCAAATTTTAAAAAATAAATTAAACTTGATGCAGTACTCAGGAAACACTTTAATAAATAGATTAGTTTAAATAAAATTTAAAATAATTCATTCCCTTTTAATATTTAAAATGTACGATTCAAAATATTAAATTCAATGGAAAGTATTTTATGATAAGTTTTTGAAAAAAAAAGTAGCTTTTTTTTAGCATTTTAAAGTATAGTTTTGGGCCTTTGCAATTCGAAAAGCAAACTTTTTGCTTTTAAAAATTTATATAATTCACTAATTTCTTTCTCTGTCTTTCTCACACACCCACTTTCATTTTTCATAAATTTATTTTATTTTTTTTCTACATATTCGTTTATTCATATTTAAGTATTATTTTAATTTCCACAAAATATTCTTATTTTCAGACATGTTAGGAATTTGTTGAAAAAGTAAAACAATCCCTTTTATTAAAGGTGTCTTTTATCTTTTTTTTTTTTTTTGAAACAGAACATTTTTGATGAGCTTGAAATTTTTTATTTTTTGTTAATTGTTTTACTCCATGCTTCTTATTGATTCGTTAATATTTCTGCCTCAGAATGACCTTTAAATTTTTTAAAATAGAATAAGAGTTCAGGAATAAGATTTCACATTTCTTGATTTCTTAAGAATAAAAAAACCCTTTTCCTAAAAATATGAAAAAAGACTATGCAGGGCTATTTAAGTAGAATTATTGTAGTATATTTTTATAAATATAATTTTTGGAATGTCAGAAATTGGTTAGCTTCTTAGAAAATTCTGATATTTTTTTTAAGTTTCTAATTGACTATAAAAATAATATGTTACAGAAAATAGAAGAAAAATTAACTTTTTTGAACATATTTTTATTTTATTTTTTTAACTGACAGTCATTTTTTTAATTTTAAATGATTCTATATATAAATAAAATTTAAAACAATTAATACTAATTAATCTTTGCAATATTATAAATGAAATAGTGATGTTCGCAATATCACTGTGAATAAATCATATATTATTGTAAAATAATTTTATTTGTAGTTATATTTCTCTTGTAGCTAACATTAAGAGATGATCTTATATGCTCTAAGCACTAAAAGGGCGATTAAGATTATCTCAGAAATTTTAATCGATCCATGACAGGCGTTAGTGACACATCTTGATGAGATAGAGATTCAGTGTATAAAATGTCTATAAATCGGGATGAAACTAACAGCTACACATGGTAGCTTTAATAGCTAAAAGCTTGCATGTGGCATTCCGGCTTATATTTACGTTCATTTACAGCCCTTTATAGAAAACAGATTTCTTTCCAGTAAACTCATTTATTAAGAAAGTAGAAAAAAGAACATGTTATAAAAAATATATTTATTATTGTGGATTATTGTAAAACAGGATAAGATAAAAATATCTCAGATAAATGTTTTGTAAATGTATATGTGTGAGTGCATATATATATATATATATATATATATATATATATATATATATATATATATATATATATAAAGAAATTCTGAATATTGAGACTATGCTGCTATTTGCGGCAACACCTCAAAGTTGCAGAAGTCGACAAGGATTAAAGCAGTGTGTTCATATAAAAAAGGTTCATTACTAAAAAGTGCGCTTGTTTCAAAAATAACATGCGATGCAACTCAAAGTATCATCACAGCAATCCTTGCTCGAATGAATAATTTGAAATGCGTTATATAAATGTATTTTATAAAATTCAAATTAATATTTTCTTACATTTTTATTTGAAGTTATTGATTTATTATGTTTTTATGAAGCATAGTTTTTTCTTCCCACATTTATTTTTTTCAATTATAATTAAATATAACTCTTCATTTCTTTACGCTTCATTTCTTTACGCTTAAAATTCACTTTAACGGTCAATCAAAAAAATATTTCATAAAATAACTAGGTAAAGGATGAAATTTTTAATCTATTATACATTTTAACTGACTTATCTAGTTATTTCAAGTAATAGTTATTTTATGAAATAACTGAATAATAAATATATATATATATATATATATATATATATATATATATATATATATATACAATTCCAATTCTACTCAGATATCCAAACAAACGTATTGAGCCATGTAATATTATCCTGGGATCATGTTCTTAAAGGGGGTTGATTAGGTAAAGGAAATACTCATCCTTCTTCAAAGCCTCTCGTCAATCCTTAATTCCATCCTTCATTTCTTTGTTGCATTTCTTCATAAACGTCAAGAAGAAGAAAGCCCAGCTTTCAAATGCAGAGCACAATAATAGCTATACAAGACAAATGATCGCAATGGGAGGGGAGCCATTTTTCTCCTTTGTTGGTCTCATTTAATCTAGCACTAAAACCAAAGTCGGAACTTCTCCATTTTGGATCCGTTTTTTTTTTTACCACTGCGGAAAACATTCCACTTCTTCCTGGTAATCCAAGCCTGAGATCGTCGGATACGTTTATTCCACTGTTATTTGCAAGTGATCTTTTCATTCATTCAAGACAATAGTTTGATATATAAAATTGTCAAAATATATTTTATAGGAAGAAACATAAAAAATTTATTTTATTACACTTCTGTTTAAATATTTAAGGACTCTTTTGTGCACGGACAGTAATTCAGAGCTGTTTACTGCCAGTGCAGAAAGTGCACAATTTTTGCATTTTTCCATGGTTTAAACATTGATAATTGACTATAATCGTGTCTTCCAAGTGAAGGAATATTGAAATTACATTAACACTCAAACTGGCCGAAATGCTTGTTAGAGAAAAAATTTCTCATGCTGATGAAATCCAACCTGTAAGCATTGACTTGAAACAATTCATTTTATAATTTCCTACTCACTACGTAACAAATAAATCTTTCCTTCTTTATCCATAGATAACGAATACGTTTAAATAAATAGGCAAATGAAATACAGATTACCTATTACAAAATATTTATAAATAACTACATTATTTATAATTCAGCATTCTACTAGCTAAGGATAATTTAAAGGATTCAAATGATTAGTTCTTCTAAATTACGTAGCCTAAACACAGCAGTTTCTTTTTATAGGTACGAACAACTAATTAAGGAGCTATTAAATAAGTTTTACACTTTGTAGAAAAAAATTAACATGAAAATGAGACCATTGATAGCTATTTTTAGTTTTGATAAAAAAAAATGCCAACAAAATGTGGAAATAAGAGAACTATTAACTTATCCAGTACTTCCCATTAGAGGGTAAAGGGTAATATAATCAGATAGAATTGGTGCAAGAAATACCGGTTCTTACTAATAGCATTATGCATTTTTTTCGAATGACACATGAATATTAGAAACATAATTTAGATTATTTATTTTCCATAACATGCAAGTAAATTAAAAGAAAAAATATAATTAAAAAATTTTCTCTTTTTTTGAAAAGTATTTTAAATGATAAAATACTTTTCAATTGCCGAAATGCTAATTACGAACACATGTAATGTTTCCAATTACTATAAAATGTGCAACATATCGAATAGTGCACCAATTAAAAAATTAATCTGAGATTATGAATTAATTTGCAATTTAATATTTCAGTATTGATGTGTTTAATTAATAAAAAAATTAAATTTAATAAAGCATTAACTCAAAGATGATTTATTTATTTAAAAAAATATAAAAAAATTATTTTGTGAATTCATCAGCTTATTGAAATTTTCAATTGAAGCACTGAATTTTTTAAATTACTCTAATATTAACATTTTAAGTTCAATCCTATTTTAAATACAATTAGTGAAGTATATAATTTTGCTTTTTTACAAAATTATCACATATTTTGTACTTTCGAAATATTCAAAACTTGTAAGAAATATGATATTCTTTCATAAATAATAGTTTGCTTAAGTAATTCATATCTAGAAAACATAATTTTCGTTATTAATCACTTTTGAGCAAACTAACCAAATAAACCCATTAATTATTTCATAAATTATATGAATAATATAACATCATACATTTGATGTATATATTAAACTCGTAGATATGTTATTCATTACAATTAGGATGAAAATCTATAAAAATAATCTTAATACACTCCGAAAAATATCTAAAATTGTGAAATTTCGATCCACACCCATAATTAGACTGAGATACAAACTCCAGCTAATGAATCAGAAATCTAGATATTCAATTACATAATTGCATAACTATACATTAAGTAAAATAATCTACACACAAAGTTAATGCACAGAGAAGACATCTGTTTTACTACGAATAATATTTTTGGAAATAAAATGCAATATTGCAATACAAAAAAGTAAATAAAGACAAATAACCTTTATTAAAAAATCAATATATATAATTACAAGTTAATCAAAAAACTACTATACAAATGAGAAGAATTTTGGATAAGAAATATTGTGAATTTGATGTGATTAAAAATGATAGAATCCTTTAAGATCTTAATCAATCTTCATCTAGCGTGTGTACATGAATGTTTTCAAAATAAAAATTCTGAAATTCAATAATATTAACGAGATTCTATAAATATTTTAAAACTCCCATTATTAATATATTTTATTTAGCAAATAAATAATGATTTAGTCATATAATTTACTTACTTTTATTCACGCACAAATTTCCTGTATTTATTTTTCCCTTTCCCTTCATTTAAAAAAAAAGCTTCATTTATTGATTTAAAGCGTGTCACTCCCTTCGGCCGATATTTTGAGTTGAAAGTTCTAATTAACGAAGGTGACATTTTTTCCACTTGTAATAAAAAATTTCAATTGTGTTGAAACCATATACTTTTTTTCAAACTATAAACATAAAACATTTTTTCATATACATAAAACATTTTTTCAAACTGCCTCTTATTTTCAATTTTTTGTGGTAAAAATTTAATGGTACTTAAAAATATTATCAGTAACTAAATAATACTTGTTTACAATAATCTTAAAGTCTTAGTTAGCAGCTGAATGGTTAACCCTCTGGCCTTCGGTTCAACAGTTCGTAGATTTGATTCCCTCTTCAGGTTTGGTTCATTGTTTTAGTTTGGAATCCTTTTTAATCTGTAGGTTCCGATTTAATTAGCCCTCGTGGGCAAAAAATGACTGTTAAGCAATATACTAACCCATCTAATATAATTTTTAATGGAACATGAACACGGTTTTCAGCAAATTTATAGTTCAAATTATGTCTTATATAATAAAGAAAGCATAAGATTCTTTATAATTATCAATTTTTGATATTCCTGAGATATTGATACGTAATATTATCATTTATTTAATTTATTTAGTTAACAGCCACGCCACTGAGAACCTATGTACGTATGCTTATCACTTAAGGCTCACAAAATATAGTTTTTAATCGTGAGAAGTACTTTAACGATAAAAAAGAAACTATAAAAAAATTAGCTTAAATAATCAATTTACTAAATGATTCATAATTTAGTAAATTGCACGTTAAATAAAATTTAGTACATTTATAATGATAGGTAGATAATTTACAATAACAAAATATGGCACATTTTATTTATTGATATATGAATCAAAATATTAGTCAGTTTATGAGTATTATTTTGTCCTTGATTATCATTTTGCTATTCTGTGTTAATAGTTTACACATTAAAATTTTTGCCACGTAATAATAATCCATCTTCTTTCCAGAGTTCAACAAAAATATACTCCATTACGTATAAGGGTGTGCTGAATATGCATAATCATTCAAATAATTCCCATTCAAATACTATTCGTAATGATTATTGTAAATATAAATGAAAAATTTTCACTAAAAATGTAATATTTTCATTTGTATCCTCAGAAGTGTTCATTTTAATATTTTTGTCTTTTTAAATGAAGTAAAATTTCATGCTTTTATCATATGATGGTGCATTAAAATAACATAGTGCTAATTATAAGAGTGCTAAAGGGGGAAACATAATAAAATATTTACTATGAAAAATAGGAATGTAAGATTTTAAAATAATATTTTTCGATTGTATAAAAATAAAGTATTATTTTAATTTACTTTGATATATTAAATAAGTAAATTAATAAAACCCAACTCAGACAGCGTAAGTTGAACAATGTGCTTAAAAGTAGCACCTATATAAAGTATCAGAAGTTAGATTTTAAAAGAATGATCAACAACTAAATGAAAGCTTCATATTGTTAGATTTTAAAAAGTATAAAATTATGTTCATTTGATAACATTTTATGATATTCTTCAGCTCTAATGAGATTATAGTTGAAATAAATGCACCATCATATACATTATTTCTCAATCAATTTTTAGAAGATGCAACGAATTAGTCAATTTATACTGGGAAGAAAATCCAAAAGATATTTTTCTCTCCATTACACTATTGACTTAAAATAAGAACACTTCGCGCCATCTTGTGTCGTAAAATGATGATATAATGAGAAGAAATTGTAAATTCTTTTTCAGATGAAAAATAATGTAATAAATCATCACATTTTTAACACACACATATATATATATATATATATATATATATATATATATATATATATATATATATATATATATATATATATATATATATATATATATATATATATATATATATATATATATATAAGAACTCAAATTATAATAATATAATCTCTAATTATGCAGACAGTTTTAGTATTTATTATATATTAATTTGTTCATCGTTATATTTTTGAGCGTATTTTATTGACTCTTAAATAAAATAAAATGATCAATAGGACCATGGCATACATTTATAGCATTCTGTGTCACTACGGTTGTGACACAGAGTGTAATAAGTGATTTACTATTACCTATAACCAAAAGTCATAAATTTTATAAATTGAACAATTTAATTGACAAACTCAATAACAGAGAGACTTAAAAACAGAGTTGACATATTGTTAAGTTACTGTGACCGTAACGCCTCTCTCTCTCTCTCTCTCTCTCTGAAATAAGGGACTTAAAACTGAATAATTCGAATCTTGCATCTTTTTCCAAATGTAAAAGGCGTATGTAGCTCTATCATCTGAAGCTATGGTCACAGGGAATGTTTGATTTTCTGTTGATTCCTTATTTAAAAAATTATAAAAATAATAATAATAACACTCTTTTTTGGAAATCCCAATAGCACATTTCATAGCTAAACCTTATGTGGAATACGTTTTAAATAGCTTAAATATATTAGGCTCATTACAAATTATACTGTATTACATTTAAATTAATGCTTAAAACCTTTTTGGTTTTCTTACAGTGATTCACAAAATTAAAACTTATCATTTCCTCTAGATAGAGAGAAATATCCCACTAGAAGATACAAACTTCCTTACAAATTCTTTGGACAGTAACTTAAGTTGTCATGGCTATAAAAGCTTTAATAATTTCAATTATTCATTTATGCTGTCCTAAATTTTCACTAGTACCGGAAGATTTTATTAAATGAGTCAAAAATGTGCTTCTGTGTTGTTAAATAAAATGTCAAACGTTTTGACTCTATAAACATAATTATCCAAATAATGTATTTCTGCTTTCCGTAATTTAATGTATTTAGCTCAAAACGTCAATGATATACTTCATATTTGATCCACGGAAAAAATTTTAAAATATATTTTTATGAAGCATTTGTAAAATTATTAATTTATCTTTAATTAAAGATAATTTTAATAAATAACACAAGCGTAACTGTAATATATGCTAATATAAAGTAATATATGCTAATTTAGTTCCTTTTTTTAGCATTATGCTGTACTCAGTTTAACACTTCATCAAAAGAATGATATTCTATATTTTAACATTATATATGTCACATGCAAATAATATTTACAACCAATTTTTATCATATTATAATATTTTATTTTAATAACACTTTTAAAGAGAGATATTAATTAAATACCTAAAACTGTATTTTATAGTTTGTATAATAAATTTTCATAGAGAAAATAATAGTTGGTGAAACAGCTTCTAATTTATCATTATCCTATGAATACTATGATTCTGAAATTTTTAATCAACCGTTTTAAATGAAAATTGAATGCAAAGGAAAATTTCTAAAAATGTAAAAATAAAAATAATTATATTAATAAAATCACCTTTAATTAATTGATGTAATTATTTTAAAATGCATTTCATTACATTATTTTTCTGAAGCTTCTTAAAATATGAATTCATTTTTTGCCCCACCTTAAATCTAAATCTTTTAATTGGATGCAAAAAAAAAATGCTGTTATCAGGAAAAAAGCAGCACAAACCTTTTTTTACGATTCGCATCCAATTATTTTCAAGAGAAAAAATAATATTTTTTGGCCATTAAAATAAAATGAAAAACAAAATTTTGTTAAGAAATATGAGAAGTTAAAAAACTGCAAACAAAAATTCAACTATAATGCAGTCAGCTGAACCAGAAAACTAAAGATTATGGTAGAATTTCCAGATAGAAATTTTAAACCAAGGTCTCGATTCAGGAATAACAGTTCTATTAATTATTAAATTCGGTAAACTTTGTTTCATAATCTCCTAATTAACCTTTTTTTTATTAAAATAAAATAGAAAAATTAGCATTGCTTCGCTGTAAATTAAAAAAAGAGCGAAAGAAAGAATTGCACATCTTGATTTTTTTAAAAAAAACATATTTTTGTTTCATATTGTTAATTAGTAAATAATAATTAGCAAACAATATACAGTAACTAAAGGATTAAAAATTTAGAAATATTGTTTATTTTTTATTAATTAAAATAAAAAATAAATAAAAAAAATAAAAAAAAATTTATTAACTAAAATAAAAAATAAATCATATGCAATGATTAAGAAAACACTAATCATCATAAGGTAAAGCAAAAAATTAAAAAATTTCTTAAAAATTCAATTCATTTAGAACATTTCAATAATTCTCGTAAAGTTTAAAACATTTTTGTCATTTAACCCCAGTATTATAAGCTATGCGATTGATAATTCCCATTTATAAGAACAGTTGTAATATAGATATAGATTTTATAATTTATTTCCAAATATTTCCTAAATTCTATGTTTATTAATGATTTTAAAAAGCATAAATGCTAACTGAATTTTTTTAAGTGTTCTTTACAAAACATTTCACTAATTTCATTTTAATATATGCTGTATGTATACCGTATATTTGGGTATACCCACTATTTTGATATATTTTCATACTTAAAATAAATATAGAAATGTTGAATAAAGTTATTTAGAAACTTAGGAGAAAATGGTTAAAATTACTGCATAAGTCAAAAAAATGTTGTTGGTAAAGTTTTCCAGAAGAGTATATATTTTAAAAGTTAAAATCTTTTTTGATATTCTTTAAATTGTAAAATTGATTTGAGTACTACAATAACAGAAATTTTTTTATTAATTTAAATTCTTTAATCAATATTTCCATGAGAAGTAATACTCAAACATGCATATCTTAAATAACCGAAGTCTTATTAATATTATATAAATATGATATGATTTTTCGACTTCTTTCCGTTTTGCTGATTTTCTTCCAACTGATGGGATTTTGCGTTATTTTATATAAGAAAGATCAAATTACCAGTTATTAAAATTAAATCTTTTTCTTTGTTATCCACAATAAACAAAGAAAATCACAAATATTTGGAAAAGGATTTCGCCGGATTAAAACTTTAATTAATTTATAAAATACCAACAGCATATTTCTTTCCCATCTTGGATTTTCTGTCTATAATTTCTGAAATACGACATTTTAATAGGATTATAAGAAATCCAAGTACTCGTCCACGTTGCAATAAAAAAATAATAAATAAAATAACTTAATAATAATAATGAATTAGGATTTGTGTGTGTTGTTCTACTTTGCAGTTTATTTGTACTTAATTTAATTTATTTTTAATTCAATCGTTTTAACATTATTAGGTAAGAATAATTTCATTACTTATATTTTTATTTCTGTTTGTGTATTTATTGAATAGTTGCTAAATACGCTGTACTAGTCGAAGACTATAAAACCATGAAACTGTGAAAAAAAAATAATTATAAAGTAAATAAAGGAATACTTGGTTTAGTATTTCATGTTGTCTAGTAATTTTATTTTAAGTTTATGCTAAGATTGCCTTATTTCATAAGCATGTAAAAGGAAAGTAGACATGATTTAATAATTATACAAATATATGTTAAAAATGAACATCCATACGAAATAATTTAAAAAGGAATGAATAACATTTAAAATTTAGATCTGAAAATTCTAAAACTTAAAAACATATAATTAATATATTGTATTTTTTTTTGAAGTATCAACTTCTGCTTATGCTTATTATTATTTTAAAGTGTGTAGTCTATGGATAAAAAATTAACATTTTTTTAAACAAATTTCGGTTTACATGTATTGGGATTTCCTACAATATATTTTTCCAATATTATTTTTATCATGTCTGGTATTAAAAATTTTAAGCAGATATTACTAGAAAAATATTTTTTTTAACTGAAGATGCATAATAAAATTTAAGGAGAAATATAATACTTGTGTTCAACGTCAAGAAAACAATAGAAAAGTGTGTCGAGAAAACAAATAAAAAATTCCTAAGCGACATGACAATTTTTAACCCAGTTGGATCGCATTTTTTTAAGGAACTACTTCTAGGTTCATAATTTAAGAGATGTTGAATGAAGAACCACAGTTTGGCTAGAAACTGCAGAATCGTAATTCTGTCGGTGGTTATAAGTGTCTTGTATGACGTCTCCAAATTACATGGACATTCATACATCAATTAAATAACTAGAAACAAGGATGCATACGAGTTATTACTTCACCAGCAAATCATCATATGACAGTCATTTCAACAGTCATTGAAAGATGATATCAGAGCTTCATTTCTGCTCCTATCTCTCTCATAATGGTATTAAAAGAAAATCCTACATTGATGAATAGTAATTGGGAAGGCTCACTCCAAATGGTAAAACAACGCACCTTATAGTGAAAAGTCCCGTGTTCGAGCCACAGTTCAACAATGGAAGATAAATGTTGCACTTCTGCATCCATTTCTGTCGGGATGAGTGCTAAAGAGTTTTATAGGCTTCCACCTTTACGACACGTGGGACACGATATGTAAAAAATCCTTCGGATGCCAATTTACGTATTAGATATCAAAATACCTTATAACCTTTGACTCTTAAACTATCCATTAACGTGATGTCAAATAATAAATGAGATTTTTTTGTCGCAACCAGTGATGCTTCATCTTTTGGTATAATAATACAAACCATCTGCCTGTTATGGATCTGAGTTTGCCAATCTAGGATAAAGCAAAAAAGGTACAGTGATGAATCTAGATTTGGTGCATTAAGTTATTATTTAAAGTATACAGTATTCACAATATTTTGCATTAGGAAATCTTATATGGAATTTTCCTCTCCCATTTCATATTTCCTCTACTAACACTCTGACCCTCTACTAATATCTGACCACATAGCGTAATCAATGTGAGTCTCTCGAACTAGATGTTTAAAGAACTTATGTATATTAATTAATACTTCTGAACGAGATAACACCCACCAACAAAGAACTGCATTTGTCAAACATTATATAAAATAAAGAAAATTTCCCGTATGGAATGCTCAAGGACCCGACCTCTCATTTTTAATGAAGAAATTCTGTTGGAAGAGGATTGCGCACCGGTAACCACTTCAAAGAATCAATCAAATTTTTGTTAAACTTATAATTAAATAGTCTCTTTTAGAAGATTGCTGACATAATTTTATTCAATGATCTTATTAATATTATGACTATTTTATATTTATGGTGCTTAATGAAATTAAATGAAATATCCTTACCTCATATTCACCGAACAAGTCAAGCGTTTTAATGCATCTTATTGCAACTAATGTTGTGCTCATTTGCATATCCTTCTGCGGATAAATTATATATATATATATATATATATATATATATATATATATATATATATATATATATATATATATATATATATATATACATATATATATAACTACTTACTAGTATAAGGTATGAATTCCAAATTTTCATGCATTAACCCTTTTTGAAGAGAAATTCAATTTTTATACCATTAAACTTGTATCTGCTGTGATAGCAATACTTATTCTATTGTTCTTTCTACATACGCTTATGAATATTTATACATATATAAATAACGCAATTTTGCCATACTTATACAAATGATTTTTTAATTCTTCTTTATCCATTTTTAAAATAAAAAAATATTGAATATTAATTCAGACATTAAAGAAGAAAGCATTTAATTATTAAGGGATAGAAGTTTAGAAAGTAAATCAAATACTTTTACTAGTCTAAATACCTAAATATATAAAACGTAGACAGCATGCAAATATATTTAAACAGTTAGTATCCCAAACTTTGTCATTCTAACTGTTAAAATACATAAGTTATACAATTATTAATTATATATCATTATAATATGATTGTATACATATATAATAATCAATGATATTTATTCTTCATTCAAAGTTTTTTTAAGAATATTGTCCTTGAATACTGATAAATACATGAACTGTACAGTTTCATTTTGTCCAGAAAGTATTTAAGACAGTAGAATCCGGCAAATAAACGAATTTACTCTATGAAAAGCAACAACACACTTCTATTAACCTTGATAAATTTCAATATTTTCAAAAATCCCCATCTAATAACGTGAGAAAAATATCAGGTAAAAAAATGCCCACAAATTCCTCATGCATAATTTGCACTATATATATATATATGTATATATATATATATATATATATATATATATATATATATATATATATATATATATTTGAATTACACTTATCGGTAGTCTGGAATAGAAATTTAAAAACATTCCCAAATCTACAATTTTTAAATTACCGTGATAATAAATATATAGCTCAGTTTAATCTAGACAGTTAATTATATATAACTTAATTTTCATAATTACATTTCATTCAAGATTTACAAAAACTTTCATAACATATTTTATGATAGCATTTTATTTAAATTAATTTAAAAAGAAAATACCAATTTTTGTTCTTTTTCCTCGTTGAAACAAACTAATGTCGAAATTGTATTCTTAATAAGAATTCGAATTCTCGTTATTCATTGTTTAGACAAATAAAGCGCTAAACTAAAAGAGTTCATTAAAACAATGAATTTTTTTATTTGTAATTAAGGAAATCGTTTAAGACTTAACTAACCACTGATTTCTGAACACATCATTTGCAAATTAATTAGTAGCTTTCTAACTTTTTTCTTGAGACTGATAATTTTATGAATCATAAGAAAAGTATAGCTTTATATATATTCTTTCCTTGTGAAATATAATGTTATAAATTGTTTACTTCAAATTTAATGGAATTTTCAATTTTCTTACATATTGACTTATAAAACTTTCAAAAAATTAGAAACTTATTAAATGATAAAAAATGTATCATTTAACTACTTTTATATCAACAGCTTTATTTATTACTTTATTCCTCTTAGACGGGTTATTTAATGCAAAAAGTGCTCTATGAAACTCTTAAACAGGATTTTTTTATATATCAAAGGAAAAAAGGCAAAAAATCTTTTTTATCGTAAAAATAAAGTCATTAAAGACTTCTCAAATCTACCTATGTTGATTTTGCTTCACTAATAAAGCTTTAATTATGTAATTTTTTAGAATTAGGATGAATATAGTTTCTTGTGTATATGTTTTAGATTTCAATGCTGAATAAGAAAATAAATATTAAAAATTATATAAATTGTAAGAAAAGAGAGAAAATTACTTTATATACCATTTTCAAAAAATGTAAAATAACTTTTAAAATTCGCATTCTCAAATTACATTCAGCGTAAAAATTTGATAAAAGAAATTGCCAGATTATTAAATTTACCCAGTTATCTTGTAGAATAAAGAAAACCTTTAATAAATATAAAACATAATTAGATATTTTAATTTATTTAAACGAAATTTTTTACTCAAGCGTGTATAGCTTTTTTATATCATAAAAGAGATTCTCTCTTGTGAATTTTAAATAAAGAAATTTTAAGTATTACTTTATACCACATTAAATATATATATATATATATATATATATATATATATATATATATGATGATCACATATATATATGAATATATATATATATAATATCGCATATATATATATATTTGTATATATATATATACATATATATATATATATATATATATATATATATATATATATATATATATATATATATATATATATATATATATATATATATATATATATATATATATATATATATAAAGAAAACATTTTTACAATTAAAATATAATATATTTTAAAAAGAAAATATTGCTTAAATTTCTAAAAGAAATGATATGTTCATTTATAATTTTATTCCAAGGTTTTCATAGAATAGGATATTTTTTCTTGAAAGAGAAGGCATACTTAAATTATTTTAATTTTAAAAAATAGAATAATCTCTCATATAATTAATAAAGATAATCTGCTGTAATTCTTGTTATAACTATTTAACTTTAAATAAAACTATATCATGTTTAATATCCTAAGAAGATATTTATATAGATATAGTGTTCAGTCAAATTTTTTCTTAATAAGCATAAATATAATAGCAGTTATAAAAACCTTTTTAGTAAGTTTTTATATATTATTTGATAAGATATATAATTTAAAAATTTTACTAAGTATTTAAGAAAAGATATACTATATATTTTCAATCATTTTCATCGGTTTGACTTCATTTGTGGTTGAGAAATATCTCTCATGACGGCTATTTACGTTTTCTATTGAAGAGATTTTTAAAGAATAGATAGGAAAAGAACTATTCAATACTTTTAAGAACTTGTCTAAAGGTAATTTCCATATATAGTCTGACACTATTTTAATGTAAATCAATATTTCCCAACCTCAAAATATGAAATAGTACAACCAAGTGTCGTATACCTCACATATATCAAGGTATTGTGATTAAATAACTGATAGCGATAAAATAAAAAACAGCAACAAACAAGATTGAGTTTAAATTTTGTTCCTGAGAAATAATGTTTTCTTTTAAATTTTTCACTCCAGAGTGAATGTAATTAGTGAAATAAAAATTTCTATTCATCATCTTTGATAAATACAGAGTCATCTAAAAGTTTCTTACTTACAAATTTGCTATCTTTGGTATCAGCGGATTTGGGGCAATGATAATTTAGGAAAATGTAATTATTTTTAAAAAATTGTTTTTATACTATTTTGTTTTACAACAATGTATTCTGGACTCATTTCCACTTGTTTCAATTACATCGATCAGAACTTATTAAGAAATATTTAGTACCTTGTACTAAGTATGATGAGAGATTCAAGTACCTTCTTCAATGCAAATTATGAATATCTTTGGACATTGTAAACTTATAAACAATTGTATTTCCGGAACAATGCTATAACTCTATAAAAGAAATACATAATCATATAATTTGGAAATCAAACACTATTAGAATGTGTATGTTGGCATTATATCTTAAACATTATGGATAAACATCAATTAAAATTTTTCTGAAATGGACAATAAGGAAAATAACGTTCCTTTTAGTTTTAAATAATAAAAAAGTTATTTTATTTTTAAAACACTTCTTTAAAAATTTTTAAAGTTTTTAACAAAAAACTAACATAACTGTTAACATATCTAATCTTTTCACATTTTTATCTTACTCATCACAAACTGGATTTCCATGTCAGATATTCAATTCAGACTGTCATTGAATTCTAGATTATTGTCCTTATAGAGTATTTGCGTGCTTTATTTTGTATTGCAAACGAAGACTTCCACTTTTTTGCGGTAAAAAATTTTTTTAAGATACGTAAAACTACGATGGCAGAATGGATTATGTTGGTCACAATTCAATCAGAAATAAAGAAGATGTATACGAAAAATAAAAATAGTTTGCAAATGTTTTTGTGAAAAAGCAAATCAATAAGCTTGTGTAACTTAAAACAATATTTTCTAAATCATAATCTTTCTGAATGCGGATTGACTTCTATGAATTTTCAATAGCAATTTGAGTGTGTAAAGTGGTCTTATACGACTATTTTGTGGACTAAGTGCAGAATTCTCTCATTAACGATTTCAGCATCATTACATAAAATATTTGCTGTATGAAAATCATGAGTTTAAAAGTATGAAAATCATGATACATTAATCATGAATTTAAAAGCATGAAAATCATGATACATTAATCATGAGTTTAAAATTATGGAAATCAGGATATATTAATCATGAGTTTCAGTGTACGAAGGAATTAATGCTTATTTATAAAAAAAACACACTTGTTTTAATCTAACTATGAGTTATTTTATCCACGTAATTTTTTTAAAAGTATGTGAAAAATAAATAATGCAAAACAGAGTTGAATAATTCCTTATCGTTTTTTCTTAATTAGCACTTAGATATTACTCTTAGAATTAGTTAATATTATTCTTAGAATTTATGAAATTTCTGTAGTAAGATTAGAAGAATAGGAATTATGTAACTCTACATTTATTGCTATGCACACACAACTTGAAAAAATTATGTTGATGTTATTCAAATTTCATACAAATTCTCTATTGTAGATTTCAAATTCAAATTTCGTGATACGTTTAAATTAAATATAATAGTGAAAAGTTGTTGATACTTTTTCAAAATTATTTATGTAAGTAAAATTAATTTTTATATGTGTTGAAAAAATATTTCCATATTAGTATTTATATTTTGAATGCTCCTTAAATACATAGAGAAAATACATTTTATGCTATGCAGATCCATTGAAAATTGTTTATTATAAGATTATTACAAAATACCTTTATCAAGATTACAAAATTTGACAAAAGTTTAAGAAAAACACTAACTACAACTAGATATATACTTTCTTCAATAGCATTTCTGCATCAGCATTTATCACTCATTGACCAAATTTGTGAAGCCGTTCCCACAGTGAAATAAAAATCACGAAAATTTTTTCCTTAGTTTCTCAATATATATTTTTAAGCTCTTTTATTAGTTTTTATTTGTAACAGGTGGAATTAACAGTGAAAATAATTATAAAGGTAAAAACTAAAATGTAGTATCTGTATCTGTGAAAAGTATCTGTGAAAATTCCTCCAGGAAGGTCATACACAAGGAACGGTCAAATGTTTCACTACATTCTTAAGCTATTAGGTTATTCGAAGGATGGATAGGAACGCGAGGTGAAACCCAACTGGCTATTAAAAGGTTTATTATTTTTCACTTGTTTACTGTGTATTTCCTTTAAATCTTTTACACAAAATAAACCGCATAACTGTTCATAAGGACTATTCTTAATTTAAAACAATACTTTCAATTAAATTAAAGTTGTTGGTAAGGATATAATAAAATTGGGCTTTTTGTTTCGTTGGAAAATTCACATTTATAATTGCACTTTTTACAAGCCCAATAAAAAATCACGTTATAATTCAGATTGAATAGTACATTTGATGTAAACATATAATGAATGTAAAATCCAAATAAATTTCTGTAACTGAAATAAAAATTTCTCTTTATAAAAAAATTTACAGTAATTGTTTATTTCAATTTTCAAACTTCTTAAAATCTAGAAATTTTTGAACCTGAAAAAAATATAGCATAATTTCTAGATCAAATATGGTGAGTTCTATGGTCCTGGCATTTTTACAAGACAAACTCTCTCTCTCTCTCTCTCTCTCTTAAGACTATTTTTTCCAAGCGAATAAGACAGATGTTGCGATTTGGTACGGGCAAAAGGACGAACGACAGCCTGAAAAAGAAACCGCCCATATCCATCTTTGTAAATGGGGCCGAGCTCTGTTCGCCTATTCAATACATTACTGCGGCAGATTTTACTTTCAAACACTACAAGATTTCATTGGAGAGGATAAAGAAAAATGCATTTATTTTGTTTCCTTTTTCTTCCTATCTTCCAAACAACAAAGTTTTTCATTTTCTTTTTTATTCCAAAAGAAAGAAGGTACTTAAATGTATTGTTTGAAAAAAAGGGGGAGATTGAAGGAGAACTCCCTAGATGGTACGCTAGTGCCCTCTTTCTGCTGTTTTTGTTACTATTATTATAGGAGATTTTCCTCCTTCATTTGGTTAACTTACCGACTTTTTCATCCTCGAAGAACGAAGCCGTATTTTTATCTGCTTACTCCCCACAGGAAAAAAAATTCCAACAGGGGGGAATGTTCGCCAAGAACAGAGAATGATTTTATACTCGACATTTGAAAAATGTATGAGATGAAATAATCGAAATCGCCTCCAATCGAAAATAATCGATCGAATGGTAAGCGTTTCTCATTTGCATAATGAAATCTTTTCAAATCTGCACATCAATTCCAACTGCTTATTTCATAGATAAGGAATTCACTCATAGAAATACAAGTATTTTTAGCAAAGAGCAATTATTTTTAAAAAAAATATTTAGTTCTTTAAATAATTAATTTTTGAAAATAAATTAACTGAGATTTTTTTTACTAAAATTTTTACTTATATTTTACAAATAAATGCTCAACAGATCCATGCAAGTCATGATTTATTAAATTATTTATTATTTCAAAAAGTATACACATAATAAGCGTATGTTTTGAAAACACTGCAATGGATATTTCGTCCACGCAATATATATACTTCACGAAAAATATATATATTCTGTCAACAATAAAGACTTAACAGCAAAAAGAAAAATATACCATGAATGAATATTTTTGTGATCACCAATAAAAACATATATATATATATATATATATATATATATATATATATATATATATATATATATATATATATATATATATATATATATATATATATTTGCTCAAAAATAAGAAACAATTACTCAAACCAGTCATTTTCAATAAAGAATATGAACTCCATTAGCGAAAATACATGCATACATACATGGGAATTAATATACTATAAATATAAGGATATTAATAATTATTTAATGTGAACTTCCTTTCACAAAACACATAGTTATAACCAGAAATCAAAAGTGATGGATGTCACTTCGCTCTGGGGTGATCTAACAATGATATCGAAATTAGTTCGGAGTCAAGTCAACATGTCATGAAACGCCGTACTCTACATTATATTGCTAATTGTACACAAACAATTCACACTATGATAAGTAGCAGATAAATAGTACTGTTCCAAGGAAAATCTATTGTCTTGAGTGGCTTTGTTATCGGAGATATGACCTTTGATCTGTCAGTATACCAAGAAGGAAGATTGAAAAAAGTTCTCCGACTATACATAGAGACACCACATACCATTTTTCCACACGTAGAACTGGTAATGCATTCTCTTTTGAATTCATGTAGAGAATGTCAGCAATGTTTTGTCTCTACATCAATCAGTAATCATTGCGTCCAAGGTAAAATAGATATTAATTACTGAAGAGGATAGTTATTTTCGTATCAGTATTGTCACCTGGCAGTAAGTCATGCTAGCTTTCTGGTTTATTTTGTGGACAATGGCCAACATATCGAAAGATGTCAGGCTTGTAGACTTAAATTTTACAAGAGCCTTTATATGGCTGGCATAAACATTGTTTAAGCTCCTGTGGATATGAATATCTTTCGTTGTTCATAGTAAGACTTATTAAAGTCATTCGTTTAATACAACGAATCAAATTTTACCTTGAGATGAACTAACACGTTACTAAATGTGAGGTATTTCCCAGTCAAGCCAAAAGTTTAATTATTGTCTTTTAGGAATTCTCTTTTGATAAATAAAAATGGAAATCACACAGTTTATATCATCTAAGTCTATAAGTCGCTTTCTAAAAGACTGTTCAAAATTTCAGGATTTTTTTTTTTGTACATTTTATCATCCTTACATTTCCTTCCTTATTGGGTTGCTGGAGCTCCGTGGGTTAGGGTCGTGTCCACGTTAATCTGTGACGTCTAAAGTCCTCCAGCTGGTGGGGGGGGGGAAGTGGAAAGGAGGATGCCAGCTCAGGTGTGACCTTGTCACCAGACCGTGGTTCAAAAATTACGAGACTCTTGGTGATATGTGAGTATTCCAAACCCGATAACTTTAAGTACAGTCCGAAGCTCACGTGCTCCTTCATGTATGTATGCATTCTTACATTTCTACAAATTCGCATATCTTTGTGGATTTCTATTATAGATATTTCATTTTCAATTATTATTCCAAAATTACTTATTATAATTAATTAGACATTATGATAGCATACTCACATAATGCTTTATTATTTTATTAAATTCAATTCCCGATTTTTTCATGCGGTACACACACACACAATACATGAACTTGGTAGTAAAATTACTGTCAAGAGCGTAAATAATGTGAAACTTCATTTCATTGGACCGTTATGTAGAAATGATTCATTAGGAATGTTGCTTAATTGTGTAAAACCGTGTTTAAAAACCTAGTGCATTCATTTCAGTTCATACACTTTAATTATGAATGCATTTCAAAGACATCCTATATACGAAAGTGACTCAGTGAAATAGATTATAAACAGCTCATTTTAAAATTAATTAGTGTGGAGGTAATATTCCTTCCTCAGAAATAAGAGTTAGTTGTCTTGTAGTGGTTGTTGGGTTAAGTAGTGTAGTCTGCAATCATGTCAGAACAATTGAAACGGTAAGATGTATTAATGAAAGTAATCTTGGTTGTGTGGCGATATGAACTTTGATACTTTTTTGTGCGTAAAGAAAACGTGTCTGTACTTCACTAACTTCTTCATTCTTTTGTATGAGTCCTTTATCCTTTTGTATGAAAAGATTATGTATGAAAAAAAAACAATATCCTTATGTATGAAAAGATTCCCTACTGCTTTTTAAGCCAAAAAAAAGATAAAAAGTTTAAGGTAAAAATTAGAAATCACTTCCCTAAGGCATGGGTATGGCATGGCACGTTTTATGGATAATAGACATTATCCATATTTTGCAAGTGAAAAAAACTCGGAAAACTTTCACGCACCCACTCCAAAATAAATAAATAGTAAAAGTAGAATTCTTAATAGTAACAAGATTTTCTTGAAACACTGGTTTCAAAAAGTATCTGAAAACTAGCTCACTGAACAGAAATTGAATTGTTAATAAGTTTGTATTACACTCAGATAAATATTTCAATAAAAATTTAATGATTTGGAAATGTGATCAGCAAGTATATCTCTTGATTTCTTTTTCCAATTCCTGTTTGTTGTTAATCAATATGTTTTTATCATTTTGTTAACTTTTTTAATTGAAACTAAATAATAAACACGCAAATGTTTTTCATCGCAGTTTTATAAAAATATTTTTGAAGCAATAACTATAATAATTTTTCGGAAGTAAAATTTTTATCATATAATTTTAATTTTAAAAATCAGCACCAGTTTTAAAGACCATCAAAATATAGAAAAATAGTTTGTTGATCTTTATAAATATTTCATTTACTACATACAGCACAAAAGATAGTTTGATAATTGTAATTACATAATTCTTATTCAACTCAAAAACACATGTATAAAATAAAGCCTATTTAAAGAATCCAGAAAATGTGTGAAATTAAAGCTCAAAATTTATTATCCAATTTGAATTTTCAAATTTCCCTAACATTTCATAAATTTATGGAACTATAAATGAATTTATGTGTGTTGTTAAAAAGAGTTTACTGTTCTTAGACGTTTGAGAAAATTCTACTTCCGAAAAAGAATTTATAAAGTTTTTAATGTCACTTGAAAAAATGACACGAACATTCTATGCCACAGTTGGTAGAAAAATCATTAATCATTGAAACAGCAGTGATTTTATTTTTAACTCTAAAATAAGGAAACGTGAAAGTGAATATGACATTATTGTTCTATAATTCTACTGTATTCCCATGGGAACCCATTTCGCAAAAAGTAAGTATGTTATGAGCTTAGTACATATTAATTTATGTATCAATATATACATAAGTAATACACAGCACATATTTTCATTTTTTATCAAACTGTACACGAAGAACAAACATGAAATTCATAAATGTCTCCAACAGTTATTATAAATATTTATTTTCAAATTCTATAAATATTCCTATTTCTTACATTTAAGTTGAAAAAATTTAAATAAAGAAATAAATTTAATAAATTTCCTAACATGAGATATATATATATATATATATATATATATATATATATATATATATATATATATATATATATATATATATATACATTGTTTAGTTTTCATTATTGATTCCAAGTTCAGAGAAAAAAGTAATATAAGATTTATCCATAATGTTACAAAATGTTCGGAATAATGAGATATTTCTTAGTATTTTTTAGGCAATATTTGTAATTGAATGAAGAATTACAGTATATTTCAATTGTGACTTTTTGAAAATTTCTAGAATTTCTAATAGTTTTAAGAATTTTTATAGGAAGAGGAAATAATGTTCACTTAGTTTTGCTAAATACTGGGTTTCAATATGCGTGGTTGTGATTTTTAATTGTAAAAATATTTTGTTTTCTTACCCCATGCAACTGAATAAATTAAATAGTTCAGGAAGTAAATAGAAACAGAAAGAAAAACTCATTTTTTTAAACTAAAATCACTGAAATCAAATTTGAACAATTATACTTGCTCTAAAAATAATTAAGAGCTTCGAATGTTGAATTTATTTCCAAGTTCCGTTAAATATCAAAAAGTTAATATATTCGATTGGAAATAATTTTGTTATTTTCATTATTCAATTAACTTACCAATTAAAAAATATGCATAGTTATAAAAAGTTCTTGTAGAATGGGTAAACAATTATTTACGATGTAAATTATTCTAACGATGATTTCTCTCTTCATAAGTGGAATAAGTGCATTGTACTATAAATTATTATCGATTAAGATATGGAACTTCTGTTCACTGCAATCAAATCCAATAAAATTGATGACGACATTCTTAAATTTCTATCTAAAAATTTGACAATGTTATAACAGCGTTTGTTTGCCACTCAATCACCATTTCTTTACGTACTAAGACTAGATATAGAATGCATCCTCCAATCCAAAGTTGTTTCCGAGCCATTACACAAACTTCCATGGAACCGAACCCACGAACTGTTGAACCGAAGGTAAGAGCGCCAACCATTCATCCACCAGCTCAGCATACTGATAGAAATACTGATATTTACAGCTACAATAAGGTGAGGAGTCATATTTAATAAATGATGAATTTTGCATCCCTAAAAACAATTCCAGAGTACTAAGCTCTATATATAATAAAAATTCTTGAAAATATTTTTTTTAATTTAATTTTAGTTCTTTAAAAGTAATTAATAATAAAAGAAAATTTTGAAATGCATTTTTAAACAGTATTTTATGAAGTAAATGAAAATCCATTCCTTTATATAAATCAAAATATATCAAAGTGAAAACACTTTCCTTGATGGATCATTTATGAGAATGTCAGCATTTATAAAAAGAAAAAATAAACATGAAAAAGGGAAATTTCATTCGTGTTTTTTTTATAAAGAACATGAATATTTTTTCGATTTTATCAAAGAAATATGGTATTAAAAACTAACATGAAATAAAAACTGAAACCAGAATGTCCATTATATGTGTGTGTTAGAAAGGATAATAATTTTTTTATTTTATTAACTGTATCATAATTGTTTTTATAATGAAATTTTATGTAATTGTTACACTTTTAATATTTAAATACCTGTGAAAATATTTTCAATAGAAATGTCTCGTTTACCCCAAAATAAAGAGGTAAGTTGGTAATTGAATGGTGAATACTCCAGTACCTGGTACAACAGTTCCTAGGTTCAGCTGCTTATCTCGGGCTTTGATGTAGCTAATGTTTCAGAACACGAGTTAAGCCGTAGGTCCCTATTTATAGCCCGGAATGTATGATATGATGAGTGAAACCAAACAAAATGTATGAGTGAAACCAAACAAAACATTAACTTACAAAATAAGAAAAAGTAAAAAAAAATTTATGGAAAATTTGAACAATATTTAACTGTTTATGGTGTGACAAAGAGAGCAATAGACATTTCAAAATAAAATAAAATTAAAAGTATCTTAGGATAGTGGATCACCATTTTTAATTTTATGATGAAGCTTCAATCCTATGAGAAATAAAATTCATGTATTGACTTTACGTATTATCTATCCAGAGAAGTATGTAAAGACTTCTAAGCGTTGCTAATTACTTTAAATTCCAAGCATGCATACATCTAAAAGAAATGCACTTTAAATTTTGATTTTAATTTGTACTGTGTTAGTAAATTTATCACATTATGAATTATTTCTTGCACTGCTTCTCAGTATAAAAAATGTGACTAATAATAATGTTAAGAGAGAGTTTTCTCTCTTAATATTCACTCCTATCAAATTTTCTTATTTTTATTTCAATTTGCAGTAAATATCAAGCGTCTAACAACCGATGCAACTTTTGAAGGATTCATGGTACAAGCTATCGATAAAATATCAGGCAGATATATAGGAAGATTTCTGGAGGCAGATGGCTTGTTTCCAATGGACGAATGCTCTACTGTAATGCATCAAGACAAGAAACCTAAGTCTGGTGTTCACTTAGCATGGGTTGCTCCACTTAACCAGAGAGGGGATGTAATTTTCAGGTAAATCATTCAACGCTAAATTCGTTGCAGTAAGAAAATTATATGTCCTAATAACTGTTTAGTAGATCAAATAATAAGATTATGTATCTTAATTCTGTTTTATTTTTCTATTCATCCCTGTTACTGCGTTGTAATTAATACTAGTATCTACAAAGAGTTACCATGAATCCATGATAAACTTATCACACAAAGAAACGAAAAGTAACCCAATGATACTAGCAATAAAAGCATCTGGCCAACCCCTGATTATTTCATCAATGAACTCATATTTTCTCAAGTAATTCAATTTTAGTAATTGTCCTTAGTAAAATTTATTAAGCTAATAGGGTTAAGCAATTATAAGGGTTACATTACAGAACTCCGAGTTAAAACGCCGAGATACAACCGGAATTTGGCTATAACTACCTAAAGGAGCTCAGCATCCGACCTATGCTTTTATCAGCCTAGTACCAGTTCAAAGGCAAACTGCATACAGACGGTTGGCACAGCATAAAGTATATGCTCACAGGTTTGTCAGATGTGTTCACTTCAGGCAACTCTTTGTCATCGACAGTATAATCCTGGAGAAAAGAGCATGTAATTCGGACACTTACATTGAGAATGTGTGTGATATTTTCCAACGATTCCAAATTTAGCTAGAAAATTGATTCACGTCGAACCTTCATATGGAATATCACAGTTTACTACCAAAATAACATCATTCAACAGCACCGTTATTATGGTTCGGACAGCTCATTTGTTGTGAAATTATTCTAAGTTTCAGAACAGATATCATGTTCAACTCTGAGCTATGATGAACCAAATGTATCCTGATACCCTTTAGGAACAACATAGGCTCCGAATTTGTACATTTATGGATAATGCCTATCTTCAATATGCAAACACCATAACAAGTGTTTTTAATGTCAATAAATATGATATCAATCGTTTGAAATAGCTAACGTTCTCAATTGATTTAAATCTGATGGAGAATGTGTAACACCTACTACGCTAACGAGTTGCAGCTTATCAACCATCCTAACACGTGTACCGGCACTTTAGAGTACAGTGCTTGCTGAATGGGCAATCTTCCCTGAGATCAGTTCTATAAAATAACTGTGAGCATGCTGAAAAGTTGTGATGCTTAGAGAATGCAACACATGGGAAATATATATCATATTAACAGTCATGCAAATCATGTTTACTGTAAAACTTATGTAAGATGTCATTTTCACAGAACACTCCCTAGTTTTATAAGTACCATAATATTCCTACCATATTTTGTTTTACATAATATACACATAAATTAGCTTCATGTGTATATTACTTTTGTATTGGTTCTGAGCCGTTATTTACATGCACTTACATTTTATTACATACACTAATTTATGGATATTAGTGTATAGTAAGTTTCATTCATGAATAGTAAAATTCAATTCCCGTTTTTTCGGAATTTTGAAAGCTAACTGCACAAATTATCAAAAATCAAGGAAAAAATCGCAAAAGTAGCGATTACTCAAGAAATTACTTTAGAATTTTAATATAACTAAATCTCTGTATATTAGGTATAAAGTAATAAGATATCAAACATTTATGTTGTTTTTAAAATTAACACAATAAAATGGAATGTATCATCTTGGGATAGGAAAAATGTTTAATTATATCCATAGAGTATGATCAAGCCAAAAATTAATACAGCATATAAAGATATGTAATTCTTTCATATGTCTATAAGTAAATAGAAAGCGTAAAGTTTGTTCTCCTAAAGTAATTATGATCTTTGTAAGATTTTCAGGAAGACTGAAAGCAGATAAAAATCTTTCAAAGCTTTTAAATGGATTCATGTCAGGTAATTTAGTTAGACACAACTTGTGCTATGCGACCAAGCATTGTTATCCTGTAACAAAAAATCCTCAGTTGTGTGTACCACCACAAGAATGCATTTAAACCCTCTTTATAGAAGTGATTATTCATAAATTTATGTGGAAAAACATTTCCCTTTGGGCAAACTCCTTTATGGAAGATAATACTCTCCATGTTTATCTCCAAATCAACACTACTTACCATTTTGGAGGCTAAACTGGATAAATTCGTCCAAAGTACAGTCGTCCACCACAGATAATCATTCCTGTGACGTGATATAAATAACAAGGAAATAAACGTTAGTTTTGCGTCGATCACGTTTGTAAAATGGCTAACGCAGAGTAGACATTGATTTGCAATCAGGAGGGATTGGAATAGAATAGAGTGACTATTTTGTTCTTTCGCGAGCATATTTGCAATTATAGGTTCATCAGCAATCGTTGTAGTAGTTTTCCTCTCTAATCATAAATATTCGAATGGATAAATCAGTGGATCAAAATTAGTGAAACATTATATAAACTATATAAAGATCCCCATTTAGTTTTCTGGCTATCTGCATGAATTCAACCAGTCTTTAATCTCCAGCATGTTCTCTGTTGTTCTTCGGAAAAATACCTGAGGTTGTTGTTACGTAGTGCTTGGGCCAGATATTTTTATACTTTTGTAACAAATATACTACTCGCGTGTCAAGTATTATATTCTCAGCACCCCTAATGTGCTCACAGAAATGTAAAATTTTCATTAGAAAATTAACATTCATGACTTAAAAAGCAGAAATTGGAAATCGTGCATAAATATAGATTTCAAAAAAGTTGCTTTCTTCGTTGCCTCAGTTGCGCAATTTACGTTTAAGGAAAGGTATTTGTATCATGACAGTGGGATTAATCGGAATCTCCATAGCTTAGATATTATCAGAGGACTTGAATTTAAGCAAACACGGCGGATGCTGTTGAAATAGCAAGTGCTGTCAATGTAAAGAAAGAAAGTCCATTCCAAAATATGAGGTATGTTAAACGTCAATCAGGACGAAGCAGCCCACGTGCTATAACATTAAATGATGATCAATTATTACCTTTCTATAGCGTTAATACAGAATAGACAAACCCAATTACAGTCAAGGAAAACATTTTGGTGGTTATATTTCTCTATAGAGAGAGCTCTCACACACCAACAATTCTACGTGTCTTTATACACATTTCAGTGGTGTCAACTTATTTAATCTCGAGAGACGATCCAAACCGAAAACATTGATCTGATGATCATCTAGATTCAATGTAGTACTTATTGTCAAGTATTTTTATTGAATAGTTCCTAATCAATTTTGAAAATGAAGCCACGCAATTATATTGCGAGAATGGGGCACTCGGAATAATTCCATATTCTTTTGAGAAAAATCACATTACAAATGAAATGGAATGATGTTATAGACCTACATATCATTCGTAATGACTGATGCTCAGAAGTATAGAAACTAGATATTATGACAACGTCGCACCCTAAGATTCAGCCATTGTTATTTTTTTTATCACAATGGCAGAGATTAAACAGCTAATTTTGTTGAGAGCATTCTTTAATATGAAATGGTAAAATGTATCTGTGGTGGGGGATTTTTTCTTTTTAATTTATAAATCCAAACTACCGATTTCGAGATACTTAGCTGTGTTACGACAAGTCAAGGTCCCCTTTTACTATACTGGACTCAAAAACTGCACTTTTGTGGACAAAAATTGTCTCTATAGCTTTCTCACATCCATGCAAAATAAGTGTACAACAATCCTACATGTAACGATGGGGCCTCTAGACATACTCAATATATATCTTGCATCACTTCTAAATATAAACTTTACCTTTTATATTAATTGAATTGCTGATCTGAGAAACAAATGTTCATGTTCTTTCCAAATTTTCAAAAAATTAGTTACCACATATTTTTTTACCCCTTTTTGTTTTATATATAATCTTCGTACTTCAAGCTAATGATAGCTATCGTGTGTGCTCTAATTAATTATTTCCAATTTAGATATTAAAATATCACAAATATACCATACTGCTCCTTACTGTGCCAACAGTTTGAAGATACACGATATTCACAAACAAATTTTTAAAAAAGTTATACCATAAAAGTTTCGGTTCCTTTATATAATATTTTTAACCATCTTGTAATATTTTCACATATTTTTCAAACAATTTAGACTTTAATAATAACTATTTTTCAAATTTAGTTTCTATTTGCAAACCTCATTGTTTTTAGAGGGTTTATGAAAATTTAAGAAAACGTTTTTTTTTTCCTTATTCATTTATTTATTTCGTTTGTCCATAGAAATGGAAAATTTAATGCTGAACAAAATGTGCAAATTGTCTAATTATAAATCAAATAATAATTTCATTTATTTAAGTATAATCATAGTGAAAGAATGCGTATTCAATTTTTCAATCAAAATATTGTCTACAATGGCATGTATGATCAATTTAAAAGTAAACAAATCACTTAACTCGGTTATTCTTATCCTTTTAAATCTTAACTCAGTTTGTTAGGAGTTAAATTTAGATTTTAAAAAAAACTTTTAAGATGACTCTTTTAATCGTTGACTGAATTAAATCTTCGAATAAAGCTTGTAAATTTTAGAATTATTCTAATGAAACTTTGAATGACATTTCACAGAAACTTGATAACTCATTCATAACTGTTTCAAATAAGCAGCAATATGTTGAATAGTTCATCAGCAAAATTCTCCTATTTTTTTTAACACTGATCCGAAAGTTGGAGGTATGTGATAATTAATAAAATAATATGGAACGGAGAAAATTTTGGATAAATTTCATTTTATTATAAATAATAATGGACCACTATTTCTGAAGCGTAGAAATATATACGCATTAATATTTCACACCAGTATATTTTTGGACATGTATTGTCTCTAAAAATGCATTGCATATATATATATATATATATATATATATATATATATATATATATATATATATATATATATATATATATATACACGCAGATTATTGCACATTATAAATTTCTATTTAATAAAAAAAATAATAAAATAAATAAAAAACCTGTAAAACAATTTGTGAAAAAGTTCATGTGTTCATTTTGTTCCTGAGGTTGTTTTCGCTTTGCGAAAAATATACAATTCTAGAGAAATAATGATTTGCCAGATACCTTTAATTGAATATTTTGCATAGGTTTGTAAAAATTATAAGTCTATAAAATTTCTAAACATAACAATAATTATTTTTGAAAGTTACTCTGGTTAATAAATATACAAATTCTGTAAATATTCAACTGTAAGAAAACAATTTCCATACAAACATATTTATTAAATAATATTCTTTTCCAGAGGAACAATAATTGAAAAAAAGACAAAATATTATGATGGATTGATGTCTCGTTTGGAGCCCCAAAGATCAAGAAAATTGTTTTGAATCCAAAGATCTCAAGGAATTTATTTAATTACACCAGAATTTATTTTAACCACATATTTATTTCTAAGTTTAAAGAGATAGTTTTGAAATAAAGAATATTTTCTCTTAAAGTAACATAATTTTGCACTTTTTAAAGCATCATTAATCAATATTTTTTGGGTTTAAGTTTATTAAAACAATTAAATTAAATTTATGAATAGTACAATGAAGTTGCACATTCTGGCAGAAAAAATTTACATACATCAAAAGTTAGTTTTTCAATAAAAAAAATACTAAATTTTGAACTTTTTCCCCAGATAACTATTGTAAAACTATATTTTGACAAACATGCTTACGATTATTTGATTTGTTCTACCAAAAATACTGTTAAATATACACAAATTTCTAAATTCATAAATAAGTACACACCTAAATTCCTCTGAAATTTGAAAAGATATATTAAATGTTTTCAATACTAACTTGTTTTTGGAATATATTATATAACTGACGAAATTTATTTTATATATTTGTTTTATTATTAAACAATAAAATGACAGTTAAAATCTGAAACTACCATCGAAATTCGAAATCTCGTAAAAAAAGTTGATCTACAAAATTAATCTGAAATTTTTAATCAAATAAAAATTAAAAGAAATTTTTGCAATATACAACCGTCATTAAAAATACAACTTGACCCTAAACAAGCCACTTGTAGGTTTAGCAGCCAAAATCAAATGAGAGGAAATTAGAAAAATCAGGATTTAAAAAAAATAAAAAGAAAAAATAAAAGAAAAAATTATACATAAGAAAAAGTTCTGAAAAAGAAAGAAATATCGCATACATACTCATTTCATTCGAAAGGAATATTTTAAAAATTTAATTTTAACAGTATTTCATGACAGGTCCACAAACAAGACTTTCGTAAACAAGAAATAAGTTGCGAAATATATTTAACTACAATTCGATTTATATCTCATTCCGAAAACACTTTTGGTATAATATATATGTAGGCATAGCATTAAACGAAAGAATTCAAATTGGGGGATACAAGGATGATTCAATGAATTAAAAGTTTAACTAACTGAATAAAAAAATAAGTAAGTACAAAATCTAAAAACAAATAATTTATTCATTACAATTCATATAAATTAGTTTTATCTTACATATAAAGCCAGGTGATAAACAGATATTTTTAAAAATTTATTATTTACATTGAAAAAAATTTTTAAATTTAATAAATTAATTTTTATTTCATACCCATTAATATATCTTTAACATTATAAATTCTTTCAATTATTTTTAACAATGAAATTTTGTTATCTGTTCCATTGATTACTTAATGAATATATTTTCTTTGGTATGTCGAAAAAATCGCGCTTAATTTTCTTATCAGGTAAGAATGATGCTTAATTATAACAGCAATCACTAGAAATTGTGAATTCTAATACAATAAGTTTTAAAAAAGTTTTTTTTAACGAATTTTTTAGCAAATAGTATTTGAAATATTTATTTAAAATTAACACGTACCTTTTGTATAACGCCTGTAAAAAAATAAAAGCAATACAAAATTAGGTTAAAAACATATACTTTTATTGCGAATTTAGGCACATTTTGTAAGGAAATACATATTGGCCGATTTGTTAGTAAGTAAAATTACTTCTGCGCGCGGGTTATACAACCACATTCAAACTCATTAACGATTTTTTTTAATTTTTAAACATTCACAAAACAATAATTTAAAATACTGTATGCTTGAGCACTTTTTTTATGAAGATAATTTAGAAAAACCATTATTTTTTCTGATATTCATTTAAAACTTCATAAGAAAATCATATAATGTACCTTAACAGAAAGACGAATCGAATTAAAAATTATAATCATGATTAGTCACAAAAGAAATATTCAAATAGTATTCAATGTTCCTCACATTTGCCTTTGCCAAATACTGAAGGATATTATTTTCAGCTTCACACAGAATTTGACAAGAATAAAGCAGATTTAAAGTTTACTTACTTAAATTTGTGATAGTGAACTTAAAAATTTAAAGAAATATAATACAAAATTCTAAAAGATATACAAATAAAACTAATTTAAATAATAAGTTATATAATAATGCATATTTTTTATTCAATAAGCATTTGGTTTCAGAAAACGTAAAACTTTAAAACATAAAAATGATAATTAAATAAATTTATCATGTTTATGTTTTATGTATATGCGACTAATATATGATTGTTACTAAAAATTATGCTCTATGTTATTTATATTTAATGAACTACTGTTGCTTACGTTTCACAGAATATTTAATAATGATTGTTTATAATTTTAATATGGTTGTGAGTAAAGTATAAAAATAGCGACATAATTAAGAAACATTTTTTAATCAAACAATTTTTCTTCTATGAAATTTTATTTTATATTTATCATTAAATGAATATTTAACATGTTCATTCATTCATGCAGAGATTTGTTCACTTTTCCATGTCAATAAAATAAATATTTTTTAAATAACTCTAGATAATGTAACACAAATATAAAATTTCTCAATATTTTATAAGAATTCTCTTGCATTTATTCTCATAAAAACTGAGCTTCAGTATAAATAAAATAAATAAAAAAGATGCTTATTTAGGTCTAGAAAGGTATTTTTAATGGGAAGGCAGCTTAAAGTTATGCTTCCCACTAACTTAGGATATACATCTATGTAGAAAAGGTTTTTTTTTTCGCTTTGACAACTTTTATTGTTTTCATTTTCTTGTTCAATAACACAATTTATTATGATTAATAAGCAATTACATATATGAAAAGAATATTTAAAGACAAAAACCAAGGGATTTTTGTATTTAGTCTTTTTATCAGTATTAGTATCACTTGTGATGTTAACATATTTAACTATATTGATCACACTTAATTAAATTCACAAATTAGCAATTATTTGGCAACTGGATTCTGTGAATATATTTTCTGTTACAAAATTATCAACTAAAACTTATCAGTTACATAATCATGAGTCAATCGATAATCGATAGACTCCGATATTAAAAGTAAATAGTAATAAATGTCCATTTCTTTATTAAAAATAAGCAAAACATCCAACATAAGCTATTTGAAAAACCAACAAAATATTTTATACATTACATACATATACTTCCTCACACCATTTTCTTTATCGAAATCATATTAAATAAAGTGATGATAAATTTAACATATTTCATAACTAAACTGATCTATTATTTGTATAAAAAATAAAACTTGATGTCACAATAGAAATTATTATGCAGCAGAGTCACAAATTCATATCATATATAAATGCCTAAATATAAGTTAATTATCACTGTCAATAATTAAATATAAGTCAGGTACAAAAGCCAAGATTAATAAGATAAATTAAATCAAACACAAAAGGAGTTATAAAATAAAAATGCTAATTTAACAATTGCAACATGAAAAAACTTCTAAATAAAATATGTTAAAGACAAAAAATTTTTTTAATTTAGATCATAATTTTAACTATTCAGAAATTATGATACATATTAAGTACTTCAATTTCTTACAAAAAAGATAACAAAAATGAACATATTACATCAATTAAAGAGTCAGGAATTTCAAAATGTTTATAACCAAATATATTACATACCCTTGACATCTAGGAATAACACTTGAATAAGATTTTTTTGCTTATTCAAAAGCTTTTGTAAAAATCAACATTAATAGTGTACTATTAAAAAGAAATTTCTTATTTCATTTAAAATTTATTTGAAATTTAATATTAAAATTTAATAATTATTTGTAATTATAAATTTGTAAATTTTGGAATCATATTTATCCTTTAAAAACAAATATATAAACAAAAACATCCGTCGTTAAAGTAATTTAAAACTGAATATTTGTGAAGAGACGATATACAATTAAAAATGATATATAACACATTCTTCTAAGCTATATTTTTCGCTACTTTAAATTTACTTACTTATGTATCACTCAAAGCAACCATTGAAAACCATATTTTAACAAAACAGTATTTGAAACATTGGATTTCAACGTGTTTGTATTTCCTCTTAAGAGATGAAATTATTTCTCTCTTTATTGCAGCTGAATAAATTAGAAATTAAAATAGGAAAAAACTGATTCTTTTGAACTAAAATATTTTATTAAAAGGTTTGTAAAAAGTAAGCACTGAAAACATTATTTTAAATAACTTTTTCATATTCATTACTTAACTTTTCTGCTTTAAAATAAATTGCAGAATCAATTATATTCTAATACCATTTATATTTTGAAATAAATGAATATCATTTTCAACATATTGAACATAAAACAAATTTGAAGTCTTCAATATTTCAACTATTATGCAGCTATAAAACTAGAAACTCTCTTAAATTTGAAACTATTTAAGTTAAATTTGTTCATTATTAAAGAGTGAAATAAAGAATTTTACAATTCTTTGATATATTGCAATTTTCTTGTTAAATGTCACATATTCACTTCCTAACAATTAAAAAATAACTCTTCATAAGAAGTAATTATTAAGAGGCAAAATAATCTCTAGCACAAATTTTGAATAACTTTCAAACTTTTAAGTTGCAAGTTAATAAAATTGGATAAATAAAAACCTATAGGTATGATCAGAAAATTTAAAAAAAAATTATAAATATATAATAAAGAGGATATAACAGCAACCTAAACAGAATTTTGTGGACAGAAAATATATAATATTTAATGAAACAATTTTAAAAAATCAAAGTCAAAACTGGCTAACAAAAAATTTTAACAGAATATATTGAAAGCTGAAAAGTGTCAAAACCATTTGAATTGTTTGTTTTGCAGTGATTAATAAATTTTTAACAATGTGAAACAATAAAACAGGATAACTTATGCAAACATACTTCGTAGCAACTGATGATTCAAGTAAATAAAGGAATTCAAAATATTCTGTACTTATAAATTTTTCATAAAGAAACATATCATACAAATTAATGAAAAATTTAATTTTGAAACAGGCCATTATTTATAAAATTAAAGTAAATATTGCTGAACATTCGTTTTTACTCATATATTAAACTCAAAAGGATGGCTGTAATTTTTAGAAAAATGTTTTCATAAGATATAAGTAATTTGTTTAAATTTCTAAGCAATTTTATATATAGGCATTTTAATTCATACATTACATAAAACAAATAATTAATATGAATAAGTCATGATTAACATTTTGTATTTGTCTATTAAAATAAATTAGAAATTTTTGGGGAAACAGTTTTACATTAATTACAAATTTGCAATTGAAATATGTATTCATTACCATGTACATATTTTTATAGTGACAAGATTAATTTCAACTGGAAACTTTAAATTTTATACAGTAATATTAATTTTGACTTTTTGTTCAGTTATTTTTTGCTTGTTTGAAGAAATACCTGTACCCAATAATCAAAACAAATAAATTAAATTTTAATATATTAATAAATTATTAAAACATTTAGAGTTGTAACAAAATATTTTAATTTTGTAGAAGTAAAAGCCATTTTTTGTAGAATGAATTTACAAAATTTACACATTTCACATTAAAATCAATTATTTAACTGAGATATCTCAGCCTAGCAATTACTAAGAATTGAAAATTAATAATTCTTCCATTTAATTCTAAACAGTAAAAAATATTCTCCGAATATTCAATGCTATTTATATCAAGGTACAAATAAAGAAAAGATATTTCTTACATCAATGTGCCACAATTAGCCATTAAAACTAGATTAAAACTATTGGATAAAACTATTTATTTAATAATAAAACAAAATTTCCATAACATTATTATAAAGTAAAAATAGCAAGTGAAAAATGTTAATGTCAAAATAATCTTTTTTTAAAGGTCTATTCCTTTGTCTTACCTATACAAGATTAAATAAAACTGAAGTGCAATCTGAAAACTCTTATAGTATAAATATTAAAAGAAAACACATGGTTGACTCTTAAAATACTAAGTGTTTTTAACATCTAAAATTTTTAGAAACAAAATGATTGAAATAAATGAAAGATTTGTCAAATAGGAGCTATATTTTAACTAAGCAAATTAAATGAGCATTTTTATATAGTAAAAGATAACAAGTAACAATAAAGATTTTAACCAACAATTTATTTTGCAAATGAAAACTAGAAAGGTTTTAAGATGAACAAAGTAGTAAACACTAAAAACTGTACATACAACTAAATCAAAGCTTTAAAATTTACTTTCTACTAGCCCCAGAAAACATATAAAAATGCTAATTTTTTTATTATAATCTACATTAGTTTATATAACAAAAAAGAAGAGCATATACTAAAACTAAATATTAAGAAATAAAATAAAAAATCGAGAAAAAAAGAAAAAAAACACTGAGGTACACCCTCTAGTTCTAAAAATCATAAAAGAATAAAAGCGAATTACACACATTTTTTTTTAAATTGATAAAATTTTACTTGAAAGATTGGCAGTTGAAATTGGTCTAGATATCGTGAGAGTTATTAATGATACACATAAAATTTATCTTAAAAAGAAATACATATACCCTTACTCTTCAAATTATAATACACACAAATTAATTTTCATAACAAAATAATTAATTTCTCATCTGAACTTAAGACATACTTTTCCATTTGAAAAAATTTGGATACTATATATTGAAAAAACTGTCTTGTCTGATCAAAAGAGGATAAGTCAAATAAACTGTTGTTTAATATTTTTAATTAATCACAAAAATTTAGTATGCAAGATACTTGATTCATTTCACATTTATCAAACAAAATAAATTTACATAAATGTAGCATTAAGTGCTTATATATTTAAAAACTTTCTAAAAAGTTTAATCGTGACTAAAACTTTACAACTCATAATCACTTCTTCTATATCACTAGAGACAGTAAAATTCTTAAAATATGATAGGCTCAGACTTTCATTTGCCTTACATAGGCTTGATAACACTTTATAAAAATTGCAAAATATTACTATATTCTCTACCACAAATAACCACAGACAAATACTTATCAATGTACACAAATTTACACATACATACAGAATGTATTATGAAACCCAGTAGGTTTAAAGAACACTGCACAAAAAAAATTGAGAGAAAAATGTTTTTATAAATTTTAATTTTTCTATAATTTTATAAATTAAATTTGACAAAAAAGAGAAATTTTAAAATGTATTGTTATTTAACACATTAACAATATGCAAGAATTTCATGTGAATGAATTAAGATAATTTCCCTATAACTACTGTGATTTATATCTCTAATTGCTTATGACCTGCATGAAAAGTTTTAAACTAATGCAATTTTCAGTTTACTACGATGCATCTCAACAAGTTTTACCACTTAAGAATAAAATATTCAAAATGATAAATAAATTTCTGCATAATATTACACATTTATATAGATATAAACAGCAATAATAATCTATAACACAAAATTTACAAATCACAGCATAGAAATTGATTTTAACACAAATAAACTGCATGATATGAATCATTTATTGCAGAGTGAAAATTTCAGAAATTGTAATACCAGATATTCTCAGAGTTAAAAATTTCCAAATCTCTATTCAAAATAAGGTCATAAATACTTTATCGCATGTTTCTGACAGATTCTGCTTTTTATATTCCAAAGTTTTTTTTTTTTTTCACAGAAGCATAGTAATGTCAGATATCAACTCAATCTCAATTTATATTTCTTGATAAGTTAACTTTAACCGTTTTGTAAGAGGTTCAAACCAAAATTACAAGACATCAGAAAAATCATTCCCAAGTAGGATTTGTATAATACACAAAAAGGTTTCCTCTTGAAAAAAATGAACTTCCAATATTTCTTTATTATAAAAAATTCTCTGTTCATAATTATCTTGATTCTTGTTCTTGACAAGAATCAAGATAATTATACAAAACAAATACAGTTAAGCTACACAACATATACTTGATGTAATTCCATCTTGTCCTTCAGAAAAGTTTCTTTTACATTAACATATGGAGTACATTTGTAACATCAACACATTAAACATTTTTTTCCAAATTAATGTGATCAATTTTTCAAGTTGTCTTCTTTGAAAACTGCACTGAATTATCATTTTATTATATAATTTGACCAAGAGTCTATTTCCTTTTGGTATAAATATACATTTTTTTACTTTTTACGGATATGTATGCCATAGATTTAAACAGTGGTAGTACCAAGTTTAAAATAAGCCGAGACAAAATAATACTTTATATCTTTCTCAATATTGTTACATTCAAAGTTAACACAGATTTTTTTTCTTTTAACTTATTTACTGATAAGCCTTTCTAAGATAGAAAATCTTACTCACAACATAGCAGAATATGCTCACACACAATAAAAAGTCATTTGGTTTCCTTATCAAACTACTCACATATCTTAACCGCTAATATTTGCCTTTATTAACAGCTAATATTAGGCCAAGCCTTAAAATCTTATTAACTTATTTTAACAAATGTATGCTCAGAAGCCATGAAATTTCACAAACTATACATAAATAAAACACTAAACCTCTAACCAAAATAGGTGATTTAACAACAAATCTGATTAAACAAGTCTTTTATTTTTAAGAATTATAATGGAAATTTCAAAATACAATAACTATGTTGCAGAATAGAAATTTAAATAATTACTTTAAATTTTGCATCATGCAAAGATATTTGTAAATTCTGGTAAGTAAAAATATTAATTTATAGATATAAAAAATATGTGTAAATGGATTTGAAAATCAGCCGGATTTTTTATTTCACTTATAACTTTAAATTAAGAAAAGTTACTGGACACAGCAGAAAATTATAATCGTAATGAAATATGCTACAGAAAGAATATTCTTTTGATAGCTAAAAAATATATTTAAGGAAATAATTATTTTGATTAAACTCTTAAGCAGACATAAGCATTTAAGACATTTGTTTAATATTATAATTTTTATTAAATGGTAAATAAAAATGGTAAAAATTGTATACACATTCAAATAAATTCATACATGTTTAAGTATTCAATATATTTTTGAATTAGCTACAAATTAAAGTAGATAGAGAAAGCAAGCTGAAATTACAACAATAAAGTAATTGAGTACAGTTCACAAGATTTTAACACAATAAAATAGTTAAATTCTTTATTAAAATTTCGAAAGTTTATCTTCGAAATTACTATCAAAAATGCTCCATTTATTCTTTCATCTTTTGGTATTTGTGTTTACTTGCAATTTAAATGAAAAAACTATTAACTCAACAATAAGAAAACATCTAATATTTAAATATACAATAATTGTATATTTAAATATTCGATGTTTTCTAATTGTTGTTCTATTATATTTAACCACTTTTAATTAATGTATCAAATGAGCCATTTAAATTTAGAAATTAAATTTTAAAATCTGCACAGTTCAAAAAAGGAAACCAAATTGACAACTTATTGACTTTAAATAAGCATATTGCTATAAAAGGATCTAAAACAGCTACCTTCTTTCCACATTTCGAACAAATTCCACATAAATGTTTCTAATTTTCAAGAGTTTACACATACAAAACTCTCTAAAAAAGTTTATTCGAAAGGTAAAATGCAAAATTTATTTTAAATGATCAATATAACTACAACATATTTCTGGAAACCTGATAGATATATTTAATTAATAAATCTGCTTATAAGAAACTAGTTCTAAATTGCAGTAGCTTAATGCATCAACCTCAAGATTAATCCATTTTTCTTGATAGAATTATGTAAAACATGTTATTAAGTCTATATAAGTAAACAAAATCGAAAAAATATTTACATAATCTTAGGCTAAAAATTTATAAATAATTAACACCAAGAATGAAAGCTATTTTGAAATAAAAGTTACTATTATGAATTCAAATAGTAAAATTCAGTTTTAAATATAACCGCCATAATTTTGCCAGCATATAATAAATTGATTTTATTCAAATCTATTTAACATAATGATCATTTTTTAACAAGTTGCATTTATTTTACTTTTGGAAAACAGATTAAACAATATATTTACAGCGTTTTGTAGTATTAGAGACAAGGCCTAAATGAGGGGAATGGGTAGGATAATCTAAGCAAAATCTATGTATTGTGATTTGCAAGATACTTTGAATAAATTAATTATAAATGAAAAAACTTTTTTTCTAATTTTTTTCTACAATGATCAATCAGTGATAAAATCAATTGTTAAGACTCCATAAAATAGATTTCTGAATACAAAAATTTGTAAGAAAAACAGTAAGAAATGTAAATTCATTTGACATTATTGCTGTAGAACACAAGGCTTATTTTTCAGTAAATACGTTTTGAAAGTGTAATTATTAATAAACATTCTACACACAATCATATTTTTAAAAAGTCAGAAAAAGTTTGAAAATTGATCATTTTTGAAGAAAAACTAATAACATGAGCTTCAAATAAATATAACCTATTCCATAATGTTTTGTACTCAAAAGAAAAATTTTGAAGAGGATATAAAATTTTATTTTTTTCTTACAATAGGTAATATAAATAAACATAATTTGTAATTATGCTAAAAATAATTTAGTTTGATAAAAGAGATTAAAATCTAGTTTACTTCATTTGAAAAAAATGGAAATAATAAACTGTATTTAAAGAAACATAATTAAGTAAAAATAACATAAAGTAAAACGGAAAGCATAGCAAATGAATACCTAAGCAAATAAGTTTTAGAAAGCTGCAAGCAGTTACAAATCTGTGTGCAACAGTGTTAAATCTGAAAATTTTATAAAAATTTATATCTAAAAGAAAATCATAAAAACACAAGAAATTTAATGTTAAAAAGTATTTAAATTATTAAGCTTTAACAAGTGTGAGTGTAATAAAATAACTGTCTAAGCAATTTCATTAATGTTAGACTGAATAGAAAATTTCATTGGAGAGCTATGATACAACTGGTTTAATATTAAAAATTTTTATTTCATAGAATTACTCAAGATAAATATTGTAATGGTACAATGAAGGAAATGCATGATACTATGAAAAGCTCATCAGTTAATAAGCATCAATTTAGTATGTCTAAGCGAAAGAAAAATTGTTTTTAGGGGAATACATATATAAACAAATAAATAAATACATTTATATTTATATTTATATATATATATATATATATATATATATATATATATATATATATATATATATATATATATACAGAAAATTTCATTAACTAAATATTAGAATGCATAACTCTAATTAACTAAAGTAATGATAGAAAATTTCACTAAGGCACTTGCACAGGAAATCTGCTACATTTTTTGCCCTGTATATCTACTATTAAAATGAACTACAGCCTAATAAAAATGTTTTGTATTGAGTTAAAATATAGCCACAAATTATACATCAATTTTTAGACAAAATAAATAAGTCTGAAACACTAGACTGTAAAAGTTACTGTACTTTGAAAAAAGAAGTGAAATTAAGAGCTTCTTTAATATCAATAGTTTAATCTCACAACAATGAAATTAATATGAGAATAATAATGATAAATGAATATGTTAACATCGCACATGTTATAAATCTAATACAGGGTTTCAATTGACATGTGTATGTGTGTGTTCAAGACATAAAAAGTACACAATTTATAAATATATATTTAATACACAATTTAGAGAACAATTAGCAACTAATACTGTAATTAAATATGCAAATGATATAATATACATTGCAATTTAGAATAAAATTATATTTATACATATATAAGAAATAAGCTCAAGTACTTCAACACTAAAGCTCTTTAAAAACAGAAAGATTTAACATAAAGATAAAATAAATTTGACTAGTATAGGTTATAAACATATATCCACAATATGCAATACTTTTCTTTGAAGTGATTTCGAAATTATGTAAAAGATTTTAAGTTTAAAATTCATTAATATATTACTTAGATTTTACAGTTGTTCTGTTAAAAATTTAGATTTTTGTGATATTTCTTTAACGAAATAATTATGGACACTTTTAAAAAATCAATGAATTAGAAATTAATATAAATATAAAAACCAGTGTATTTCAAGTACAGATTTTTTTTTTAATTAGAAATCAACATGAAATTTAATAATGAAATATCTAAAATAAAATTACTAAAATTGCATTAAAATAAAAAACAAGAAATCTAATGTGGTTCTAACAGTCCATAATAAAACAAAATTTATCCATTTATGAAAAGTGGATAAAAGAAAATAATCAGAATTTTCTTTGAATTCCCTATGTATTGAAATAATTTCAAATAGAAAGTTCACAATTATAATCAAGTATTGCATATTACAGAACACTCATCACCAGCAAATATATTACAAAAGAGGCATGTGTTATAGAAAACAATGTCAAACGCAAATATTACCAAATTAGAAAAACTTTACAAAAAGGGCTTGAAAATGGTTTTCTATGCCTTCTATATATAATGTGTTAATAACTCAACTTTATCTGGACTATATGCAAAATATACTTCTCAAAATAAATGAAATAATTTCCAACTGTTAATTATAAAATAACAAACAAAATAATAAAACAAAACAAATATTATCCAAGAATATGGATAAAAACAATTCGATTTTAAACTTCAAGAAATATGTGCACAATGTGATAATACAGTTTTCAAAATTATATTCCTAAAATGTAATAAATTATGAAGTAATGTTTTATCACCATTTTTAAACTGACAGCAATTCAAACTGTAAATACAAATTCTAAACATACCACCACAATTCCCAAGTTTAGTTAACACAAATATTTCTTAATTTTAAAATGAAAAATACTACTGAAAACTAACAAGCCTATTGTAAATTGAATCTATAAACATGATTATATTTTTTAAAAGATATTTACTAGCAGAGAAAATGTACTAAACATTGAAAGACATCTGAATATTAACTCCACTACTAAATGGGATTTCTGAATAACTCTTAAAACAAATTCGGAAATAATTGTAAACACAATTTTACTTTTAAAATATCAGTGATTAATATTAAAGATAATCAAATAGAATTAAATGTTTTATTTCTGAGTCATGCAATATGCATGAAATAAAAAACGAGTGAATTATGTATGGTTGAAATAAACATTTGAAAAATAAGCATTTCAGTAAATGAAATACAAGAGCTAAGAAATCCCCATTTTAATCATTATGAGAAAAATTCTCTTATATTAAGATTATGCAAAACATTGATAAAGTACAATGTTTTACAACACATAACTTCAACAATATTTCCAAAGGAGAAAAATGTTGGTCCCTTTATCTATAGTAATATAGTAAAACAGAAGCTTAATATTAAAAAAAAAAAAGAAATAGCAAATGAGAGACATAACATGAAAATTCTATTTGATCAAAGAAATCGCAACAGTATTAAATATTTAAACATAATATAATGTATAACAATATGGCAAATAATAAATTTGAACAAAATTAAATTCAACAGACATAAGTGGCAAAATAATTTAAAATGAAGTAAAATTCTAGTAAAAAAACTAAATTTGAGAAAAAATGTTATAATTTATTAAATAATTAATAAAAGCAAAATTTATAATATTGATTTAAACAATATTTCAATTATATCTGAAATACTTCAAGTACATACAAATTTTTAAATCAAGTTCTTTGAAAATTAATAAGCACTATAGTGAGAATTTTAAATGAAGCTACATTTATGAAAACTAAGTTTTTACAAGTTACATTACCTATAATTGGTAAAGAACTAAATTTTGCTTTAAAAAATAATTTAATAGTAAATAACTTAAAAAGTAAAATGTAAGTCAAATGTATATACATATATATTATAAATTAAAGTATACATTTGGTAGTGAAAATATTTGTAGGTGTGTGAAAGATACTCCATATACTTTTCAATTAAAAATTTTACAAATATGAAACTGTTTAAAAATTGCATGTATGAATACTAATTTATAATTTCACATTGAAAAGTAATTCATAGTATACAAGAGACTACATATTTGTAAATTTTATATTTAAATATTAAGAAAATTAAATACTGTAAATCAACACAATAAAAAATGCACTAAAAATATTCAACAAAGTTATAACTTATTTCAGCTATTTTTCAAGTGTATCATTTAGAGAGCAACAACATTCAATGTAAAATATATGCAAAGTATAATTATCATTACACTCCAGTTTTTATATATGTATATAGGTGCAATGCATTGGGAGATACATTAAACTCCTTAGTAGGCACATTATAATAAAGCCTGTGCAAGAGCATAAAATGAACAATTTTAGCTCTATTCAGACTTGTCTATTTTTCAAGATGTTGCAGAATTCTCTATTACATTTATCCACATAAATGCTTCCACATTACAGTTATTTAGTACTAATTACTGCTCAAGCCACGATGGTGAATTGGCATTAGGACTCTTCAGTTTAATATTAAACTGTTTCAATGTTGATTCTAGCATGTTTTGATTACCAGAGAAATAGGCAGAGACTGCATTGTGGAAAAGGAGCAGTTGCTTGTGCATTACTTTAACCTTAAAAAATATAAAAAATGACATCAAAACATTAAGTTATAAATAATGTTAAAAGAATAGTAGATATTATAATAAAATCATATTAGAAAGTATATAAGTTTGGGGAAAAAAGAATCACTTCAAGATTTCTTTTAACACGTTTCAGATGTGCTTAATGTATATGGTTTAAAACTGTTTTATGGCTAATCTTTAATTTTGGGGTGTATCATCAATCAGGAATTAAAGACAACTACATATTGCTCAACTTTAAATATTTCAGTGATTTTATCAACTTTTTTGATGATGTGCCAACCTGTATGAAGCACATCTTTAATATCAAAAATACTTGAGTGGAATCAATGGAAAAAAAATGCACACGGTTGTAACCGTATCAGGATAATTAAGATAATTTACGATTTCAGCAGCTGTTTGGCTTGATTTTTTCCCTTCATCTAAAAAAATAGTAAAATATACCAAATTTTCTCTTTTACTTCCATTAACCTCTAATAATTTACAACTGAATAGACCAAACAAAAAACAGCAAAAGAAATTTTTAATGCAAACGTCACTTTTCCAACAAGCATAAATCTGAAATTGTTTGATTGATATTTTACAAGATATCAATCATTACAACCTTTTATTGAAAAAAATAATGGAGCTATTTTTCCCCAAACAAATATTAAAATTGAAACTTATTTAGAAGATAGAAGAAAAATAAAACAAATTGTACAAACAGAATATTCAGAGTATTTTATTTTATAATTGACTGCAGTAATTATGAATTACAATACGGCACAATGAAATTTGATATATATATTATGTATGTAACAACAAACAAGACAAATTTATAGTTTTCAATTTTGTGATTTCATTTAATTTTTACACTAAAATGAAATATTTGGTCCAATACAAGAAAGAATTGATTCATACACAATTATTTTTATTCAATATAAAAATTAGAGAGAAACAATATACATCTATACTATATAATAATGAAATTTGTCTGATTATAGACTTAACTTTACTGGTTAGACTTAATCATTTCTTTGAAAAACTAAACTAATTTAAAAGTATTAACATTATAGCTATTAATAAACTATTTCAAAAACTGCACTTGAATTATTCATAACAGGCTTTCCTAACTTCAAACATTTCACAGGTGAAACATAATTTATAAGATATAGTAAAGGAAAAAAATTGGAATTTATTACAGAATATAAAATTTTTTGATTTTTCAGACATGTGGAAATATTATTTAATATATATTTTAATTAAAATTGTAGAGCCACTTAATACCGCAAAAAACTAAGTATTTTTCTCAATGGAACTAAAATCTTACAATTCTGGCTATTTTAATTGTATGAAATTTAATACTTGAAATGTACAAGAATTAAAATGGAATTCAAATTATATTTTAGTAACTCTAGGCAGATCAGATTGCTTTTTAGGCATGATTTTAAAAGGCCAACGTTTCCAGTGAAGCTAATATTGTATTTAGAAGAAATATTAAGATACATCAAAAATGGAACAGTATCTGGGAATTAGGTTACAATAAACTGGCTCATGGATAGCAAAATAATTCCTTATACCAATTTTTAGTTGAACTGATGATTCATGTTAAATCAGGCTATAAATCAAATTCTTTTATTGACAAAATCAGTGAAACAAAAATGAAAAGTAATTTAATAAGGATGAATAATTAGAAGAACGGGTAATTTACACACAGAAATGAACAAAAGTTATCTTTTGTGTTTTATTAAGAAGCAAAGTTTATTTCACCAAATAAATTTTTATTTAAAATTAATTAAGAGGATTTTTTTAAACACACACCAAGTAAAAATTAAGAAACCTAATTTATAATTTTATCAAACTTTAAAGAGCAAAATTAAATAGATAATAAATTCTATATATTGGCTAAAACCATTTTGACCCGTTAAATAATGAGCCATGCAATTGAGCACAAGAATTTTTTCAAGGCTATAACCCACTAATAGAATTGAAGATGGGTTTTTATACTTAGTAAGAAAACTAGTAATAAACTATGACATTAGATTTATATTCTTTAATTTTTGAAATCCACAAAAACGCCATTTTAAACTAAATATGTTGATTTTAATTTTTACATTATATTCATTGAGTAAAAAAATATACAGTTAATTGTTAGTCAAAATAGACAACTGCTATGAAATATACAAATTTTTTTCAACATGAAAACAATAAACGTTGATTCACCTTATTTTCATCCAAAAATTTCATCTTTATGGCAACATCAGCTCGAAGCTTTTCATATTTTTCTTTATGGGATGTAAAATTTCTTCTTGCCTCTTCAACTTTTGATGACATAACATTTCCCTGGTTATTTTGCATTAATTCTTCAAGATCATTTCTATAAGCATCATACTCTAATCTAAAAACAAGTGTGAATTAGAATATTAACCAATAAATAATTTACATTTCAATTACTAATAGAATAAAAAATTTAATGTAACTGTGTAAATATGCCACAAAGCATAAGAAAAGATAACTACATACATAATCATTTTCATAATTAACTAGTTCTACAGAAAGGGTATAGTGAAATTTTTCTACTTGCAATTAATGATAAGAAATAATTCTAATCAAGCCACATATTATTCAAACGTAATCATTGGTTAGTTTAATTGGAAATAACTTAGTTTTAAAATATTGTTAAATCAGGGTTGGTTTCTCCCATTAAAAAACTACAATTGTTGCAAGATTAAATGGTCATTTAACCTTGGATCCAGCTAATGAGATAATTGTGATTAGACAAATATAATCATGAAATGCAACATTAGAAATAATATGACAGATAATTGATTATTTAATGATGTCACTACTAATGATAAAATAACATTGATTTAAAATACAGGAATTTATTGGAAGAAAATGAATCATTTATTTTTTTAACTAGTTAAGAGTTCAGATTCTAACATGATATATTTTTTTGGAAACCTTCAAATGAAAAATATACTATCATTTTAAAATTTTTATGAAGTTATCTGCACAAAATATATTAATCAGAACATCCTTATATAAAGAGCATTTTGATTAAACTGAACACCTCAATTTGCTTATACTTAAGATGATATGCACTTTAATTGGTTTGTGGTACAATATTTATCCACATAGTTAATAAATTAAATATTTTCAATATAAACGAGAAAGTCTCAGTGCACTATCTAATAATAATTGTTTGAAAATTAACAAATCACCTTCCAAAGAAAGTAAAAATTACAAGAAAGCATCCAAGTCAAACAACATGCCAGTAAGATCACAGCTCTAATAACAATAAGCTATCTGATATAGATGAGGACTAATTAAAAGTTAGTAATATCAAAGCAGACTTATCAGGAAATATGACATTACTAATAGTCAACAAAAAGAATTGTAGAAAATTGAGTGATAAGAGACTGGAAAATATAAAAATGAAAGCTTCTAACAACTTTAAATAAAAATAGCTGACTTTAGAAACATTTTAATGAACATAACAATAATAGCTGATTCAATAATAAAATGTCTTGAATCAAACTGATGAGATTTTGGCTATTTTGTGCTTAGAGGTGGTAGTTTTTAAAATTTTTCATTCTTTTGCAGTCAACATATCAGGAGTAATGAAAATTCACTGTAAATACAAAGATATAGAGCCTGCCTGAATACTGACAAATAACATAAACTTTGAAAAGTGTAAAGATGTTAAATAGTGAAGTTATTAAAAATTATTACAATATTTAATAATCTCTAATTCTCAATAACTTCATGACCATCAAATCCCATATCGATAAAGTAAAACTAATGAAATTGGATCAACCATTTGTTTCTTTCACTGATTTCTAAATCATAAAGAAATTACAATGACAAAAGTTTATTTCCTTTGAAAACTCTTCCTAAAGGCAAATATATCAAATGAATTAACAAATCCATTACATTTTTATTTATTCATTCTAAATATATACAATTATTTCAAATTAATTTCATATACAAGAATTTCATATTTAAACAAAATTTTATTCATTAACAAAAAATTTTGTGTATACCAATATTTCAATTACTTAATATTTTATTTCAACACATTGAGTTCAAGAAGTTTTAATTTAAAGTGTTCAATGAATCATTTTAAAAATGCAAATAAATAAAATATTGTGCCAAGTGTGAAATTTTGTACACATGGTCTCATTAATTTTCATGTTGCCTCATTGTTTACAACATATTGCTCAAAGCACGAGAAGAGTGTCACTATTCATAATGATTCATTACATTTAAGAGCACTTTTCTAACCTAAGATCTAAATTCCACAAGAATGCACATTAATGTACATCAAATCGTTAATTAATAGAAGTAAATTTTTCTAGTCAATAGTAGTAAGTACATTTAACATACACCAAGCTGTTTTGTAATTCATAACATGAAAAGAATATTGACTGACTTCTTTCATTAGAGCATATGCAAACAAATTTTTACAATGCAAAAAAAATATATCAACATTAAAAGCTTTTAGCTTTGAAAATGAAAATTATAAATATTACAACGGAAGTTCAAAAAATTTTAAAGAATCTCATTAACTTTCATATTGTGTTTTTTTTTTCCCCAGAAATGAAACTTTAATTTTTAGAAATCAAAGAGATGAGAGTTATTTACAAAATTTTATGCAATGATAAATAAATTTTCTCTTTTGAAGGTCAACAGATCCTTACAACATCAAAAATTATGAATCACAACCTTTCTTATTACAATCATGTTAAACTTTAGAAATTTTGTACAAGTTCTTTCATTAGTTGCAATTCAATTCAACAACAAAAAAACATGGTTTTTTTTTAGTACAATAAATATATTTTAGTTTCATACTCAGAAATTGAAATTTCTTCTCTTTTATATACAATATCACCAATAGTTCTCAGAAATGTTAACAGATACAACATACCTGGCATTTTCATACTGTTTAACAGTAAGAAGAGTATCATCCATTGTCTTGTTACACAAGGTGTTTAAACTTGATACAAAAAAATTAAGAGCACCAAGAAGAGTTTCGCCATTTTTGCTTAAACTTCTTTGAGTATCAGCATTGTATGAAAATTCTTCTTGTAATTCAGGAGACTTATGAGATAATTCAGAGAAAGCTTCACCAAGAGCATGTTGTGTTTGAACAACATGATAAAAATGACTAGTAAGTGCACGAGCAAGTCTCAAAATATTACAATACTTCATTTGAGTATCTCGCAATAATTCAATCTGTGCTTCCATCTCAGCATCAATAGTCCTAGTTCCCTAAAAAATGTTTTGAAAATGCATGATCACATTCAAATTTATAAATAAGGTATTTCATAAAATATTTAAAGGTTTAATTTCTGCAAATAGTGTGGTAAAAGCTTTATGAGCTTTTACCACACTATTTTACAAATTTGAACTAAAATTGAACAGATCTCAGATGTGAACACTAAAATTTTCAGTAATAGAAATTTACAAAAAATTTTCAAGTTTGGTTTCATGATTCAAGAGGAAGTTCTTTTAATATAATCAGGTTTTTGTGTTAAAACAATTTGTATTTTATGTTTTAAAACTGTAAGCTTGAAGAATATTAATTTCTTATATAATTGTTTTCATTGATTTATCAATAACAACCATAAAATATATTCAACAACATCAAATTAATCATAAAATATTCAAGATTATGAATCATTTAAAAAGCAATCTTGGTGAACCACAAAGGGCAATATATGAAAAAAGAAGAAAATTTCTGAATGCCTACTTAAATAATTAAAATTAATAAATGGCTCATTAAATAAAAACATTTTTTCATTACAAGAGTTTTAAAATGAATTCAACACATTCCTCAACATCCCGTTATTGGGTAACCTAAGTGTTATTATCGGTTACTGAAAAAAACTGAATGATGAAAATTTAAAACAAACATTTTTACAAGTGTGAAATACTTTTTTCTAACAAAACTTAAAAAGTATTTGGAAAAATAATTTTAAATTTCAATACTAGCAGTGTCTTAGCAAGAAAAAAGCTAGTAGTTAAAATCTTATATATTTTATACTCTTCTTAATAGCTATTTTAATGAAAAAAAAAATTTCAAGTTTTAATTTAGGTGATTTGGTTAGTTTGTCGATCAAAGGTCACTTTTTGCACAAGTATTTTGCACCTACAGTTTAAAATGGATTTTGAACCTCTATGAAAATCCAAAAACATGCAAAGGAACTAAGCACTTGGAGTTACACATTATGCTGACCGCCTAATCAGGATATATGCTTTGCACCTGCATCTTCTTTAAAAAGGCTTGATACATGTCCATTTCAAAGATTTTTTATGCCCAAAATATGCTACACAGGTCCCTGAGCTACAGTTTGTCATTAAATTAAGTATTGTGCTAACTACAAACTAGTTATATTAGATAAATTTAAATTATCCAAATTCTAAAATTTAATCCTCTTTTTTAGGGGTATCAAAATGTTGAATTGAGTATTTGTTTTTTCTATTATCTCTTCATCACTTTCATTTCAGATATAACTTACAGAAATTACTGAAAAAACTATTATTAGAAATTATTTTAATAAAAAACAATTTTAAGTTAATTGTTGATTAACCAATTGAAGTAATACATATATTGATTACACTAAAAGTGTAAATTCTTAACAAAATTTCTTCACTATCTGTTCTGGGAACATACTACTTTTTAAAAAAAATTCTACATATTCATGCAAAAATTAATTCTGGAAACATTTTGCAAAACGTTTTCTTGAATTAAAATAGATACAAATGGCATTTGTACATAAACATACTGGCAGCTGTGAATTATTTGTTTACATTTAGTCAAATTTATTTATAATTGGTCTGACATTCTGTTTACTTTATACATGAGTGCTTATTCAACCAAAAATCATAGTTTAAAATGAATTCTAAGCATTTGAAAACCTCATGTTTGAGGGGAGAATTGAGCCCATGTATTAATGAATGAAGAGTAACACACTAACCAATCTTTTGCCAGCTTTGCACAAAAAAAAATATCTCAAATAAAAATTTGGTTTTACAAATATGTTTAAACAAAAGAACTTGAAATAATTAAGATTCAAGAAAAATACCAAACGTGTGTAACATTCATGAAAAAAAATTCCTAACGAAACAAAAACTTTAGATGGAGAAAGTAATTAACTGAAAAAAATAGGTAATTTTTCAAACTACTTATTTGCAAACTAGTATAAGGGACATAAAGTAATAATTTCCTGACAAATCAAATGAAATTTTGAATAAAAACTCAACACTGAAATAAACAAAAACAAACCATAGATTATGTAGAAGCATAGCAGAATTTGGCAATGAAAGTTATAATTCAGAAACTTACATAAATTTTTGGACCAGAATATTCCACTTAAATGATTTGGAAAATAGCTATTACAGAATTATCATGAAATAAAGACTATTTAACAATAAAAAATGAAAATTCCAATATCCATTAAAACAAAATAAAAGCTATTACATATATGAAGCTTTTTTCATTCCTCTACATAATCACCTCATATATTTTAACAATTGTGTAACAGTCAACTTTAGAATCCCATATTATACTCTTTTGGCAAAAATTTATAAAGCCAGATGAAAACAGCACTCTCCATCATTACTAAAGGTTTACTGCTTAGAGACAATTTTCAGCTTAGAGAAAGTGTAGAAATCACAAAAAACCGGATCCAGACTAGAGTGAATGATTAAAAATTTCCCATCAGAAATGACTTAGTAATTCTATGATTTGTAGTTGCAGTGTGAAGGGAGACTTTGTAATGAAAAAGTACAATTCCTCCAAAATGAATTTCTCACATCCTCTTTTGAACTTCTCTAATTATATATTGCATTATTACTACACTTAACTATGTGCAATAAACATATAAAAAATAAATGTGATAAACATTTTACTGGTATCAGTAGTATAATATAAAATTATATTAATTGTTAGCTACGAAAATTTTCATTTTAACATTCTCAAGCAAGATAGCAATTTCTTAGATTTTCTTTTTGAAATATTAGACACTTTTCATTGAAAAATCTGTATGCCTGAAATAACTGAATACTCCCTTAACTTTTTTCTTCTAATTTAAATTTCAGATTTCATGAGAAATTCAATATCGAGGTAATTATGACTAAGGTATTATTCTGTTTAAGAAAATAATCTTCATTAAAAATTAAAAAAATATAGAAAATCATAGTTAATTCATGAATTTTTTAATGTGTATGCACATTGTAAACAGTTTTTTACATTAATACCATGATAAATATTGTACATGGATTTTAAGCATTTCCACGTACTAAGAGTTTGAATGCCAACATCTGATTAACAATGATTTCAATAACACCAAAATGAACTGTACATTGCATTGAGAAATTCAACTTCCATTCAAAACATTCATAATGAATTACCATTCAGGCTTTTCTAAAATTAGTTTCAAAATGAGTTAACATTTGACAATGCATGAATACACCATTCAGGTGTTTGGGATACTAGGAAAATAACTACAAAATTTTTTAAAAAAATCTACTGATTTCACATAAAGTTCAATGATTTCTTTTATAATGTGAAAAAGAAATGATGAAATGATGTTCCGTCCATATTTTTCAGATTATAATTATACTTCAAAACTTTATACTGATAATATTTTATTACTGAGATATAATGAAAGCATTTTAAATATTTGAATTTCTACAAGACATTTAATAATAATTTGAAATATCAAAAAATTACCTTCCCCAATTTTTCAGATAGTATTTGTCGCGTACATTTGTATGTAGATATACTCCATTGTTTGATAGAATCAATTTTGGAGTGTGCTGGTTTTGTCACTCGCGCTTTATTTTCTTCACCATTTAAGGCAGGGCTAGGACTACTTAACGGCACTGAGGTACTTGCTATAAAAATAGAAAATTAATGAATTGAGCTTCATCAACATGAGTTGACACAAAAAAACATTATAAATATGATTTATAACAGTAAATAAATTAATTTAATACAAAAGCAAACTAATTCTTATTGTTGCTTTACAAAATAACTCTACAAAATAAAACTATAATGATTGAAAAACAAAGTTGAATTTCGATAACATTAGTAAATCAAGACTTTAAAATTAAGACTCAATTTTCATCTTCTGAAAACTCACATAACTACGCATTGAAAAACAATATAGAAAACTACAAATATAATTTCCCATAAATTAAGTTATTTTGAGATTTGAAGAAAAAACTTTATTCAAGAATGAAAAGCAGTTAGATTTTATTACATTATATGACTAATGTGTGATAACAGTTTAATTATACAAAATAAACATTATTTTATTATTATTTACAAATGCCTGTCGTTTGGCCGCTAGGTCATGTAAAATAAACATTACAATAATTAAATTTTATTACAAATAAATGATTAAGCAAAAGCTTGATTCTAAGAAAGCAATAATGAATATTTCTATTTGGTTTTAACACTGGATGCTAAAATTTTACATCCTTAAGCTATTTCCTGTAAAAGCAATATTTATTTCCTATATTTTACAGTGCAGCATCATTGATACATAATTATTTTTATGCCAAACAATTTTTGTCGCTGAAATTGTTACATTTTTCAAAAAGCACTATTATTTACTTAAGGTAAACCTTACTTTCTACTTTTCAGTTTAATGTAAAAAATATTCCCCCCTGCTTTTATTGATTCACACTACTTTCATTTTTAATGTTCACTTTAGATAATATATAAAACCTGAAAAGATGATTTAGTACAATAAATCTCAACAGTTCCATCTAATAGGCATCTCTCTGACAAAAGTAAAAGCTCTTTGAAATAATTTTATTCTTTCTGAATGAATAAGGAACAGTTTGTGGTTTAATGTATATCAAAATATGAACCTTAGAGTAATATAAAGTGCAAAAAAAATATATTGAATATTTATTATTCTTCATTTCAGATATATTCAACTACTCTAGAATGGAAAAAAACATATGTTATACTTCCAAAAAGGAATTAATTGCAGATTAATTAAATAGTATTAAATAATTACCATGGCAAAATGTTACTTTAGCTTCTAAGAAAATTAATGCACCACAAAAAAATGCAGCAAAAAACACACACACATTCCAGAAATATTCATCATTTCTAAGATGGCGACAGTACTGCAATATAGTTTAAACAAATATTTTACCCCAAACACATTAAGTGTTAGGTATTTTATTTTTCAATGTATTTATGTTATTAAATTTATTTCATGAAATAGATGCAAATGTTCACACTTTTATTTACACACATTTTGCTTAGTTATTTTAAGTTATAAATTCTGAATCTTTAAGTTATAAATTAAACATTTTAATTTTTATTAATTATTTAGCTTGAGAGAAAAAACTTTTTAAATTGTTTCGCAATAAGCAGAAAAATTAAGTATTTTGTTAGCAATGTTTTCTAAATTTAATAACTTCCTGAATTTATTAAGCTACAAAATGAACCACAATTTTTTAATCGATACATAAATTTTATTATTTAAAAATGATAAAAATTTAAACAAATAGTGCTCAATATTTTTATCAAAAAATTAAATAAATAAAAATAATTTTAACTACTATACCATTAAAATGAAATTTAAAAAACAAGTATAAAAACTTTAGCCAAGAAAAGTTGGAGCTAATCATTAATAGAAAAAGTTAAAGAGAGGTAAAACACGATTTATTCACAAATTTCAAGTAAAATCCTATGGTTTGTAACTTGTTTGGTGCAATTTTCAAAAATGTCACTGATGGCAAAATTACAATATTTCCCAATGCCAAATATCTAAAAAGCAATAGCCTACCAAATCTGGCCAAATCAACAACAAGTTGCAGTAAAATCATAGCTTTCAAAATCTCGATTGAGCTATATTTCCAACTTTGAGTACTCCAATATTGCACTATTTTTGATTTCAAATATCAATTATTTTATATTTACTAAGTAAAGAGCTACAGAACTAAAAACTACAAACTTAACTACTAATAATTTACAAAATTTACAAATAACAAAACAAATATATATCTCTGTAAGTCAATACTATTATTCGTAATCAGACAAAAAATAATTATTTTTTAGATTTTCTTTTAATTAAACAAAAAAATAAAAATCCTTCAAAAATATAATATTTTGTAACATAGCAAAGCAGATATTAACAACTATGTCATAAAACAATAACATAAATAACATACATTTTTATGAAACTCAGGTTTCTAATTAACTGGGTACTGTGAAGCCCATCAAAAAAAATAATAACACATTATTCTAGTTATTATGAACTTTATCACACTCCTAAATTTTGCCAAAGTTTGAGTTTGTAAAAGAGCAAAACTTTACATTCCCAGACCATTATGGACTTTTAGAAAAGTACCGAAAATCTCTTTAGGTATATGGATCATAGTTAAAAAATCCTACATCTGTTCTATTTACACAACATGCTTCGAGGATGATATATTCCATAACCTCACAAAATTAAGGGGAAAAAATTGTTGAAAGTGAGAGATTTAAGCAATTGATTTAGTTGGAATTAAATAAACTCCAAATATATATTTTAACTGTTTAATAAACATAATTGTTTTATAGTAAAGCTGTTTTAAAAATATTGCTTATACGTTATAAATAATTATAAAAATACATATATAGAAAAAAATTGCACAGAACAAATAATCTGATTTTTGTAAAATATATGTATCTGTAAAACTTACCAGGAGCATTTGCTTGCCAAGATGATGTAGTAGGAAGTGAAGAAGGTGGAATTGCTGAACGCTGCAATGGTATATTATTTGAATGATAATCCATGTGAGATGGAGAACCAGAGTGAACTGCATCTGGACTATCATTCAATGAAGGAGTATTGTTCAAAGCTTCTCTCATATCCTGTCCAAGACTGACATTTTCTAAGGCAGATGGGCCATTAGTGGCAGTTGTTCTGGACATCACGAACTATTTAACAAAATGAAAAAATAAATAATTATAGAGCAATTCTCTTGCAAATAAAGTATAAATAAATTATAGAAAAGAAGCTTTCTATCTATTACAAGACAATATTAACAAATAAATTAATATTTTATAGAAATGGATCCTTATGAGGAATCTAATGGTGAATTATGTTGCAAAGCATTAATAATAAATTCCTAAGTCAAATTATAACAGAAAAATGCTGCAAATTATAATTCAGAAATTTGTCTGTATAGAAGTACTACTGCTACAGTAGAAAGCTATTTTTCATAATGAAATGGATTGAACATAAGCAAAATGTTATATATTCTTACAATAGTATCATATCAACAGCATAATATTAAAAATAATTTACTGTTATGTTCAATGCAATTTAAACAATTTTTAAGTATCCACCATATATTGCTTTCCAATAAGATTTTTCATAGAAAGTGAAATTATTACAACTTCTTGCACACACAAATAGAGACTGAATTATTACGCTAAAGAGTAGAGAACTGTTGGAAGGGTAAAATGTGACAAGCGTGCGATAAAGTGCGGCAAACTGGCTTAATGGTTTCGGATTACGTATGCAAGATGTGCTTTTCGTTTTATGAGGTAACAATATCTAATGGCATGCGCGTTTAATGAATAATCTTGAAGTATTGAGTTTTGATATTTGATTTTTAGAATTTGTATGTTGCTTGTGAAAGATATTAATAATTATGGATGATATATTGAATTACACTTTATTTATTGAATATATGTTGAACAACTTAACTCCTACCTTGCAGAGTATGTCTGGAGACGAAACCATCGAGAAAATAGTTGAGAATTTTTTCGATGCTATAAAAACTATTTATTCGCCGGCCACATATGACAAATTCAAATCCATTCATATTTAGAAACTCTAGTTTTTATAAAAATGTATGTTCACATAAGCAGGGGTGTTTGTGGGACCCCTAAATATCCCCGGAAACTATTACAGACTTACTAACGACATTTTGGAGTTTCGAGAAAGGGGGGGGAGAAATTAAAAATTACAATTATGAAGTATTGAATGACCCAATTATTGCGTTTTCTGCTTTCAAAGCAAACAAAATTACCCAGATCAAAATAAATAATTCATTATTCCTACTTCCTTTTGAACGACGATCCCCAGAATTTCCGGTATCGAAGTTCAAAATCCCCGGAGCACAAACACCCCTGCATAAGTAAATACATCTTTAAGTATGTTGTAATGGATGCTTCATGTTAGTGTTAGATTGTGACGTACTGAAATTTTTTAAAGTGGGCGTAACTGCCCAGTACATTAAAGTTCATGTTTATTAATTATTTATTAAAAATGAAATTTTTTAACATTAGAAGTTTAGCTTTTTTGCCCGGTTGTCACTGTACTAGATAGCGCTACACTAAAGTTCTTTTTTTACAGTGGCTGCAATTGTCTGGTATATTAAAATTTGAGTTTAATAAAAAATTAAATTTTTTAACGTTAGAAATTTAGCTTTATTGCCAGGTTGTCACTGTACTAAATTATTTTTTTCTGAATTTATTTTTAAATTCAGAAAACTGAATACTACTGAAATTATTTTTAAGGTGAGCTACTGAAATTATTTTTAAGCTACACTGAAATTATTTTTAAGGTGAGCGCAATTGCACTTTATATTATAATTTGAGTTTAAATAAAAAATTCGTTTTTAGTTATTAGACTTTTATAATACTTCAGTAGTACTTAATTATAATTAAATATTCAAAATTTGAAAAAGCACGCAATTTCAAAGTTGAAGTTCAAACATGATCTGTATTGGTAGCCGGATAGTGCGCATAGTGACGTAATTTAGGTTTGCGACATAGGTGTGGATGCCTTATTGCGAAAATTGGAAATCACGCCAAACCTGTTCAGTTCCATCGTCTTTTATCAATTATTATATTTAAAAGAAACAATACATACTGTTCTTGACCAATGTATATTTGTCATAAAAGCATTAGCATTCCCTTCTTTTTAAATATTTTACCTCTATTAATAAAACTGTATTTACACACAGACAAATCCTAACATAAAATTTTAAATAAACTATATTATTTTGTCACTGTCAAAAATATTGTTATATTAACTTAATAAAGGATTTTTACTACAAAGTTCTGTAAGGTTTTAAGCTTGAATAAATGTTTAAACAAAATTGATGTTTAATCAGATAAAACAAAATGATTTAAAAGAAACAAGATTGGTTTGGTTTGTTTGTAGCTCAATGATAATTTTTGCATGCAGGGGCTAGATGGACTGGGAACTAAAGTTTAAAATAGATTCTGAACCACTATAATGAAACTAGAGTTCAGTGAATTTGTCTAATATATCTAATATTTTTTAATTTTTGCAACTCAATTAGAGTGCAGTCATTTATTTCAGGAAAGTTTAAGAAAAAAGTTTAAATAGCATTTTATATCAACAAATAAGCGATAAATATTTTCTAAAAATTTCTATTAACATAATAAATAGCTGAAAATATTTAATACTTAAGTGCATAAATAAAGTAGTGGTAAAGTAAAAACTATTAAGTAATTTAAATGAATAAAATTAGTTCATAATCTCTTCATGATATTTTATACCAATATATTATTTAAAGCTAGTTAAAAATAGAACTCCAAAACAAATCAAAATTATAGTAAACAACAGGAATAATAAATCTTTTTTCTGATTACTGGTGTTAAGGAATTTATCAAGTTAAGCACTATATTTCAAGTTATCAGAACACAGATTTATTGTCCCACATTTACAATAGTGAGCAGGCATAAGCTTATCTAAATTTTGAAAAGATTGTCGCTCCACAAGTATGAAGTAAGTGCTTACAGGAAAGGTAGCAACTAAGAGTTAATTCAATTGAGCTTAAAAAATTTAAGTATTGTGTTCCAGTCAATTGTCGAAAGCATCCTAGATCATGGTTGCCAGCCATTTAATATATAAATATAAAATGCATTTTTATTATCCATATACTCATTTTATTTTTAGTTCTTTTTCTTCAATCTATGCAAATATAATCCTTACTCTGTTTGTACCCCAAATTTTTGTCCAGGTATTGAATAAAAGACAAAATCATGAAATGAAACAAAACTTATATCAGAATGTTGGGTCTCTAGCTAAATTAAAATAAAACAAATTTTCATTTTGAAATTTCAATTACAGGTTTGTAATGAATTTAAAACATAATTAACACTGATTTATAACAGTTATTTTTTTATCTCTCAATGTAATTAATTTAAATTATGTAGCATATTTCTTTAAGATTCTTCTTTTCTAAAAGTATGAAATTATTTTTCCTTTTAAAATTGTCATCAAAATGTTATTGCTGCGAGTTGAGGAAATTATAATGCTGGATCCTGTCTTTCTTACTTTTCCACAGTATAATTTTATACAAAACGTAATACTTACTATTTATTTTAATTAATATTTAACTCTTCAACATGTGCATCATCATCTTTTTTATATATCAGCTGTCAGAAATTACTTGGAATGTGGGTAAAGAGAGTCCCTATTTTGATATTTAATAACTTCGTAATTAAAGTTTTCAAACATTGTATAACTCACTCAATTTATTTTTACTTAATTTAGAAGTGAAATTCTCTTTTGTGATGCAAAACATTTTGAGATACTATTATTAAATTATTTTACAATATGTATGCTTTTGTGGGCTGAACTCAAGACATTCACATTTTTATATTTAAATTGAAATTTTAAAGTGATTTTTTTAAATTCTTTGGATTTTTGTTTATTTCAATATGATAATTTATGTATATTTTATTAAATACAAAGACTGTCTAATGCATGTTTTACTCCTGTTCTCATTGCATTAATTCAGAGTTATGAGTAGACAGGATCCCTGAAATTTAGAAACGAATTTTCTTCAGGTAAAAGCTAAATTAATTGAGTCAAGGGTAGTCAGGTGTTTGTTATAAATTTACTAATTCAGATTTAAAATGATTTCAAATGAATGCAGTAAAATGGGTACATTCAACTAGTTTCATATACTTATTTCAAAATGCATTATTTAGTGATAGAACAATTACATAAATTTTTGTTTCCTTTTATTCAAACTGAAATAAAACATAACAAATTTAAATACTAAACACATGTAACATTATTTGTAACTATAAGTCATTTTTTTCATACTAACAGTAATTAATGCACAGAAAGCTAATCATGGTATTATCATTTTCACTGTTTTTCTCACTATAACAAATTTTCTATATAGAACAGATTACATAAAGATTGTTGATAAATATTCTAAACAAAATTAATCATCAAATATAAATCTGGTTGAAAATGATCCTTTAACTGAATTTTACCTGTTAGTGAAGATGTTAAATTGGCAAATTATTGAGGCAGAATATATTCATATAACAAATTTCAAAACTTACACGTAAATTATTGTATTCTCTATTCTACCATAACTTCTGATATACCCAGAAATTGTTCAGTTCTGAAAATTCTTATATTTACAAATTGTAATTCATTAAAATTAATAAACAGTTTATTTATAGTAGAGTTTAAAAAATAAATTAAAATTTTAAATTTCAAAATTCTAAAAATTTAAATCTTCAGTTTATTTTTAATCAGAAACTCTAAGATATTTATTCAATTAATGAGTTTTAAAATTTCTAACTTCAAATTTCCTAAACTCATTATGTTTCAAACATGTGAGAATTGAAAAATTGAAATTACATTCTTTTTAAAGATGATCTAATATTAAATATTTTCAATGCTATTAAAACAGTTTATTGGGCAGCAATATTTGATAAGAATTACACAACACATAAGATGAGTATACTCACTCTCTTTTTCCATATGAATTCATTCAAATGAGTTACAAGCATTTAATATGTTAAGGTATTATAGTTAAATTATAATAAAGAAATTTTGGAAGTACACATTTTATGCTGGTTTATTGAAACAAATTATTATAAAAATATTACTTATATTCCTCAGCTGTTGACTTTTACTCAATGGCAATGAAGACTTTTAAATGTGCATTAGCTCAATTAGTTTTTTAAAAAAAAAACTCAATTATTTATTTTTTATCATATTTTCTAATCCATATATTCTCATGAATCATGTAAAATTAATTTTCTAACATTCATCATGAGAAACTTTGCTTGGTAAATAAATAAATAATAATATTTAATCCTTTTAGAAGAAAGTCATATTTTTTATAAAACAATCTGGTAATAGCTCCATGGTACAGTTTTTAAGTCTAGCAAATTACTTTATCATGTAATAAAAACATAATTTTTTTTGCAGTAATATACAATCAAACAAAATGATCAATTAATTTATTAACAATATTAGTTCTGAGTAACTGATGCAGTGCATTTTATTATATTGCCTAATGGAATACTTAACACAAAGCTTAGCCAAGACATATGCCTTAAAGTGTATTTAAAACCAATACATTCACGTTGAAGGACAGAATAAAACACACAAAACACCGAAATGAAGAGCCACAAAGTTTGTTGGAAGAGATACAAAACGAATTATAATCCAATATTTAATAATAAAGTACAGAGATTGATTAGAAAATTAATACGAGATATATTACAAGATATACAAATAATGGCAGTTTAAAAAACTTGTTATACAAATTTATTTTAAAGTATGAATAAATAATTAAGCAAATTTGTACATCAGATTCATTTTGTGGAAATAATAAAATACTCATAACATACACTTAGCAGTAAGTAGCGATAGAGAAAACCACACACACACACACAATGAATTAATTCTAACTCTTCTATATTCTATAAATCATAATTATTACAGAGTTTGGCATTTTCCTAAATCATAAAACATTTCATAATAGTTATTCGAGACAAGGTTTTTTAGATAATTATTTTAAATAAAAATCAAAATATAGTTAAAAGTCATTAAGTAGGTGATGTGATGAAAATATTTACACAGCTAATACTTACTATTAATTTAATCACAATATAATTTAAAATTAAATCACAATATATTTTTAAAGGAAAACAACAGTATAAGACATTTAAAGAGAAACACTTTAAAGAGAGACACAAAATTTTTAGTGTATAACCTGATAAATTAACATTTTACTAACAAAAATTTCAAGTTTATTAACATTAAATAGAAAAACCAACTGAAAAATCAAACAGTATTTAAATTACTTAATCCCTTGCTTTTACAAAAAGAATAAATGTTTATCAGTTAGTACAAATGTAACTTTTTGAATTCTAAAAAAGTCCAGCTTTACCAAAAATAATTTAAAATTTAATGTAGTACACAGCTTTAAATCAAAACGAATGAAAGCATAGATCAGTAATTAAATGTAATTGCGGGTGAGAGAAGTAAAAAATAATAAAACTATTAACAATAATATATGAAGAAACCAAAACGCAGGCATAAATATTTGATAAAAAATTTTCGCCAGTGAAAAATATATGTAAAAATTATGCAGTAGTTTGATAATGTGCCAAATAATTCAATCATTACGTGAAGAATTACAATAATCAATTTCAAAAGCAGCTGTTAAAACATGATCAATTAGCAAAATTTAAAAATAGTAACTAACATGACATAATTACCCGGCGTTTTTAGTGCGATTAGCTAAAAAATACTTCAATAGTTTTCTTTAATAAGTAAAAACTAAGCAATTTAGAATATGATACAATAAATACCGGCAATTTTATACACACATTTTAAGTTCAAGACTCAAAATTTATATATCAACTTTCTACGGATTAGACAAGTAACTTTCATAAAAATGTTTAAGAATATAGAACGTCAGTAGGAATATAATTAAGGGAGAAAAAATACTGTTTCATATCAATATATAGAAACTGATTAATATACTTACACTAACTAAACGAATACCGTGTATTCGAAATTTAAGTTCAGCAACGGCACACAACAAAACAAACAATTGAGGGAAACGTCAATTTAAGAAGCTGTTGCCATTTCGGTAAGAAATTTATGTACTAAGGATAAACTCCAGATTTTAAAAACCTTTACATTAATAGTAAAATGTTTGCAATTGTTATTAATAGAAATAACAGTCATAGAATAAAGTCGGCTTTTTGAGAGGCGTTTCAAACTTAGAAATTTTGTACGATTAAGTGTTTTATTCTTAAAAGATTAGTGTTGAAGTGGAACTAATTATCAAATAAAGATTTAAACGAAATAGTCTTTTTCAAGACTTTTCAAAAAGAATTAAGTATTTTTAGTACTACAAAAATTTTCTAAACGATTTATTTCGTTTTCTTGACGACGATGGAAAAATGATGGACGAAGATTCACATATTCAGTTTGAAGAAGTTAATCGCTTTCCAAAAATAAGTGATGTAAAGAATTTACTTTATGAAGATAATATTGACTGTCAAATTCAGTTGGCTGCTGATAACGGAGTAAGCAATTTTTGTATATTGTTTTCATCATGTAATTCTAATAGTATTCCAAAAAAAACCAGTCGCATTAAAATCCGAAATACTTAATTTAGTCGAGCATCATAGTGGTATTATCGAAGCTCGCAATACCAGATTAGGAAAACTACTTATAAGAACCAACAAGGTTAAAACAGCTTTGGAGATATGTAAAATTAGCAATATTTTAAATGTACCAGTAAAACCTTTTATTCACCAAGACCTCATAACTACAAGATTCATTTTGAGAGACATTCCTGTGGACTTATCCTTGGTAAGCCTAGCAGAAGAAATTTCCCTAAATAATCTTAATGTAAAAAGTATTCGAAGATTTACAAAGAAATATTCTCCTGAATTAACTGAAACTGTATTTGTAAATGTGTATGGACATAATTTGCCTGCAGAGATTACTTTATTTTCTCAGTAGTAAATATCTACGAGTTCATTGATAATCCGAGACAGTGTCCAAAATGTTTTAAGTTTACACATTCTCCTCAAAAATGTCAAATCGCTACTCCAATATGTCGCAATGTGGTGTATCTCATGTTGATCAGTTGTGTCAGATATCAGCACCTATTTGTTGTAATTGCAAAGGTTCACATTCAGCTAACTTTATAAATTGCCCAGTCAGGTTAGAAGAAAAGAGGTTTCTTAACTTTAAATGCAAAAATCACCTATACACAGAAGCTCGGCGACAATATCAGTCAAATAAAACTTCTCCTAGCTATGCCGATGAGGCAAAAACTAAGGCAACTGAACCATCCTTATCGCGTAAAGAAATAGAAAGTTTAATAAACCACACAGTTCAGACTACTGTAAAGGCAACGTTTCAAGAATTAAGGAAGATAATTGAAGAAAAATTGATAATCCTATCTAATAATCAAGATGAAATGTTCTCAAAACTTATGGTGACTGTTCAAAAGTTAGCCGAATCCCAGTTGACTTCGCGGGAATTATCCTCTTCACCACGTAGGAAAACTAGTTGAAATAATGCAAATACAAAAAAAAATCGAATCATCAGAGAAGGTAAAATTACATCATTCAGTTTCTAACAAAAATGAAAGTTCTAATAAAGAAAGCGAAATTCTCATACCAGGAAGTGATATAGTGGAAGAACTATATCGGATTCACTAAATATCAGTTCGGCAAAATATAATAGAGTTAGAAATGTTTAAAAACTTTTACTGATTTTAAAGCATGTTTTCTCTAATATCATGGAAATCTCGCAGCATTCTCAACAAACGCCATTTTCTAAAACTCAAGTTTTTTGCCAATGCAAATGTAATTGCAATACAAGAATCTTTTCTAAAGAGCATTAAACACTTTAGCTTATCAAATAAGATCATATTTAGATCTGATAAACCTGATGGAAGAGGAGGTGGTCTGATTTTGGGTGTCGATAAATTTCTTCCCGCTCGAATGATCTCAATACCTGGGAATTTGTCAGACGGGAGAGAAGTTCTTGCTATACAAATCTCTATATGTAAAACAAACCTCTCTATTATTAACATGTATATTCCTCCAGGTAAATTCTCTACTCAATGGATTCAAAACGTTCTTCAAGCAGTAGAACCTTCCTTTATCATCGTTGGGGATTTCAATATAAAACATACCTCCTTAGACAGCTTTTCTAACTCACCACAATCCAAAGAATTTCTAAATTGGCTGATAGAGAATAACATATGTATTCTAAATGATGATACTCCTACTCATTTTGGTTATAATCAGCTATCATCCCTACTAGACTATTGCTTAGTTTCCCCTGATATTTTTAGTCTCTGCTTACACCAAATTCATCCAGACAGCTATAGCAGTGATCATCTTCGAACGCATACTTCTATTAATTTTAATGTACCGGAAAAGGAATTCCAATACTATCGAGCTCGTATCTTATGGTCTAGATGTCTCGATTCTCTTAATAATCAGATTTCATCTTCTGGTATCAGTTCTTTTCAGCATTTGTATAGCCTTTGTAATAAAAAAATACGTAATAATCTTAAATGGCAGGTTTTTAGGCAGAAATCATATCCTCCATGGTTGTCTTCAAGATGTAATTTCCTCTTGTGTAAGAAGAGACGATTATGGAGATTGGCAAAGAGTTCTTGCAGTAAGAATATTTGGATCAAGTATAAGCAAATAGCAGCTCAGCTCCGTCAACTTATTGTATTTCTTAGCCGTAAGTATTGGGATGATACGATTAATTATGCCTGTTCATCTAAAGATATTTTTCACATACTTAAGCAAATTTCTAGTAGATCTTCTACTTCACCCACTTCTCACTTCTTGTTCAAAGTTGGTGACACGTTCATCTCGGATTCCCAGGAACAGGCTAACCTTCTCGTAAGTTACTTTTCAAGTTCTCCTATTTCGATAGGAATTCCTATAGATTTAAGCTCAGAGATTTTCTATCAATATAATATGGATTTTACATTAGCAGAGCTTAAGGGTGCTATAACTAAGAAGCACTCAGCTGTTGGTCCTGATCACATGTCAAATAAAATGCTTAATGATTTATCTTCTTCATCTCTTGAGTGTCTTCTCTCTCTTATCAATGACTCATGGTATTCAGGAAGCATTCTCAGCAATTTGAAATATACCACAGTGGTTCCCATTCCTAAACCTAATAAACCTCTAAACGGAATATCATCTTACAGGCCTATTTCTCTCACTAGCAATTTATGTAAAGTGGTAGAGAGAATGGTTCTTAAGCGTCTTCTTAACCATACAACACTGGAAAATTTCTTTCGTCCTCATCATCACGGGTTTCTACGTTATAGAGGCTGTGATAGTATTCTATCCATGATACATCATCATATAATCTCTGCAAGATCACAAAAGAAATTTATTGTTTGTGTATATTTTTGATATTTCCAAAGCATACGATTCGGTTTGGCATGATGGTTTAGCTTACAAACTTACGCAAGCTCATATCACTGGCAGAGCCACAAAATAGATAATGAACCTCATACAAGACAGATTTTTCAGAGAGAAATGGAGGAACACTTTTTCAAATGAATTAAAATCTTACAGGGGTGTTCCACAGGGAAGCGTATTATCGCCTTTCCTATTTATGATTTTTATGGCAGATATTTTTGAAGTAATTCCGGAAGGGGTCTTATGCTTCATTTATGCTGACGATGTGTTTCTTTTGTGCTCTGCTTTAACATCTGATACATTAAAAAAATATGCAATTGGCTCTACACAAAGTTAGCCAATGGTGCGAACAATGGATGTTGACCACTGTTCCAAACAAATGTTCTCTCATACACTTCTCGTCTAGGGGAGACCTTGGAGACATTCAGTTGAACTTTGGTAATCAACTGATCAAGTCTTCGCAACATATGCGTATTCTTGGTATATATTTTTCCCATAACTTGTCTTTTAAACACCATTTTCTGCAGAAGAAAAAGGCGCGCATGAAGAAACTTAATGCATTGAAAGCTATTGCAGGATTAAAACGAGGTTTGAGAACTTTCCATCTGTTAAATATCGTAAATGCCTGCATTTGTGGAAGCATCAACTATGGGTGCCACATATTTTTGTCTGCAAATAAGATTGATAAAAAAATTTTAGATGTCATTTATCATTCAGCGCTCCGAATCGCTACTGGGCTAACAAAATGGACTCCAATTCCTATCCTATACCAAGAAGCGGCAGTACTTCCATTATCATATCGCCAAGAATTGCTTTCCCTAAAAATGTATATTCAAAATATTAGTTTAGATTTAGAGTCTCCTTGTGCGAAATTGTGGAAATCATTATCATTCAATCATATCAACAAAGGACACCCTCTTGTTTTTCGTGCCAGAAATTGGCTTAGCTCTCAGGGAATTAATGAAATAAACATAATGAGGTCATCAAGATTTCGGACTACGGACTTTTCCAACGTAATGTTTTCACTAACAGATGTCCCATTTCAATCTAAGAACATTCCTAGTGAAATTATAACAAAAATATTCAAAAACTACTATCATACAACTTGGACAAATCATATTTTAATTTTTACAAATGCTTCAAAGAAAATGTCATATCTTGGTTTAGCAGTCTTTAATTGCACACAAAATTATTTCTTATCTGGAAAATTTGCATCCCAAAATACAATTTTCACTGCCGAATTCCTAGCTATTTTACTAGCACTGAAAAAAATCTGTACTAAAGCTCACAACTATGTGATACTGTCTGATAGTTTTTCCTGTATCTCAGCTCTATTACGCATCTCTAAGGAATCTCCAACAGTAATACAGTTAATTAGATCAGCAATCATCTATGCAATGCCAATTTGCAATTCAATTCATTTTGTATGGGTTCCAAGGCATTCTGGAATAGACGGCAACGAAAGAGCTGACTGATTTGCTGAATCTGCACTCCACAGACAGTATATTGACGAATCGATTTCTCCAGATGATCTCGCCCGTTACGCTAGGATTCATTTTATAAATTCTTATCTAAAGGAATGGCTGAACAGCAAGTATTCTAACAGTTTTGCTCACCTGCTATCTATAAGGAACTGGCATCGTCTCCTTCCAAAATCTCGTATGGAAGATGTCTGGATTTCTAGGGTTAGGACTAGGTCAATTCCAACAAATGCGTTACTGGCACGATTTAAATTATTTAATACAGACAAATGCACATGTGGAGCGGTCGAAACTATAGATCACATATTACTTCAATGCCCCCAATACAAGCAGATACGAGAGCTCCTTCGCCAAAGAAATGGTATTGGAGCGTTATCCTTCTCTTGGTTGTTTGAACTATCCGTAAATCCTTCCAATAAAATCGAATGCATCGTGGATTTTATGAAAAGAACTAAAAGGTTTTAACCTTTAAGATGGAAATTCGGCACTAAAGTTCATATTCGAAGAGTTTATAGTAACTCCCATAGTTTCGTTTGTTAATCAACTTCATAAATCGAGCCTATAAATGCATTTGATGGTAAACCGATTCTACTATTAGAAGTAAGTGAATAAATTCTGCCATGCTTTCTTCCTGGAAAAGTGAAGACTGTATCAACGAGAGTATATTGTATCAAGTCTTATATAAAATCTAGTATCAATTTATAAAAATTTATTAACTGATGCTTTATTATCAATGTGAGCTAAAAGCACTTTAGCATAAAGCTATGAAAATATACTTTGAAAAAAAAAAAGAAATAACAGTCATACACATAGTTAAAGTTAGAAATCAAAATCATCAACATCATAGTTTATTCTGCAACTTTTTAGTGTGATCATGAACGCAATATACCACATTCGAAAAGATAGCCTGGTTGGTGAAAAATGTGTTTATAATCCAGAACTAATGGACGATCAGTGAATCTAAAATTCTTATTTCATAGCGACCGTTTAATTAAGCTTAATCAAAAACTACAGGGGAAAAAATAAATTCTTTTCAAAATTACACAAAATTTAAAATAAATTATCTCTCACAATTTTGCAAAAAAAATTTATTCGCTTCCCAAGATGGTCGAAATATCTCTAAGAAAATAATTTTGGCATTGACATTTATGCTCTTCAGAATGAATGTTTCACTGCTCCTTAAAATGTATGATATGTGAAAAATTGTAAGCAAAAATATTCAAAGTATGGCTTGCCATCATATAGAATTGAATGTTGGGGAATATATGTGTGAAATCCCAAAGACTAGGGCTCTTGATGACAAATTAAGTGCAAACGTATGGAAACTACAAACCATATGCAAGTAAATATATTTTGGTTACAATCATGGCTTCATTTTTATTCTAGAGGCATGGAAATAAAGTAGTAGCTTTTTCTCTTTTATAGTGATCCTGTTGCCTTTATAAATTCTTAATTCATTATTTATTGTTGCACTCAGGCCCAGCCAATGTTTAATGCTTTAAAAATGTACAACTTTTCCCTCAATCAAAGTAAAATATGTAAAAAATAACTTCTTAATAAGCTATCTAACATTCATGTTGGTTATTAATTAGTAACTGTCTCCAGAAATTAGAAGCACCTTACATTTGTAATTCCTAGGTGAGTCGCATACATTTTAGTTTATTTTCATCTTGTACTGACTGAACTTTAAATTGTCCACAACTTCTATTTAATAAAGAATAATAAAATAAAAACTTGTTTCGTATTCAAACTGTTACTAATTTTAGTATTGCTATAGAAGTTTTAGTCTGATTTATAAATTACTCCAATTATTCAAAATAACTATCAAAAATCTGGAGCTATATTTATCAGTAATTTTTAATTATTAATTTTATTGAAAATCATAAGCAAATATTAAAATAATTTGGCATCAAATGTCTGGTAAAATTGTAAAATAGTGTAAATTATTCCTTTCCAAACAGTATCAAATGTTTCTGATATGGCATGTATCTCAGTATTCTTTGCCTAAAAGTACATCAGTATATCAGTTATGTAATTTACTTATTATGATTATTACTTAAAGATATGACTAACGGTAGTTTTCTATTTCTCTAGTAACTAATATTAAAGTTATATCCTATTGAAAGTTGTTTATATGAAAAATTGCACATTTTTATTTTATGTTTTTAATTACACAGTAAAAGAACAATAACTCTACAAATTATGGAGGTTGTGAAACATTGATCTAGATCCTTCATAACATTTATGTCAACTTTTAATTTAAAGTACAATACTAAACAAATTCTAATACTTATGTTGGACATTAATTATTGACCGTTTCCAGAATAGTGCTATAATTGTTTAAAATTCTTCATCATAGAATGTTTTTCTTTCAACCATTTATTTCGATATTAGTTTTTATGGTAACAAATACTATTGAAATGAATAGTTACAATAATATTATTTAATATTTGTTTCTTATAAGATCAACTGTTGACTCTTTCAACTAAAAGTATATGATGTCATATCCAACAAATAAATTTAATCTTGAAACTTTTTAACATTAAAAAATTACTTTGAGTTAGAAAAGAACTTTGATTACTTTTTAAATATAATGTATGCATGTGTGAAAAAGAATTATTTAATTCTAATAATTTTTTATCGTTAAATATATATGTGCAGTTCTAATCCTGAACAATTTTAGAGAAGAGGCAGCTTATATGATTAAAGTGAATAGCAACGTTTAAAGCTGAATTTTAGAAATATAAAGAAATACCATGTATTATCTATATTGCAAAAATATAGGTATTTTGTAAAAAATAAAATTTTTTAGAATAAACTGTTCTACTGTCTACTTAATATTTTCAGGGCAGAATATTTCTAGAACTGAGCAACTTTTGTTCAAAATTAATGTTGAATTCTTAACCAATAATGCATGAGTTTGTTTTCATTTATGTTGTTTCATATGTAAAGGAAAAAAAAATATTTGAAAGTCGGACAGCGAGACGTGAACTAAAGTTAAAATATTCAGAAACGTTAGCTAACACCTAACTGAATATTTTTAAGCAAGTGCAATACAAATTTTGATACTTTTCTATTATATGTACAGCAATTCATTATAAGTTAGAAATGTAAAATGAGTTTTTTCCCCTTCATTAGATACATATAAGTAGAAAGATTATAAGTGTATAAATTCTCAATTTAGTTTCTTGTAGAAAACAAAATTTACATTTTAATTTTATAGAAAAGAACCATTTATTTAGTGAAATAAAAATAGGATAAAATATAAAAATGTGACTATACACAAAAATTGACAGTTTGTGTTAATGAGTATTAACAATGCAGAAACGTGATTCTCTTTTAATATTAAGCAAATCAAATTAATACATTGCTAATATGATTATTTAAAATATTGTATGCTAAATCGTTCATATTTTCACAATTGATAAGTAGTATATATTTAATTGATTTTTAATTCATTTCTCTTTCTTTTTAAATGTTAATTCTAATATAATCTGATTTTTATCATACAATTTGTAAGTTTTGCTAAATTATTTAAATGTTGCTTAAGAGAATAAATTTTTTTTATAAAATAGCTCCCTTCTAATTTAGTTATTTAATCCTCTAATTTAGTAATAAAATCCTTTGTTACCATTATGAGCTTCATATTATGTAGACAAACCTATTAGCCAATATAGGTCCTATCTTGGCTGTCTAAATTGGACTAATTTTTGCAGCCAAGCTTGGTCCTATCTTGAACGCCCAGATTGGTCCAAACAAGGTTGCCAAGCTGGGCCCTATATAGACAACCAACATTGGTACTATATAATGAAATTTAGACCATCCAGGATTGGCCCAATATAGACCACTAATACTGAACCAAGTCAAAGCCACGATTAGTCAATATAGGGCAAAGTTATTTCGCTACTTGGGGAGTATACATGTTGCCTTAACAATGCAAACTTAGAGCCTTGCTTAAAATTAGAAACAATATGCAAACTTGAGTAACACAAACTTTCAAAGGAGATACAAAGTCTTTGTTTACGTTATAGTTTGCTTAGCATTTCCCTGATTTAAGCTTTTGAATACAATTTTATTTTATCAAAATCATTGTTGAGTACAACATCAAGTTTGATTGGATGTAACTATGTAGTTTAAATTATACACTACTTATATTATATAAATTTAAAACATGTGGCTCTCAAAAGAGATTATTTCAATTGTCATTATGTTTACTAACGAGTTTACTAATGATTACTGATCCAGCCCTGTCTCTTGCTTGGGTGTTTCCTTTCATCCGAAATCCACTTTAAAGAGCAGATTTTTGGGGCAATTAATTTACTTGAACAAAAACTGACTGTAGAATGACAAAGCAATCTATATTCATATAGCCTCAAATCCAGCCATATTTTTCGAATGAAAACCACTGAATAAGAATTTTTTTATGCAATCATCTAAAAAATATCGATAAAACTGATCTGTTAGCCAGCCTGGAAATTCTAAAATTATATTAGAAGTTAATAATTGATACTGCATAGCGGATGCTATATTGATTAAAAGCTGATGCAAAACATCATAAAAGTTGAAATAAGAGCATATTCTTGGATATCAGTTGAACGGGAGATATTTTTTTCAAAGTTAATTTGTAGTTGCATGTAGTTAATAATGTATTCACATAAAATATTCAATTTAAAAATATATTATTTAATTTCAAAAATATATATTTTGAATACAAAAATATTACCTATGTAAAAATATTGTTAAAATTCTTGCATAAAAGAAATAATTACTGAGCAATGCGCAGCAAAAAGTATCATAAAATTTTTTTTATAAAAAAATGTGTATCTACAAGTCGATATGATTTTTGACCTTTCATTTCATTGGTCATTGCTTTATAATTGAGTGAACATGATGATATTTTTGACCTTGACCGATTGTCAAGGTGTTTGTCTCCGATTCTTGATTTGTATACTTTCATTTTATTATATTCACTGTGGAAACAACAATTCATACAAGTATGTGAAACCGGAAGAACGATTTTATTTTAACAGACTTATCATTTAGTATTAAAATCTAAATCTCTTGCCATGATTAAGGAATAAATACTGAATTAGATATTTTGAATGGACGTTAATCTCTCATCATAAACCTCACTATAGTCTTGTTCTCATGCAATAAGCTCCAAATAAAGAACTGTGTTGTTGACAGCAACATTAGCAACATTGTGTACATTTAATATTAGGCATGGAAAATTTGGTTGGAAAATATTTGGCAAGAGAGGGAGAGAAAGATCTTTGCATTGAGCTTTTTATTTTTATCTTTCGATGAATGTTACATTCATTCTTGCGTGATCAGTCATTACAAACTTAAAAACATTTATATTGCATTTCACTGAAATCTAGAATATTTTTATCGTAGTTGCAAAGAACTAATAAAAATATTCTAGATTTCAGTGAAATTAAAATCACCAGTAAAATCAAGTAAAATCACCAGTGCCATAGTCGCTCGAGAAAAGTGTCAGCCTTTATTAATAAGCTATAGCTACCTCGAAATAGGAAAAAAAAAGTTTTTAAAGAGAAATTCATAGAAATATAATACAAATTAACTTTTATGTTTAGTTAAAAATGTGTTTATTAATACTCTATATGAAAAACAAACAGACAACAAACTATTTCGGAATTGTCTCAATGAGCGTAGCATAGATTTATGCTATCCAGAAGTAATTTTAAATTTACTCTCTCCATATTTTCACAATTAAAAAAAAGAAGCGTATAAAATTACCTGTGATATTCTACCATTATTTTAAATGAATTCAAAATGAAATGTCTTTCTTAAATTAAAACTTTATTTTGCATGTTTCTTGCGACGTAAATTCTTTATGTATTCGTATAAATTAATTTGTACTATTTATTTGATTTCCAAATAATTAGATTTCTCAACCTTAACAGGGATCTTAAAATTTTTTTAATCAGTTTCAATTTAGTTTTCCTCACTACTAAGATTACTTACGGTAGCTGTGAATAATATTTGCGGTATTATAACTGGAGATATGTAAAATTCAAGAGAATTTGAAGCATATCAATTTTCAGGAGTTTTAGGGAATATTAGGAATTATAAAAATATAAGCTCACATTCAAACATATTGCATTTAATAGATTGTTTTGCTTTAGATATATAAAGCGAAGTGAAGGAAACTACGTAACTTTGCTGCAAAAAATATTAGTTTCTGTCATCTAGATCAAAAATTAATGTTTCCTGCGGTGGGAACCAAAAATATTAATCACAATAATAAAAGCTATGAGCTAGTATTTAATTAAAAATACCACGATTTGTTTCTCAGGGCAATTGGAATATACATTGGCATTTATTTTTCTTTTGCTTTAAATTAATGCCTAGAAAGAAAGTAATTATTTTCTATAATATTTTTTTAATTATTCCCTCTAAATTGTTATTTATAACTAAATTGCTTTCTTTTCATGGAAAATTTTTTTTATTAATTTATTAATAAAAAAGTGTATTGTAAACCTTAAATACTCTTAAATATAAAAAGTATTGCTCTTTTCTGAAACTTAGAAAATCAATTGATTTTTTTCAATTGGCTCATAAATATTTAACTGTGACAAATTTTATTTATTTAATAAATTTTTGATAAAAAGAAAATTTTAGAATTCATTAAATTATTCGAAAATTTTCAAAATTTAAAAAAAACTGAAATTTTCGAGAGTTTTTAAAATTTTCGCGTACCGGGTTTTAAATTAAATTTAAATTTAATTCCCTCCTTTACAACATATATTAAAACTGTGTTTAGGTAAATCTTCAAATTTAAATTCAAAAATATAAACTAAAATATAGATTAATAATAAAACCTGTAGGCCGGAATCGATAAGTTTTTTTTTACAATCTTTTGTAACTGTGGAAGACTACAGAGTTTGGGTAGTTTGGCCATCGTCGTATTTTTCATCATCGATGATCACTACATTGCAGATCTTAGGAACGATATTTTTCCGACAAATTTATAAATTGGTGGAACTTTTTTCGTTTTTGAGCAGGAAAAGCAGGCTAAAGGAAGAAAATTTTAAATTATTTTCTTGCAGTAAGTGAATTTTGTCCACGATTGAAATCTCTTTTGAAAGCCAATTTTTTTAAATTTGAATTATATAGATCTGTACATTATCTTCAGCTATATAGATAGGTTGAATAAAACTTGATTGTACACTTAATAACGACACTATTTATTGATAAAATGAAATTGCAAATAAAACTTAAAGCATAATAATGATGAACAAGCATTAATGTGAACAATGATTTTTCATCATCTTAAAAAATTATACTAGATCTGTATGTTGTTTTTTAATTTTAAGAATGATTCGAAGTCCTTATCAACTATACGAGATTTCAATTTGCTTGCTAAAGTTTCTTTTTTGAACTGTTAACTTAAGTTTCCTGTTTAAGACTTGGTTATATTCAAAGACATTTTGCTGTTCCATCTTTCACTGTTCTTAGTAGACTATTGTAACTTCTAAGTTTTTTAAAATATTCTTGGCATAACTATTGAATAAATATTTGCATAAAATATAGTTTTAATGTTGTTTCTGTAGATGGCAACAGTACTTATGACATATTTGTATATTTATCAATAATTTTCAACTGTCGGTGAAGAGTATATAAATCGCATGAATTATTAAGTATGTCATTTGAAATTGAAGCATTGCTTGAATTAACTACAGAAATTTTGTCTTGAATTCTTTAGGTATAATGTTTTATAATCTTTTATGTTTTTAAAAATTTTGAAATAGATTTTCGGATGTATTAGTAAAATAACTTTTTATCCATACACTGCTTATGATGTCGCTCATTAAATAATCTCTTGATTAATCAAAAAGCTTGCAACATTAACATTATTGGAAGATTGCATTCATTAATTAAGTATAGAACTTGATTTTTCTTGACTCTTCTGAAGGTCCTCAATTACTTTCTTCTTTGCATCACCGGCAAGATATTTTGTATTAAATGACGTGATTTCAGTTGGGAAATGTCTTTCTACATTTGAATTTTTGTATTAGCTAACTTTTTCTGTCAAACAAGACAGGTTACGTGAAAGCCTCGATCTACTCAGTTTGAAATTCACTGTGAATTTCATTTTCCGTTTTTCTTTGCCTCTTTTTTTATCCATTTTACCACGAAAAAAGTAAGTAGCCCCAGACACATGAATGCTACTTTTGTCACCTACGCGGGATTTACGAATTCAACAATCAGACTAGCTTTGTTGCTTGTCTTAAGCACGTTACTGCTTGTTCTTCCAATCTATTGTGAATCGAAAAACGTGTGATTCATGTGCTTGCACAACAATTCGTTAGGGTCATACCACTCATTGATTAACATTACTAATATGTGGAATCCACACGGACTGCTATCACCCAATGATATATTCAAAGTCTCTTTGACTTTATGCTGAGGTATGAGGTAGCTGTTATAGCCACCAATTTCATTTCATATTCAAAATTCCTCTTTTTATGGAAATCATTCCAAAATCACTTTATCGATGGTATAAATCCTTTCTTCGTCTTACAGATATATAATTACGCATCACATGTTATTAAAATAATTTTTTACTTACGGAGACTTCAAGTGAAATCAGATTAATATTTTCCTTATGATGCATAACAGCATGAAATATAAAAACTTAATTAAGGTAATATTTTTAACTAAGCTATAATGTTTCATGCTGTTTGCTGTTCACTATATGCTGCATTTTAATGACCAGTAATTTTAAAGTTTTATTAGAGGTGTATGTACTCTGCAAATTAATTTTTACATATTATACTAAAAATTATATAGATTATTTTATATATTTAATTATTCCCTTTACGTGCTATAAATGCACTTAAAATGTCTTGCTAAAATATTTTCCTTTTTTGACACTAAAACTTATTCCATGACGTAGATAAACTAATCTAATAATTGCTTAATTTAACTTTTTAAGGCTCTAATAGAATATAGTAAATATATTATTATTCTCTTTTACATTATTCCTGCTATCCAGTAATGTTTTCAAGTTTTATATATTTAAATAATTTGATTTGTAAAATGAAATTTAATACTAATTCATCGAGTGAAGCTACAGTAAGTCATTTAGGAATAAAGCTTAATTTGAAGACGCGGAATATTCATATTAATTTAACAGTAGGTTTTAATGAAACAAAGTTTTTGCCTGTATGTAAAAATTCCGATATTTCAAGATTGCGATGAATATATTTTTCCAAAGTAAAATATACAATTCATTTTTAAAGAGAAAAATCAACAATTTATTCTTTATATTAATATTAGTTTTTGTATATTTAAAAATAAGCAAGTGTCCATATTCGCAAAATAATCATACAGCAAGATTCTGGATTTTATTTTTGTATTGCAGAAAAAAACATCAAAAATATTACTTTAAGGGCGTTAGTGTAGGAATCATTTAGGGCGCGGCTGCTTTTTTCTCTCACTATTTTGAAATTATGCTGGAGTAATGGAATAAGGAACAAATTTAGAGAACGCCTCATGTACTTGGGAAAATTTGATCTGTTAATAATTTAGCAAACGAATGCAATGTTCCTATAAACATAGTTTTTCTTTTTCGTACTGACTTTTTTTTTTAAGAATTATTTATTAATATATTTCTTAGTACAAAAAATCAAGTTTAAAACATGATATTCACTATGAATGTTTTTTAAACACAATGTAAATAATCTATTCATATTTATTCGACGTTGACGGAATTTGATAATTATCGGAAAGTTGGTTATTTTACAAAAATGCTTTTCATGCTTTTATCCTCGTATGATAAAATCATTTTTGTAAAGGCAATAGACAGAGCGTAAATTATATTCAATGAAATTGAAGTGTATATTGCAAAGAAATTGTAGATACACTTTTCAAAGAATGCGGAAACAACGTCTTTTAATCAAGATTATTTTGTGATATCATGTGATCAAGTTTTTGAAAAATGTCTATTCCTTTTACGATATGTTGAAAAATGTCTGTTCAGATTTTTCACAAATGCAAGAAGTTTTGGAAAATGTCTGTTCTTTTTACAACTAAAAGGTTTTATCGTTACTAAGCGGTTTTGCTGTTAAAATCTTTTATTGTGTTAGAAAACTAATTTTTTATTGTTTTTCCGATAATTTTCCATTTGTGTCATTCTAGGTATCATATGACTTATCATGTGGTGTTAAATATATTAATATAGAGTCTGAGATTTGTGTGCAAGATAAATTTGCTATGGTGAAATTTTTGGGTAAGAATAGTATGTATCATATTTAAATGTTCCCTAAACCTTACATGCTAGCGTTTGATATAGGATAAATACATATTATCAAGTTTTATAACATTTAAGTTTCATCATAAAAGCAATATAATAAAATTATTTTTATTCCTTTTGTAAAGGATCAACTGTGAGAATTACAAATTGAAATACTCTATAAAGTAATATGATGATGACATTGCATATTACTTTATTCTTTTTAATTTTAAGTACATTTTATTAGCATGTTAATGATAAATTTTTTATATTTCATTGCTATTATATTTCATCACCATTACTTTTAGTGATTGAAAGTTTTTTTCTTTAATTTTTAAAAAAATCTATTGTTTTATACATTACATTTTTTAATATTATCTGAGTTTTCAACTGTAACTCAGTGAGTTTTCAATTTCAACAAACAAATGCATTTTAATATTTCTTAAAAATTTAAATTCTGCTAATTATATTTTAAACTATAAATTATTTAAAATTTCTTTAACTTTTTCTCATGATGAACTTTTATGTTAGAGAACCTTGTATCAATTACTTGTGTTTCTGAATTTGTTATCTAAGAATTCTGGACAAGTTCTGATATGTTTTAATTGATTTTTTCTTAAGAATTTTGTTAACATATGAAATTTTTGATTATTCATAATCTAGCCCTTTTTCTCAGATAAAAATGTGCGAAATACATAAAGAATAACAATATTTAGATTTTATTATAGATCAAAAAAATTCAACAAATATCTTTAAGCAAAAAGAATTTGTTTGAGCTTAATATAATGTATCCAAGGAGTATAAAAGTAATAATTTAAAGAAAAAATATAATTAACAACACAATTATTACATTTTCTTTTCAAAATTAGGCACATAAAATGATAAATTAGTAAACCAAATTTTCACTTCTCATTTAATAGAAGTTTTAATTTAAATATAAATTCTATAAATGTACTATTTATATATTGTAGACTTTGTAAAATAATAAAGCGGTAAATGCTTTCTTATTTGAATTGTTTTAAAAGGAATACTTTTAGAAGAATCATTCGTTTATATACAGTAACCAGTGTATAATATAGACTTTGATATCAAAGTCTATATTTGACATTGGTTAACTAGTTATAAATTTAAGTATGAAATGATTTAGGCAATTTTTGCAAATATGTTATTTAGTGACCAAATTTTAATTTATATTCAAACAAATGTAACAACATAATAACTATTTTATGACATGACAAAAAACTCACAGTTAACATACCAATAAAATATTTTATGGTTTAAATTATTAAAATAAAAATTAATTAACTGATTGATTGGAAACTATAATAAAACTTTTCTTAGTTTACTTTGTTTCATTTACTTTACTCTACCTATATTATGCGAGTAATTGTATATTTAAAATAAGACAAGGTATCGAAATGATAAATGTATGAATATGAGAATAATAAATGATACATTTTATTATTAATTTAAATTAGAGGAGAGTTTTTATGTAAGATTCTGTATGAATGTTTCATATAGATATTAGTATAAAAATGAAAGCAAACTTTTTTATGTTTTTTAGCATAAAATATTAAATCTTTAACGAGGTTAATTAATTATCAGTTTACAAAAATGTCTACTTCCTCTGTTAGACTAAATATGATTTTATTCGTATTTTATAATACACATGAAAAAGATATGCTTGTTAAATTTTAATAGTTCTTGTTAATATTTTGTAAAATTAATTATAAAATTTACATATAGGATAAACACACACACATACATATATGCATATATATATATATATATATATATATATATATATATATATATATATATATATATATATATATATATATATAGTGTGCGTGTGTGTGGGTGGGTGTGTATGTAACACAGGTAAAACTGCACAAGAAAATGTCTTTAAAAATGAAATTTTAATTCTAAAGGAAATTAACCTTTTTATTGTTTATCAAACTTAATGTGCATAATTATTCATAAACTATCCAACCGGCACTCAGGAAATTTTTTTAGCAGATTATGGGTCTTATTTATGTGCAACGAAAACAGAAGTCAAGAAACTTGCAAGCACCCACCAAGACAAATATGCATGCAAAAATTAGAAATGCAACATCCATCACCCGGTTCTCAATCGTAGCCATTCTAACGGTAAGAAGAATCAGATTTTGACCCCATAGATTTATTTTATGCTGATAACTAGTTGACTATAGTTAACGGATATGATCCATATATATAGATGGATTTGAAAAAGTGGCACTGATAGCGATAGATAAATCTACAAAATATAAGTATTTCAGTTGTAGTTACATGTACTTGTGTAGTTGTAGTTACCATCGTACTTGTGATTCAGTTATTGTTTTTTTCTTTTGAAAAGACATGGAAAAGAAAAATAGAAAATGTCAAATAAAAGTTTTTGCCCATTAATGTGAAAAAACGTTTTTCATTTATTTTCTACATGTTTTGAAATAGTGGTGCTTGCGATCAGGTACCTTAAAATATATTATAAGATGTCCAAATTTTTAATTTTTCAATAATTAAAGATAAATTGGTAGAATTAGAGATTTTAATTTTAGACATTGCATTAGAAAGAGATGAGAAAAATAGGAGTTGATAATTACTTTTAGTGATTGTGAAAGTATCGATAGTGAGTTAATCATGACAGATATTTTAATACACGAAGATAGTTTTCGCTTCTTTAATAAGAAAAGATAAAGAGGAAGAAGGAAATAGGGTTAACTGATAACACAATGAGGAAGAAAAAAAATTAGTCCCTTATTTCTTTAGATGAAGTATGAATGGGAAAACTGCTGGGGTGGTTTGAATAGAATAAGATTATACCGCGATGCTATAGACAGTTTAGAAATTACTTAAAATATTTACATAAAATAAAATTCATTTCATTTAAAGAAGAATCAAAATAATCAATCATTTTACTCAAAATATTCCAATATAAGATTAATTTTTTATCATATTATTTATGCAATTTTTGATGCTTTCATTTATTTTATAGTTCAAAAGAATATTAACACATTCGCTTAAAACTGAAATAAAATTTAGTTAATTGTTAGATGATGATGTTTTTTTTCTACTTACGTCCGAGATTACTTAACATTCCCACTTATGTAATATAATAAGCATTAAGATTTTTATACAAGGAGGAATTGTGAAAATAAATTGTTTCAGAATATCAACTTTATATTGATCCTCGTATGAATATATGATACACTTATAAAGTCATAAAATATATCTATTTTTGTATTTACTTTTCACTTACGCCCAAGCTGAGAAAAATTAGTTTTTGAAATTCCTTAATGTTTCTTAGCCATTTTAATATTTTCCAGGTATTTAAATTGAATCAACCAGTCACAGTTAATAAACAGTAGTTTGACTTTAAAAGCTAGCCAGGTAATTTAGTTTCTTATATAAAAGAATAAAATAGAGAATGTAATTTTTTTTTCAATTTATATATAACGAATTTCACTACTTTTGTTAGTATTAAGAGTGAAATAGTCTGTAATAAAATATAATAATTATTTTACGTTCTGGCTGGCTATCGTAAATGGTCTGTTAGCCGAATATTAAAAATATGTATTTGTTTTGCAGATTTCTTATGATTCCCTTTAAGACAATCAAGAGTCTGTCCAACCCCAATGGACTCCCTATTAGATTTTCTTTCTATTTATAAATCTTGTCTAAATACAGAAAAAAATCTAAATATCTTTCTGTGTTTAAAAGTCTGGTCATTTACACACACAATAGCCTTTGCTTTATTTTCTTTATATTGCAACGACTTATATATGTATGTGTTATAATTAAATCCCACTCTAATTAAAATTGTAATTAGTTTTTCTTATAATATACTACATTTTTATTTAATCGATGTGATTAAACTGTCAAATATTTTTAAGAAAGTAGTGAAGGCCAAGTCAAACGCTTTAGTGGCATGCCCCTAAGGCTGGCCTTGATTATTTCTTGAATTAATAATTGCAGAAACATGCACTGGTTTATTTCTATAGAAATTTCTGATGTTGATCACATCCAAATGCTAAAAAATTAATTCATACACATATAGCATAAAAATATAATTTTATATTTTATTTTAAAACCACACAATTAAAACCTCGGTAGATATTGAAATACTTATAACGAAATTCAACAATGAATTTTTTAGACATATTAAAAGAAAAATGCAATTACGTATATGCAACAATTTATTGAAATAAAGTATTAATATATTTATTTACATAAAATATAGTCATTTACAAAACAATATTAATAAATCGATGAATTTTTAATGCTATATATATATATATATATATATATATATATATATATATATATATATATATATATATATATATATATATATATATATATATATATATATATATATATATATATATGTATGTATATATATATATATATATATATATATATATATATATATATATATATATATATATATATATATATATATATATATATATATATGTACATATATATTTCTTTCATCTTTTTTCTTTTATGTTGTTGAATATATACTTCTATTAAAAGAACAGTTATTCATTTTAATTAGAGTCAAATAAAAGATATATTTGATTTTTAGATGGAAAATAATTAAAATTTTATTCATATTTGGAAAATAACTATAATTTTTTAAAGGAAAATAATTATAACTTTTCAAAAAATGAGAGTTGAAATAAAAATTCAAAATGAAAATTTATTCAATGAAATTTAGAAACAACTTTGGAAGAAATGAAGAAGAATAAATCCAAATACATTTGTAAAATAAAGAATAAGGGATAACTTATTCTAATAAACAAAAAATATATAAATATAAAATAAAAATAATCAAGAAAACCGTTTATGAGTAGAAATTCCATCAAACAAAGCAATCATTTAATCATGAAAGGGAATGATGCAGCGGAAGAGCATTTTTTAAGGTTAAGTAACTTCCAAAAATAAAGTTGCCATTCAGACCCATTAAGTATTATGTCCTTAAAACAGCATCACATTTCTGAGACAGGAGCGATGACTCCTTTAATTTTTCGCTCATTTTGCGCATGGTGTTAAAAAGAATGTTTTGTTCAACATATTTCGCGTAAAAGATCTTAAAACTGATTAAATTACAGAAAAATGAGTAATTTTAATGTTATTTTCGATTTTTTGTTTATTTTTTCTAGATTTTTAACACCTTGATTCTAGTTAATAAGTTCCTTAAAATAACCAAAGATTGTATATTCAAAAACTTTCTTCATTTGTTTTCTTTTTGGTTAGATTTCAGATCAGTTTTTAATGATATATGAATGTTAGAAAAGAAAATTTAAAAACACATTTAGTAGCAATTTTTCTGGAAATACTTCTCTCCTTAAAATGAATTCAGATATTTTATATCAAATTATATTTTAATTCGCGTCATTACTTTGGAAATATGTAACATAATGACCAAGTATCAAATGATTAAATTTATAGACTTTTGTGGAGTGTGGTTCCTTCCAAAATCATTAGCCAGAGTAGCCGCCACTGCTGTAGATCACCGCTGCTGCACGCCTCGCCATTGCTTCAATGAGACTTTGGATGTGTTCTTGGGATACAGCAGACTAAGCAGCTTCCACACGTTGCCAAAGTTGATTTGGTGTGAAAGCGGGGGATGTAATCTGGGTCAATCGTTGAGCAACCATGTACTACATGTTTTCTTTCGGTGAAAGATCCGGAGAGCAAGCCAGCCAGGGAAGCAATTCAATCTGGTGATTGACGAAGAACCCTTGGACAATGCGTGCCACATGTGGTCGCGCATTATCCAGTTGAAATATGGCTGTGGGCAAGACCTGAAGGTAAGGAAGGACAACTGGATCCAACACCTCGGAGATATAGCATTAGCTGTGTAAAGTACGGCGATGTTTATTAGAGGAGTGTGAGAGTGATATCCAATACCGCCCCATACCATAATACTTGGTTCAGGACCTGTGTGGCGGAGCATAATGCAGCTGTTCAGCATCCTCTCTCCACGGTTCTTCAGACTCGAATACGACCGTCGTGATGTTGCAGACAGAAGCGTGTTTCGTCAGTAAGGACATTTTCATTCCATTCTGCCGTCCACATCCTTCTTTCATCGCTCCATTGGCGGCGGAGACGTCTGTGGTTTTGTATCAAGGGTAGACGAAGCAATGGATGTCTTGCGGACAGACTGCTCTGCTGTAAATGGCGTCAAATGGTGCGCGCAGACACTGGATGATGCGTTACAGACTGAATGTGCTGTGCTATGGCTCGTGATGCGGCTGAGGGATCCGTCACTGCCATACACAAAATTTGCCTGTCATCACGTGAAGTGGTGCACTGAGGTGGATGCGATCAAACACGTTGTGCCCTCCTGCAACCAACGATCACATATCCGTATAACAGTTGTTTGGTTTGGTCCTACACGACTACCGATTTCCCTAAAAGATAATCCACAAACTCGGTAGGCCACTATCCTTCGAACTCGGATACTTGATCAAAAAATTATCGCTGTTTTCTACGAGGCATAATTGATCGTTTTCTTAAAAAAAACGACAAGAATCGTTTTTGCAAGCGAATGGCTGAATGGTTTTTGCAAGCGAAACCATTCAGCAAACGAAACCATTCATTTTGAATCGTTTTTGCAAGCGAAAAGCGTAATGGCTGAACTTGAAATCGTCGAAATCTCTAAGCCTTAAATAGCGCTTTGAAGTAGCGCCACAGGCACGCATGATGTGGGTCTGCGCTGAAATTCTAATCATTTGCATACCTCACCTCTGCTAATGCTTGTTGTAAATTTCATGTTATTTTCATGCTTCCTTCAGGGTGTTGCATTTACGGTCGCCAGCAGTGTAATTTTAATGGTAATTGAAGCATTCTTATCTCAATACCTGTTTAACTTAATTTTACAAAAGTTTCATTCGCTTTAGCAAAGAAATTATTTGTTAAGGGACTGCGTTATCTTATGTGTAATTAGTTTTTGCTGAAAAATTTTTAATAGTAATCAAGTAAGAAACTGTAAACTATTCCATTCTATTTAAGGAGAGCCAGTAGTATGAAACTAAATGAATTTTTATAATTTAGTTTTTAGATAAATTATCTAATCACTAGACTGGAGAACAGTCAAATACGTTTTGATCTCTTTATATAAGTTAATCTTTTGAACAACTTTTTTCAATATTAAATATATTAAATAAATATTCCAAAGAAAACTATAGCGACTTAAAAATATTTTACAAAAAAAAAGTAATTCTACGAAAAAATCGCAGAATATGGTTTATAATAAATAACTCAATGTAAGACAATAGAATGCAATGATAGTAAAGTATAGATTTTAAGAAAACAAATATATATTTTTATTTGCTAAAGTTTAGTTTTCAATGATTTCACTATTTTAATAGTTTTTATGCAAACTGTTGAATAAAAACATTAAAACTGCTTCCACATAAATCTGTTAACATATTGCACAAAAAATGCGTAAAACCAACTATATGACCTAATAAATTATGTATCAAAAAGTGATATAAAAAAAAACTTTCTCTTTTACTGTATTGAAATAAAAATAACTCAATGTGACAGCAGTTTAGGCAATATTGAGTCCTTTTTATTTCTGATTTATGTATACTAACTTGTTTATATTAAGTTGCATTGTTTTAGTAAATGCATTTTTTTGTTACCCAAAACAGCAAAGAAGTCATACGGCGAATTAAATTTCATGCACCGATCATTCCGTTTATTATGAGCAGCTGTCAGTTAAGCGCTTGCTTCATAAATTGTAGCTCTTCTATTTACTCTTTGCGGAGATACCGTCACGAGATACAAAATTCTAAAGTTGAAATTGAGTTAGTTCATTTTATCAGCCTGTCCTAAAGATGATGGAGAAAAGAAAATTTTCAGCTCACTTTTTTAAATTTTCTTGTCATAAAGCGTGATAATCCAATAAAGAGTGTGTGTGCAACAATTCTATAGACATTTGCAAAACCAGTCACATAGTAATAAGAAATTTATTTTTATGAATGGAAAACGATAAGTAAATTATTATGGAGCGTAAGTTTTAAATTTCTGTTTTTATGTAATGTACATTAAGTAATGTCTGTGTTTTAGATATTTATTTAAAATTGATATATTAAATTTACTTTAATGTTTATGTATTTTTAAAACCAAATTTAAATTATTTATTTTTTGATAAATTTATAAACTTTTCAAAATTCAAGCTTTTTATTCATTAAATTTTCAAATCAAGTTAAAAATTATTTTGAATAATGGTTAATTTTGATTAATTATTCATGATGATCAGAGAACCATTTTAAATGTATTTAAAGGGAGACACACTTCTTTAAAGATTTAAAGATTTACATTCGAATAGATCAAATACTGTCAAAATAGTATTTAACATTGATGTGCTTTTATATTTAATCATATAATATGATAAAGTGTGTATCCTATATATATATATATATATATATATATATATATATATATATATATATATATATATATATATATATATATATATATATATATATATATATATATATATATATATATATATATATATATATATATATATATATATATATATATATATCCTATATCTTCTTTTCATTCCTTTATCTATCTATATGTGTATGTGCTGTGCGTATATTTATTTACATATTTGTATAAAATTATCAAATTTATAAACACAATGCGTAGGGCAAACAAAATAAAAAATAATTGAGGCAAGTGTAATTTAATGATAATTTTTTTATTTGCAAAATATCTATCGTTAATGTATTCAAGTATTGTCATAAGAAAATACCAATTTTTACTCCATGAATATACAAACATAAATGAAAAAAATAAATAAAAAAAAACAAAGAAAAGAATTGGCACTTTTTTCTCGGTACATGTAAACTTAATTTTTTTAAATAGATCTTTAGTTATCAAGTCTGCAGTGTTATTCCAAACTACTTATAATTTCTATTTGCTTATATTGTGGGTCTCTGGACATTGAAAACATTCTACTTTTGAAATTGAAATAAATGAAAGTAATGATGAAATATTATTATAAATAATGGAATCTTGCAACACTTGCAATATTTCTTATCTACTAAATAAAAGAATTTTTTAACCTAACATAATATTTTAATCTAACATATTATTAATTTGAGTTCGAACACAAAAAACATCCTTTAAAACAAATAACTTTCATATTTATAGCTGGATATATTGCTTTAAATTTATAGCTTACCCGCTATAATTCTACCGATTTTTTTCTTGAAACATTATTGGGGCATTTTTATAAGAAAAAAATGGCTGGAATTACAAATGAAAAAAACAAAATAACAAGACTCCACGAACCTCAACGAACGATTATTTATTTTAGAAATATACTTTTTTATTTTTATTTATTTTAAAGAAGATATATTGAATTATAAAATAAATCACATATTTTGTCATGATAAATAATTATTTCAAATAAGATTAATTTAATAATAAAATAAATATTTTGATATTAAATTATGTAAATTATAAAGTACCACAAAAAAATTATTGCATGTATCATATTTATACATTTATATATCGACAAAACTTCTTCTTATAATCCTTAAGATATTTAATAAAAATTTAATGGATACAAAAAAGTCATTTAAATATATTACTTTTATGTTTGTAACTGGGTGTGTATATTTTATAAATCTTTTTGTTTTTTCACATGAAATATATTATATTAAATAAATGTTAATGAAAGCTATTTTAATACATAAGTATGTTATAGAACGTGAGCTCAATATTATCTTTCAAATTCTGTTGTTTTTGTAGTTTATTTTATTTGGAAATTATTAACATCCATACAGAAATAGCTGATTTTCTGTTTGAGATATTATTATTTTTGTTTCTTTAGTACATTATTATTTTGCAGAATTTTGTTTCCCTTTTTTATTTTTATCTTTAAGTGTCATCATATTTTATGTCCTCCGTTTATAAGTATCAAGAGGTATTTATTTTATATATATACAAATAAATCCTATTAGGGCAAAATAACTGATCAACTGAAAGAGCTATTAATAGAATGCCCACTTTTGTAAGAAAGAAACTATATTTTTTCTAATTAAAAAAGAATATAGTTCTTGCTTAAAATTTTGATTAATAATAATTATTTTTTATCTACTTATTAAATAATTATTGCTTAAAAATTTCCACAGAAATTATAATCATCATATTTAGTTCACTTTTTGTATGAACATTGTCCTCTAAAATAGAAGATTCATATATTTGCAAACATTTTTGTCAATTTCAGCTTATAAAATCCCATTTAAAGTGTTAAAAGCAAAACGTTATGTTTGCTTATTGAGAAGGGATAAGAAATATATTCTTATTTTAAATCGTTTTTTGGTTTTATTTGGTACAATCATTTTTTTCTTCTTTATAGCTGCTGTAATTATAATGCTGTGGACAACTATGATTTAAATAAGTTACAAACTGCTGAAAAAACAATTCAACCCAGTTTTAATAATGTAAATAAACAAGTTATAGACATAAAATTTAAGTTTACTATGAATTGAATACCAATGGCATATTACAGTAAATACTTAAACAGGAATTAAAATGCATATGACCATCTGGTCTAACATGTATGTGAGATCTACGCGTGTTGACGTAATTAAATCAACAAGGGACAACCATTAACATCTATTTACCATGCAGATCCATCTCATTAACAAATTTAGAATTATATAAATATAAGCTAAAATTGCAATAAGTTAAATTTTAACGCAACATTCAAAAATGTAATTTAAATGTGTGTAAATGCACCTCAACTAAATATTTTTAGTCACTATAGCGTGTTTCTTTGAAATAGGCATATCATGTTCAAGTTGAGTTGTATTAATTGCTATGATAGTGATTACAACATCTCATATTTTATGCATAATTACAAGACCTAAAGTTTCAGTCATTAAGCATTAAAATTATTGATTTATAATTACTGTGGAAGTGACAATAAGAGTATAAAAGATTTAAATAAGAGAGAGAGGTTCTCTTACTATTTTTATGAATGAAATGGCATCAAATGGCAGATTGTGTAATGTACTTAACGTATATTATTGAAGAGTATATTTAAAATAAGCTTTATATGTATTTTTTCTAAGAATAGACACAATGAGAATATTAACATTTAAAGATTTTTTTCTAGAATCCTTCATAATAATGAATTAAACAAAAAAACACTTATATAATCTGGGTTGATAAAAATACCAATCAAGAAATTTACAGAATTATCGATCCTTAAATCAAATTTTGATCAAATTTGAAAGTTTGCTGTTTTCTCTATTTAATAATAAACATTTAGTTAATTTGTGTACTCTGTTCTTAAGAGATATTATATAGTCTTCAAGCTGTGTAACTTGTTTTTGAACGGAATTTTACAACAGAATTTCTTTTAATTCATTACAGAGGATGTGTTTGTTTCGAGTCTAACTTAATAACGTACTTCTTAAATTAGTTCTCAATTTTCTTCCAGTTATTTTTAAAGTTAGAGTCAATATACATCGTTTCCAAACTGTATAAGTACCTTCTGTATAAATATCATAAGACAGCCTCTACTTTATTATTTACAGTTTACAAAAATAATTTTACTTAATACTTTAGGAGTAAGTACAGTTCTATTATATATATACATTTATTTTTGTCATAGTTTTTCAATCACATACATCACATTTCATTATTTTCAGTTTTAGGAAAAATAATACGAAAAAGATTTAGATATTTCACCCCTAATTTTGTCAGGAAATAGAACTTAATGTTTTAGAAAAATAACTGGTTAAAAATCGGTGCAAGAAAAATATTTATAATTTTATTTTTAATGCAGTTAAATAACTTTATGATTTTTGAGATTGTAAAATAATTTAAAGTTGAAGTGCATGAAAAATATGATTGAGAAAATGAAAAGTGCTATTATATTTTGACCATATTTTATTGAAATATAAATTTTCTATCCCTGTAAAATTTTACAGTGTAATATTTTTTATATTAGTAAAATTTTGTAAATATTTATTAAATTAAAAGCTTTTGGCCATTAAAAAACAGTTATGATTGATTACTTATAGTCAATGAATAATAATTTCGCTTTTAAAATGAAAATTAGATAAATTATTTTCTACACGTTACTGTGACCAAAATAAAGAAAGTTTTAATGTTAGTTTTGAAAACATTGACTTTATTTCTCAGTTTCCCGATTTTTTCTGTTATTTTCTTTTTTCTCTCGCATCTCATTTTTTCTTCTCTAAAAATTCTGTGTTTGACAAAATTGCTTACTTTATTGGCTATGAAGTACTGTTTTAATCCATATGTTTAACATTTTCATTATTGTCGTATGTAATTGAATACATTTTTGCTATATTTTAGTATTCTACTTTAATAAAACTAAGCTTAAATATCTGAAAAAATAATTATCATAAATCAATTAACCACAAAAACGTTTGTATCTATCCTGTAAATTCAGTAACTCGATTTTGTAATCAAGGAATACTTTTTCATACGCAATTGAGTTCAACAGAGACAAATATATAACCGTATCATACAGATTTATTAATATATCTGGATCAAATTTCTTTAGCACGCACATTCGTCTGAGTGTGGGTAATTTTATGAATTTTAGTAATTTTGTAAGTTTTTTCGCTTTGAGAGATTAATTTTATAAAATTCTAGTGAAGATTATAGAAAGTTATCACTTTATTAAGTTCCCGTATATGAAAGGTAACAGTATTTTACAAATTTGTGAAAAAAATAATGGGTGTTTCCAATAAATATTGCCAATTATATGACAATGTTATCAGGTGGAAAAGACATTTTCAAACTTAGCTTGTTCTTCTCGAAAGATCTAATATTTAACTGAACAAACATGGCTGAAAACTCTGTCATTCTTAAGAAAGGACTTTATTCTTGATCACCTACAAGAAATTTTCAAAATAAATTTGAATGAAACAAATCTGTACGTAAATGTGTGCTAAAAATAATTTAATATTTAACCTCTTTCGCTTATATAAATAGTGGATTATTCTCAATATGCTATTTTTTTGATATCAGATGCGCTCCGTTTCATTCACAAAATAGCTTCTTCTTTGTATGTAAAGCAATTTAGATAATACATTTCTTTTTTGTTGTTTTATACAGATTTAAAGTATGATATTTCAATTTGAATAAATAATTTTAAACCAGTTGTAGTTCGATATTATTCATTTTTTAATAAATTATTTGATGTAATAATGATTCCGTATGATTTACTCGTAATTCATTTTTTCAAAATTATAAATCGGCCATAGCTTATTGAAATTTTATCATCTTTTGCATTGATATCCTAGATACTAAAATAACACAAGATTAGAATTCTTAACCGTATCAGCATTTCAGTAGGAGATAGTCGAAAGTTTTCCTTGAAGTAGTTACACATGGTATTTTTCCTTAAAATTTTAGTAGGAATTGGGAAAGGATTAGCCTACCATTATTCTCATGATTTGTATTATACCTATTCTGTAACGAAGGTCATTTATGAATAAAATCCTATATCGTTTACTGTGCTCCAAGAATTAGGAATATATTGAGATACTTATGATGGTTTGATCACATTTATCACTGATATTTTTAACATACAACTAATGGTTAATTTTTAGATTGATTAGATAAAAATATTATTTTTTATTGAATATATAAAATGAGCTCTTTTTAAAGTACTTACACATAAAGGATTACTGAAATTTCTGCGAATCATTCTAAAAATATGATTGTGTTTTTCAAATGGTACATTTTAAAGACACAACATTTCATTGATATTAGCTATAAGATAAATAGCTTTTACTGAAATATGTATTATTTTTCATCCTTCCCATATTTATACAGTATAATATGATACAGCATTAAGTACATAATAAGCACATGATCACACTTAATTATATAATTGATAAACATGTCTTCCTATCCCATTAACTTGCAGTACTTTTCTAGGCATCCTTTTCTTTTCCTTCATTTCTAATGTTAATTTTTTTTCTAAAATTTTATGCATCAATAAGACAGATAGAAATATTTCAGTGTGAGAATAAATTACTTTTTTTAAGTAAAAGAAACTATGAGGTGAGTTTATAGTATATATGAATATTAAAAGTATTAGAAAAATATAAAGTATCAATAGGGTATTATAAAGACTATATAAATAATAGCATTTTTAACCACTTGTTTTGTATGGATTTATAAAACAAGTAGGGAATACTGTCAAAAGTATCATTGAGCAAATAAGACAGCTGTTTTTCTGAGAGAAGCATTATTATTTGTCTGCAGGCTTAGTGGATACTTTTAGGAATCAGAATGTACGACATATGGTATCACAAGTATTCAAAGACAGCAAATCATTAGAACAAGCTATGGTGACGAATTTGTAAGTTAAATCATTAACATTTCCAATGTTTTTACGTCTATAGTGTGAAAAGTATATACTTCATTACAGGACAATCAACACTTGGTATATGAATTCTGTTTGAAAGAGAAATCTTGTTGAAAGAAACCATACACGCACGCACCAAATTAAAAAAAAAATTCAAATGATCATCAAAATTCTAACAACACCTGTAAGCTTTATATTGATGATTTTTATCAGAAGAGAGCTGCATAGATGAGAAATTTACGGTAGAATCCTATTTTTGGTTCCATTCTAATTAATATATAGGAAAGAACGTCATCTCAAGTAGTTTCAAGTACATGGAAAAAGTTATGAGGTTAGATAAATTTTCGTTCTCATTATTTCTATCTTGGTATATTGTTTAAATTAAGAATACTTCCTTATAATTTAACAGCTAGAATTTATATTTTTTAATTTTGAAGAATCGCTTTCTTCTTGAAAAAGCTCGTTTTGTTGTATAGCCGTTAACCTGTTTTCACGTGGGAAAAGAGATTAGCCATGAATATTATGCAATCAGTTTAACATTTATTAAGTGTATCTTATGAGATAACTACTAATATCCTAAGACGATGCAATTTTGCAGAATGCTATCGTGAATTTCCAAAAAGTTAGACCTTCCAAATAAGATTTATGTGTAGCTTGGTAACTCATCTATAAGAATCTACATTTATAAAAGGAAATTTTAATTAAAAAAAATAGTGCTTCTTTTTTTAATAATGTGATTTCATGTTTGTTTTTTTATTTTTTTTAAACTTCTTTGGCACATTTTTGGGACACATATCCGAAAATTGCTTGCTATATTTTAAATATTAAAATTATAATAATAAAATATTTTTTGAAATTATAGTTCAAGATTTTAATAAAAATTTCATTTTTAAATATATTATTAACTAATTTAAAATTTAGTTTTTTCTTTTGTAGGACAGTTATTTAACAAGTCTTTTTTATTTTAATATAATACGTTTCTTTGAATTTCTGATTATAATTATTACTTGCTAGTTAATTTTCCTAGAGAATGCGTTCGGTAAAAATTATTAGCTTCTCTAAGAAAATTTTGCATTTTTTAAGTGAAAATGTCAAATTACAGTAAAAATGACTTACTATTTAAAATAGGGTCATTTAAAGACAAATAAAAAAAAACTATGCATAATAAAGATTTTATTAAATAATATAGAGTGTAACAAATTTAGTTTTACAAAGTACATACATTTGCTAAAAAGTTATTTTCATATTAGACAATTCTTATTTTTCAAGATTTATATATTTTCCAAATAATGTAGTTGTCATGAATTTGGCAGCTAGATGCAAATTTTTTACAGCAGTTTAGAAACAAGCTTAATTTTTAACTTTGACAAAAAACGTATGTAATTGGACTCATTTTCATCTCTGGAAATTTATATTTGTGTGTTTATAGTATATATTCAGGAGTAAATTTTAAAAAGTATTCTGTAAATTAAGGTTAAACTCATTTGTTTGTGGAAAAAGTGGGAAACAGAGAAAATGTATTATTATTTTATTTATTTATTTATTTATTTATTTTATTTATTTATTTTTTTTGAAAAAAGCTATAATTGAAGTTTTAAATGTATAAGCAAAATATTATCATTTAATGATAAAGAATAAATCATACAATTGAAACCCCGACTCTTAAATATAAAATAAATTTAACTATTAGAAAAACAGCGCATTTATAATGTAGAAAATTTAATTACGAAATTGTTGGAAACTATATCACATTATAAATTATAATTGTAATAATAAATGATTCTCTCTTTATTTAATAGTATTTTAACTCTAGTTTTCGCTATCAATTTTATATGGTACAAAATTAATTTTAAATTTAAACTATCTCGAATGCAGTTGTGTTCTTAGTTATTTGATTCCATAAATTTTTTTCGTATTGTTATTTTGTAACATTTTATAAAAATTAATTTAGAATCATTTGAACACATTAATTTTTTTATTTTACCACATTTTAAAATATAATTAATTTGATTTTTATATTATGTTTATTTTTATGTGTATAGTTTGTTTTGATGTATCTTTTTCTATATATACATTAATATTTCTTTTTCCAATTCCATCACTTCTTTTTTCCAAAAAAATTCAATACATATACACACACACGAAAGTGATCTTCTAAGTAAATAAATATTGCAAGCACTGATTATTAGGGCCTACCGTAACTTAGTAGCCGAAGAACTAACTTCAGAAGGAACTTTCTTCAGAAGGGAGAAGTGAAGGTCTCCCCAATTCTATCTCAGCCCCCATTTATCAACACGAGATAGATCTCGACGCCACTAAGTACGCAGACGAAATGCGTTGTAAGGCTTTTTAATGTCCACCATGTAAATTACTTTCCAGAAGGAATTTTCATTTATAGTGGGCAGTATTCACGTATCACATGGGAGGAAACCTGTAAAACTCCCAAGCACTCAACATCCATCCGTCATTTTCCAACAGTGATTAGGATTAAACACGGGACTTTATGCTTCGAGAAATTTGTTCTAACATTAGACCGTGGTTAGTCTTATAGGATAGACTTTTGCTTTTTTAATGCATTTCTTTTTGCCCTTTGCTACTCATGAAAATGACCCGCTACGTGTGAGTCTTACCAGAAGTTAAAACACTTAAGATATTTAAATGCATTACAACAGAATTTAGCTGTTACACTGTCATGATGCATTAAATATTGTTAGGTGCTCACCCTAGTCTAGTAGTAGGATTACATTGTTCGTAGTAGAATGTGCCAATTTTGATCTCAGCTTCTCTTGAAAAAAGAGCAATGAGTATTGCGGTTTTAATTTCTGCATGCAAATCTTTTAGTGTGAATGCATGGAATATTTCCGATTTTTTCCCCTTGCAACAATTGAATGATGCTCATTTGATAATCTAATAAAAATTCTTCAGGAAGATAATAATAAGCGGAGAATGTGTTACCTTACCTTTTACATTTACGAGGGATGTTACATTATGACAGAAGAAAGACCTTTCGGTTGCTATGCTGTCCACTACTCGCTTTCAAATATTGTTTAATAGAAGATGGTCGTGGAAGATCCCAGTTTTAAGCCAAGTAATAATCAGTTTTAAGCCATTGTTTTACATCGAAAGATAAATGTAGCATTTCAACTTTCTTTTTGCACATATATCGAGATTGTCTTAGGAAATTATTTAGACTTCTTCTTCCGCAATACTTGAATGCAGTATGCAGTGAATATTCAAAATACTTTTTAAAACCATCGACAATGAGGTTATTCACTACACGATATCAAATTTGATCGTCGTTTGATTTAACTTTCTTTATATTTTTCATAAAAAAAACAGCATTCCTTGAACCTTATACTATATCGTTTCACATTTTTAAAATCGAACATTTGAGGTTAAACATTACGTACCTTGGATTTAGATGCCACCAAAATTTCCTAAAACTTTTTATAATCGTTCATAGAAAACAATTAGCACTTGCCTTACTAAGATTATAATTTTGAAAAAGGTGTGAACGTATTTGCGAGTTTTTAGATTTTCCATAAATTTGTATGTATTAATTTTAGAGAACTCTTATTTTGCTCGAATTAGTGATTTTCCATTGATATTATTCTTGCTAATAATTAAATGGAATAATGTATTTTCATTTCTGAATTTGCTAAAGGTTTTTTAAATTTTATAAAAAACCTTAAATTTTTTGTACAATTATATATTGAACAATATTTAAAGTTTAATAACGGGTCGAACGTATGTATGTAAAACAGTATCTTTTATTCTTATGTCAATATGGCTAAATATCTCTCAATGAGTAGAAAATGACAGGAATATATTTACCGCTGGTTAGCCGCAATTTTTACGAAGACGTGACATATATCTTGAAGGCTATTTGTGGATGAAACTGCAAAAAATGTCTTTATCACTCTTTATTACAAAAGTACATGTAGTTGATTTTTAGAGTTTCTTTTTACTTGAAATAAATGCATAAATTATATTAACATGTTGTTTTAGCAGCTGTTCTCCTCTGGATCTCTTTTTCTCTTCAAAGAAGTCATGACAAGTAGAATTTAATATTATTGTTATAAATTAATATTGAATATGATATACTTATTGTTGTATTTACAATTATATTGTTGTATTTATAATTCCATTGTTGTATTTATAATTTATTTTGGGGGAAATAATACGACACAGAGACAAGCTGAAATTTATCATTTGTTATCGGCTTGTTTATTTTGTTCTAAATAATCCTGATTATACCAATGTACTGAACGAATAATATTTTCCCGAGTTAATGTGTAGTTATTTGTTTTAACAAAAATATCAGTTACGTAAAATATTTTCTGTTTAAATAATTACGGACTCACCAAAATAACATTAACATCTTATTTTTGTTCAATAAAGATTGCTTATTCTAATATATTCGTTTCTTGTATTTATATTCTAAGTATTAAAAAAATTTAAATAATAGAAATAAAATTAAAAACTATATGTGTGTACAGTAAAACTACAGGTGCTTAAGTTATATGTGATTTGATGCTATCTGAATAATCAATTTTATCCAGTACTGGATAATAATTACTATTTGATGTCTTTGGTTTTGTAAAATTTAAGTCCGAAAGCCCTAGATTTTGTATATTTCCATAAAGTCATTTCCATTTATCAAAGAATTATATTAAAAAATACAGTATGATGTTTTTATTGAAACAAATGTTATTCTCAGTGTGAGCAGATTCGCAAAACATTTTATAACCTGATTTCAATATTTCTTAGTACCACAAGTATACATTGGAAACAAAAATGTCTTCTAATAAGAAAACCATGATTTAAGCAGTTTCTACCTTCATCTCTTAATTTCCTTAAATGCTTTTTATTTGCATTATAGAGATAGAAATTAGTGAAGTAATCTGCAAAATTCTATTCAATTGTTGCAAAAATATTATTTCAATGTCTTTTTTTTATTTTTAAGGAATTGAAAGCAAAGCATTCTAAATGGGGAAATTCAGTATAATTAATTGACTTTTAATTTCACTGTAACTAATAGAACATCATATACTGTGCATTCTGTGATGAGAAATTTTTTGTCTAATTTAAAAATTTTATGAAAAAATCTAAAGTAAATTAAATTTCCGGTAGTTTTTTTTATTTATAATTGAATTATTAATGAACAAATATAATACCGATTGTGTTCACGCTTTCCGTTAGAGCATTCAATGACAAATGACATAATGATACACTTCTTTATTTGAATTTATAAAAACCTAATTTTCATTTTAACCTTTTCATATAAAAGTAAAGCACTATTAAAGTTATTTTACAAAAAAGAGTTAAATTTTTTAAATAATTAATAAATTTTCCAACGTAAGAAAAATTATTATTTATACTTTTTATAACAGCTGACATTTACCAATGAAAAAAGAAAAAATTTATGACTTAATTATATTTATTATTTTACATTTTATTAAATCATTTCAATTCATAAACAGGTGTACTAGGTAAATTGACATCGAGATTATGAACTCATAAACAATATTAGGACATTTGTTGCTGTGTACGGAACCCTGCATCCATTAATTTTAATGCTTCTACTGTATTTCTTCTGTTTGCATAGATTACTAGGATTAAATACTTTCTATGTGAATCTTAGTTCACGCACACAGGATTTTTTGAGAAAGTAGAATATTATTTCCTCTTCTGTTTAAGAAAATTTTTCTGGTGAGTAACATCTATGAATAAAGACTTTCTCATTTTTGTAAAAATACAAAAACTTTATAACTTATTGATATTTTTATTGGAAATGAATGTTCTGAAAGCATATTTTATTGAAATATTTTTTGCCCTGTAACGCCAGTGACAAGTTAAGATTTTACGGATGTAATTTTGGAGCAAAAATCATCTTGTATCAGCTTCATATCCTCATTAATTTTGCCTGCCAAAAATTACTAGAAATTCAACTAATTACTAAGAAAATTTGCCACCCGCCCTGTCTAGTGGTCAGAGTGCCTGTCTACAGATAGGGAGGTCCTGGGTTCGAATCCCGGTTCGGGCACGGATGTACTTTCTCTCTATATCTATCCTGTCTTTGTCCTTTCCTTGTATGAATAAGGTGTGAGTGGTTGCCTACCCTATAAACGGGTCCCTATGGCATGCGTGTACTGAGGAAGTCGGACTCCACACCAAAATATGGTTCAGTTGAAAAAGTGGAGCAGCGCATCCCATATTGCCAGCCTAGCTGGCACACGACAACAACAACTAAGATAATTTAAAGTGATTTCTATGGAAATATTTTTATGAGAATAAATTTCTAGGAGAATATGTAAAATAGGATTCTAATATATTTTCAATAAAATTAAAATTACTTGGAATAGAAAAAATAAAGTAATTAATAAATTACTTATATTTCGCAGTTTCATTTTCTGTATTTCTAGTAATTTTACATCATATTTATATCCTAGTTTCAATTCATAAACTATATCATGTGAAATGATTTATGAAATGTCATTTATACCGAATCTTTTGACTTTTTATCTTTTTTTTCATTTAAACTATGCTTTTTTAAACAACTTTTAAAATTTTATTAGAAAAAGTTTTTTCCCATGATATGTATCAATTTGAAATTCATGTGATGAAAAATATCATTTTCTTTTCAATTTTTTCAATCCTCATGAATTAGTTCTTTTTATATTTATTTATTTATTGGTTTTAATGGTCCAGATCATTTCAGTCTTCCCATATCAATGACAATTAATTGATTCGATGGTATTAAGGCTCGTTATTGACTGACACAAGAAATATTGTGATCAACCAGATTTTAGGTATTTTAGTCTCTTTCCATACTTATTGAGTTCTCTTATTAGTTTATAGGGCTAATTTCAGACAGAAATCATTCTAGATCTATTGTTTCCGACTAAAACACTAAGAAATTTTCCCTATTTTTTTTTAAATGATTTTATTTTTTCACCAATTTTGACTTCAAGAAAAAAGAAAAGAAATTCTTTTCATTTCTGCTTTATTCGAAAATATAATATTAACGACTATTGACCTTAAATTGTTTTTCACCATTTTTCAATACACATTGCTCATAAAATAACAAAAACTGTAAAACTTATTCACTTTTTATATGCATATCATTTGTAAAGTTGCGTGATATATTGCGTAAATTTGGTTATTTAATGCAAAAGCGAAGATCATATTTTTCCTCCAAAAATAAAAATAAGAACCTATTATTAATTTCTTTGATTTAACTGTATTCACACACTATCCGACATTAAAAATGCAACATCAAAAAAGAGTGACCAGAAAATTACGCCAATTTTAGGGTAGACGCACCTTACTGAGCTATGCAAATGAAATACACTGCTCTTCAGAGCACGTAGGATAAGATATAAGGTGAGGAACCGACAGAGTGGGTAATATTTATGTCGTTATTGCTGCTTGGAAAATAAAAGTTGAAAGCTTATTCTTGTCACAAAGGACGCCTGTAATTGTAGAGAATGCCAGGTTATCGTTAACGGAGTCAGTTCCAGCAGACAGACGAGTTTACGAGCGGCATGGTGATTGGATTGAGAAGGGCAGGTTGGTTCTTACGCAAAATCACAGCTGACAAACACCTGGATGTGTCCACAGTGCACCGGCTGCGACGAAGATGGCTAGAACAAGGAACTGTGTAACGTTTGCGGGGTGTCGGTGTAGCCAGAATGACACCACAGCATTAACACCAACGTATGGAATGGTGCCGGGTTAGAGAGATTTGGACGACGGAGTGGCATAGGATCGTCTTCTCAGATGAGTCACGCTTCTGTTTCTTCAGTGATAGTCGCCACGTACGAGTGTAGCGTTGACATGGAGACAGGTCCAATCTTGCAGCAATTGTGGAACACCTCAGGGCATGACAACGTGGCATCATGGTTTGGGGCACCATTGTTTGACAGGGAATGAAGAGCCATACCTCAGGACGCTGTCTGTACTCTCATTGACTCTGTGCCTAGACGTGTTGCTACGTGTATCGCCATCCATGGTGGTCTTACAACCTTTTCTCGACCGACCCTTTTCTCGCTTTGTGTTATGTATATCATTTCGAAATACAGATCACTTATTGTTCAATGCTGTCTCTCTGTGTTTGCCGAGTTTCGTCACTTTCTGGCAATTAATTCTTGGTGTTGCGTTTTCAATGTCGGCCATTGTGTATTTTATTTACTTCTTTTGCACTCTTATGGAGGAACGGGTAAATTTACTTTTACACTTTGTTGGCATTGCTAAGTATTTCGGTTCTAAGACTCACCATGAACAAGTCTTTCACGATATGGTTACCAAACTGGCAGCTACATTATTTCTGCGTTTTGATTTTCATTTAATAATTATTGGGTTCAATTCCTATCGCGAGAATCAATGATTTAATGGTTCGGAATTCAGTTTAGTATTTGTATGAAACTGCTGACCATTTTTCAAAATAAAATATTTAATGTATGCAAAATACGATGCAATTCTTTTAAATGTCCCATTTAGTAATCACTATGAATAGAGCATTACCTGCAGTAGCTTTCAAGCTTTTAAAAGACATATATATCAACAATTTCTTTAATTAAAATATTTTTCCTACCTCTATTAAAGTAATTACAAATTTTGAAAACATATATGAGCATCCATGACCTACATAAGCTAAATAAATATATTGAACAAAGATTAAAAAATAGGATACAAATAATGATACTTGAACAAATTTTATCAGACCAAATAAAGAAAATATATAAAATAAAATACGAGAAACCTAACAATCTTATTAAAGAAATTCTTTTACGAGAAAGACAACAATTGACTGTGCTGCTCAGACGGTTGTCAGATATTTTTAATATGCTTGAATTTTCCAATCATTAAGTACTTTGCCTATTTTTGGTAGTTCATGACGTCACTTAATCGCTTGCAATCATCCAATCCTCAGCTCACTACATTCAGGCTTCCGCCCACGATGTGCCGTTGCACTTTTTGTAGCGGGACTAATCAGGATCCCAATGACGGTCTAATAAATGACCACAGATGGACTGAAACTTTAGGGTGAAAGAATTTTCGGACAATGAAAGAGAAAAATATGCTTTAAAAGAAGAAATACGTCCGAAACTCGCTAAAATGTAATGGCTTAATACAAATGCTGTAAGAAAAAAAGACATCAGAACATGTGAGGTAACTTCTTTGGTTGTAATTTTTTATGAGATATTTTCAGACATGTCCTGCTTCTTACAATTTTAATCTATATAATTTATTATAATATAAAATTCTTCCCAACTTTATAAAACTATTATTTTACAATTAATAACTGACTTTCTAATTCTAATCAAGATTTTAGTGTTAAGATTTTAATTTTTTCAAATTCATTTTCTAGTAAGATTCTAATTTTTTCATTCTCATTTTTTCTAATTTATATTTTAGTAAGGTTCTAATTTCTTAATATATTAAAATAAGTAAAAACTTTTTCTATTCTTTAAGATTTTTTCTAATCAAACAATTGCATTAATAGCCATAAAATGTCCATGAGTGAAAATCGGCAGAAAATAGACAATTGTCAATAGGATGCGAAATTCATGAGTTTACAAATTTGCCACAACTTTAAACAGATAAATCAAAATAATTGCTGAGTTTCCGTCTCATCAAAATACAGTTAGCATTATATACTGCAATCAAAAAATATAATAAAACTCTTATAAAACGGTTTAAAAAGTAAAATTATAAGTTTTATCAAAAGTATGTAACCTTAATTGTTGCTAGGTAATTGTGTTTCCCATGCTGATACTGGAAGCGTAAAGGCAATTAAATGCATCTTTCTGTTATCCAACACTAAGTCGAGAAAGAGAGAAACCTCCACCCTTATGATCATTAAGATATCATTTTAAACATGAAAAGAAATTACAGAAAGGAGTGTGTGTCTGCATAATAAATTTGTCTTTTGATGAGAAGTTTTCGTTCTCCATGTATTTTCTAGATGCATTAAAATACTTATACATTGATGTGAACCACATTTCTCAAAATAACTGAGAAACCGTAAAAGCTTCCAATTTTTTTTCCAAAACTGAGAATGAGCAAAGAAAATTAAAAATTCATGATGTAATAAAAGCAGCTGAGAAAAAAAATTTTTGACTTCAATCACGTTAAACGACTATTTTGTTATAAAGATTTAGTCACAACAGTAGTTTTAACAAATTAAGATATCTTTAGATTAAGATTTTCTGCTTCTCCATTAAGAAAATGTTTGGAAGAGTTCAGATAAGAGTTAAGAAAAAAAAACCGTATCACCTGTAGTTCTCTTTAAAGAAAGTATTATAATTGCAAACTAGAACGAAACAAAGTCTTTAAGATAACAAGACTTATGTGATATAGATATTTAAAAAGGAATTTGAAAAGGAAAGGTTCGTAGCATCGCAAAAATCAGCGACAGATTTATATTTCATGGCAAAAAAAATCCGAAATAACAAGTATATATTGTTTTAATGAACACCGTCAGAAAATATTATGAGGCTGAAAATTATCACATCTATTAACATAACCTTAAAATTTAATAAATTATTAATGTTAAATCTAAAAATCAAAAAATATAAACTGTTAAGCAATTTATAAAATATTTATAATTTCATTAGTTTTTTATTCTCGATTTAATTCGATTTTTCTTCTTAGAAATTTGTATTGTTACAGTTAAATAATTAAAAATTTTATAAAAGTTTTTATTATTAATATAAATTAAATTTATGCTGATATTGGGCTGCATTGGATTATTTAAAAATTTCAAATGATGTGTTTTTCTTTTATATTCCACTAAATATTGAAAGTGCATATGGAGATCTTGAAGTTTTCTTTTAAAAATAAATGGAATTTCTTTTGTTAGAAATATCGTCTATTCAAAAATATTTAGGTGATTCCCAGAATTTTGTTTTAAATAAGTTCAACTGCATTTTCTAATCTCCATTATTACGAATGTAAAAGTTTCATATTACTTACAAAATTATTATTTGAGATACAGTAGTAGGATTGTTTAACTTAATTATACTTCTTATTTTTCCATCAATTTATAACTGTCCTTTTTGAATGTGCCTACATATATAAGATATTTAATAAAGATAACTTTTTATTACTACGTTAGATTGTATTTTTTAAATAATAGACTTCTTATTTGAAGAAATATACTTTATTTGAATGAAAGTAAATTTGATTTTACTGAAAATATTTATTACTATATTTAAAAAAAAGAAGAAAATAGATATTATTATAACTTTATTTATCTTAAAAGTTTGGTATTCCTTTAAAATTTGTCTTAATTTTAATGCAATGAAAAAAAATCTAAAAGTTTATCATGTATTACATTTACTCAATCTAACCACCGATTAAAATAATTTAAGAACACTTTTAACTGATTTTTGCACAAACATTTCTTTTATCAATAAACACATTAAATTATTTTAACAAATAAAGACCAACTTATTTTATGTTAATTACATTAAAAATTATAGTCTTTTCTTTGTTTTACGGGATCTTTGCTGAAAATCCAAAAGCAATTTTGAACGTAAATTTTGCAGCTCAGTTTCTCATTAAGTTCTTATTGGCGCGTCATCTGTGGAATAATTTTATATACATCTTATTCATACAAAAAATTAATCAATTCTCGTTAATGTAAGGTTTTCTTTATTATGAACATTTTACTTTTATGCTCACACATTATTTTACTTCTGAAAAACATCAAATTCATTGTTGAAAACATAATTTAATGAGTACTTCTTTTCTTATAAGGCAATAAAAAATTGCTCAAGTCTAAAAAATACTTCTTTTCTAAAAACAGATAGGTAAAAATATTTTCAGTGTTAGTAATCTTTTATGGGAATAAATTTATCACCAACTTTCATTGTCAAAGCACTGGAAACGTGCAGATAGCATTGAACTAGTCACTTTTTGTTACCACATAATCATGAATAATGCAGTTATTCTCCAGAGTTTATCATACAATTATGCTTATATCAAATTTATTTTAGCAACTGAAAGAAACATTGTAAATGAATTTTAATGGAGTATAAGACACGGTTGTTTTGTTAAAATTGCTTAGTAATAGTTTTCCAATGCAACATTTATATAGGAGTCCTCTGTTTAACAGTTCTTAAGCCCGTGAGTCAAACTAGGCGTGAGTCAAACAAAGCTTAGTGGTTCAGAATCCACCATAGGTCTTAGTCCAATTAGCCTCCGAATCAAAAGATGTTTCTATAGCATCATTTAACCATCACCGATTGTTTTACTTTTAGCTGTAATTGAGATTAATTATTGAGAAAAATAGTGATTTGAACTTATTTCCTGAGGGGCATCATTTCACCTAACTTACCAATAAAAAATTCTTCTACTTTTTACTTCACCTCGGTCAAAGAATTTCTTCTAAAATCCATGTTAAAAAAATTATTTATTTTTGTATTACAGTAAATTTTTCTTTTATTTTTTGTTTTCTTTTCCTTATATAAAGCTGCATAACTCATATTTCCTTACATGAAAAGGTAAAATTTTAATCTGGTTTATTAAACTTAAATATTTAATATCCGTGAAATCACTGATGTTTTTGCTGTTATGTATATTTGGCATAAGCAATTCTATTAAAAATGTTTCAGCCTAACAACATCGAGGCCGCCTTTTCTCTTCTATTAATTAAGAGCTTATGAGAATCTCATTTTAAACTTATTATTAAAATTATTTTAATTAAACTTACGAAATAAATTCAAGTTAATTTTAAGAACTCAAAGATATAAATATTTTGAGAATTAATTCTATCGTGTCGTTTATGACCAGTAAAAATACATATAAACTGTCAAATACGTAGAATTATCCCGTTTTGAGTAGAAAACATATTCTAGCTTTCAGAAAAAAATTTCCAATTTGGAAGAGAAACGATATTTACAAATTTTAACGAAATTATTATTATCATTTTTTTAGCTTTGTTCATTTTCACCACGAAATGAGGTTTCATGTATAGATCATCGAAAAACAAATTGAAAGCTGTGTCTCTAAAATTTTCTTCAGCTGCAAATTTATCAAATATTAACTATTAATAAGATTCCTAGCAGCTGCGTACCAATGCATTTCCTATAGTCGGCGTATTGGAGAAATTGAAAACACATTTTCTGCTGTGGCTAATAAAGATACTTTTTCCAAAAATTAAAAAAATATATTATTCTTTTACAAAAACTATACCGTTGGATTGTAAAAATAAAGGGAACCCGATAACATGCATATTTTTTCTCTATCCCCACTTATACTTATACACAGATGAGCATACAAAATGAAATTTTTATTTATGTACTAAATTTGTTTTGGTATGTTATCTCATTCACTTATACTACTCTCTTTGCATTAATTCATTTTTGCATTGAATTTGGGTCATAATATTGAGTTTTTGCTTTTACCGAAGATAAACATAAATTTCAGCCTATTTAACTCATCATTTTTTTTAATTTGGCTTTTCTAAACTTATATTTCTAATTTTCAAAAATATATATATATAATACCATGGGTGGCGCAGAAAACAAAACGCAACCAGATGTAAAATGATTTAAACAAAATTAAGAAAAGCAGGTTGTACCTGTTTTCTGCGTTTTGTTTAAATCATTTTACATCTGGTTCAATGAATTTATAGTTTAAGCCTGATTTACCGCATACCTACATATTTTATATTTTATCTGGATAAAACGTTTACCTATTTTTATGGGGAAATTCTGAACTGAAAAGACAAACACTAAATTAAGCAATAAAAACACAGATGCAGAACACATATATTAGATATTTTTTGCATACAATTTATTAAAATAAACAAAATCTCAAAGAATTTAAGAAAAAAAAAACACTTCTAACTGAAGTTTCTTCTTAAGCGTAAAAACGTGAAATTTTACAAGTTGACTCATTAAATTGTATTTACTAAGAGCATATTTTAAGTTCTAAACTAGTTATGAACTGAAAAGTGAATATTAAATTTATGCAATGCAAACAGAACTTATATTAGTTATTTTTATAGGAAGCATACCAAAATAAAAAAAATCTAAGGAATTAAGAAAAAACATGCAGTTCTAGAGTAGGTATGTAAAAGCATGCACATTACGAAATAATTTAATGTACAGTTTCTCAAACCTATGTTTGGCAACAAGAAATGAAGTCTCGTGTATCGATTAGATAAAAACAAATTAAATAAGGTGTATAAGGCTTGAACATTCTCTTTAGTTATGAAGTTACTAAATACTAAAGTCTAAATACTAAGAAGTTACTAATATCTTTTACATCCGAGTTCCAAACTATTTCCGATTGGTAATGTATTAGGAAAAAGGAAAATGCATTCTCTAAAATCGAAAAAACTAGAAAAAATCTTTTTTTAAAAAAAAAAATGTGGAAATTTAGAAAAAAGGGGAGGAGCAAATGCAAAATAGTTTTTTCCAAGCAGTAATGCATTGCTGACAATTTAAAAAAAGAAGCACAAGCTTCTATCTAGAAACGAAGAAAAGTGCGGAAGCGGAATGTTACATCACTTTAATTATGGCATTAACAATTTTACAGGGAATGGAAAAGGTAACGTTAATTACATTTTAATTGTTACAAACGCTGTAGTTTCAATTTCGAAAAGAAACTCAGTTCTTATTTTAAGCTAGAGACCAAAGTCCTGTTGTAAGTTCCGCCTATTCCATGAAGGCCCCATACACTCAAAATAACTATATCTAAACTTTCATTTCGATTGGCTGGACGATTTGGCCTCCAGGCACTCATATAAAGGGGAAGTTTCTTTTAGACTGCCCGGCAGAATTATCTGATATCATAAGTCATCCAACATTTATGTCACAATAAATGCCAATGTGTAAAAATATTTTGGTGAAATTATAATCGCAATACTAATTATATTTAGGAAATGAGTAACGGGAAAAAAATTGAAACTGTTTTTCCGTGTTTTATACTTTGCTCATTATGCAGTAGAAATCTCCGCAAGAAAATTAATTCTCAATGTGAATGCAATTTCTCTGGAAGTCTTCATATAATTTTTCGGTGAAACACCATATCTCTTACAATAACAAAATAGATTTTATAATATAATAAATTACAATAATAAAAAGAAATTTCTTAACACTATTTCTGTTGTTATAGGACTTTATTTCGAATAACAATTTTTTACTGGTTAATCTTAATAGAAAAGCAAAGTACTCGGTAAAGATAGAACTAAATTTAAATTTTACGTGAATACTTTATTCAGCTGACAGCTGCTAAAAGAAATACCAATGTAAATTAATTCTCTTCTAAGGAAAACAATCATGATTTCACATCTAAAAAGAAAATGTGAATCTTTTTTATTCAAAATACTTGTTATCTGTTTCTAGATATGAACAATTAGCTGTTTCAACAGTAGAACTATCTAATTTAGAATGACGTTTGCAAAAGCAGCTGATATGAAGGCAATATTTTTAGTTTTAGGATTGCCGCGAATCAATTTTAAGCGCGCCTACTTGGTGTAAAATATTGAATTTCGGATATTATTATTAATATTTTTTTAGAATTAAGGACTAAAATGTTAATTCCCCATTCTGACGAAGGTATGTAATCCTTTTATTTTACAATCATTAGTTTTTAAAATTTCTCAAAATTTAATTTATTCTATAACTGATGTTTTAATGACAAGAAAAATATTTTGCTTAAGCTCGGACATCACTAGCCTAAAAAAATATTTAATGATTTAAACATAATTTTATTTACGACTTATTAATTAAAATAAACATTATTAAGCACATTAATATAAATTAACATAAATTGAGAATTACACAGAAAATTTTTCTTTTTTGAAGGATGGATCTGAAGTGGATTGTTTAATGATATTAAATTTAAATTAAAATATTTACAGCATGTAAACTTTATACAGATTATTCTTACTTTAATAGAGGCATGCATTAAGTAAAAAATATTATTAATCATTGATTTATGAATTAAATTCATTATATTGCCAAAAATTATGATTAGTAATATGATTTGATTATTTATTTTCAACATGCGAAATTTAATCAGGAAACAAATTGATTTACCTTATTAACTTTTTTTATACAAATGTGCACAATTTTACAATACATGCATGCTGCAAATTACATGTGCTATATTTTTAAGAGATACTATTTTCTACAAAGTTATAAAATATGTGGTGTATCCTAATTTTCATAACATATTAAATGGCTAATAAGGGACTGTCCGATTCGTGTTATTGTATTTTAATGTGTCATAAAGCTTTCCCTTTTTTCAACATTTTTTTTTATTCCGTTAAAAGTAAATATTTCGATTTTTCAGCAGCAACTACTATTTTTAACTAAAAATCAGGAAAAAGTATCATGGCAAATGTTCTCACAAAAATTCAAATAATCATATTAAAAATTCCGAAAAATGTGTGGAGGCTTTTGGTTTTATAACGAATGAAACTAGAGAAAGGATTCCTTTTACTACATTTATTTTACTATATAACCGTGTCTGTATTTAGAAACATTGTGTATAGACTCTTAAACACTCTTGTATACGCATTCTCTCATCATAATTTTAAATCTTTATCTCTGTATTACTGATGAGCATACTCCAAACACACACATTGATAAAAAATAAAAACAATATAAACAGTGTTAAGTTAGTTTTTCGCAAGGTTTCATTTTATAAGAAGCTGAACTTTAACCTTTCAAGAAAAAAAATGAACGTGAAAAACAACAGATATTCTACTAATAGATGTTTAACGAGCATAAAAGAAAAGCAAATATATATATGAGTAGAATTTATTAACCAAGTGAATAAAAATACTAAAGAATTTTTTTTAACTTATTAATTTGTGTCCATTCATAACATTTTAAACAGTATTATAAAGTGTGACAAATAATTATCTTATTTTCAATGCATATTTTCAGTTTTTCCTTTTCTTTTAAATGTTTTGGTTTTCAGTGGTTTCTTTAAATGTTTTGTTTTTTCTATGCTTTAATTTTTTTCATTAAAGCATAGAATATATATTTTTCAATGAATAATTTTCTCATTAAATGCATATTCATAAAAGTTTTAAATAATTTATGAGTTTGATTTCTTAAGCCATGAAACTACTTTACTCATACATAATTATTTTTAGTTCAAATTAACATATATTTATATGCTGAAATATTCTAGGTAGTTGTATAGTTTTCTTTGAGAAAATTAAAGATTTTTTGTAATTTTATTAATCAAAAATAACTTTCGGCAAATGTATTTTTCGTTTCAAAAGCGAAGGATTGTATTTTCGCTCGAAATTATTTAAAGCAGTTGAGGAAATTTTCAAGAAACTTCATTACTGAATACGATTATTTTTAACATTTCTTATATTTTTGTAGATCATTTTTAAATTATAAGCAAACATTTGTGTTTCCAATGTAAAATACTTATTTACACAAAATTATTCTAAGTTGCATTTTTTATGTTAATTTAAAATATCAAACACTAGCTTCTTATAAATATGATTAAAAAAATAATCCTTTTGATGAAAGGCATACGCATTGTAAATAATGTTATCAATATAATCTTATCACATAAAAAATTACAAGACTGAATTAAATCTAGGCATGCAAAAATAAATCTTAAAATAAAAATCTTGGCTTTCATAACTACACATAAATATTTAAGACGTAATAAGAGATAAATATGTGAATGCTTTTGATAAGTTTACAAAGAAGGTTTATCACACATTTCGTAGCTCCCAATTTCAAGTTGCAATAGAATTTAATCCTTTTTATTGTAATGGCAACATAATAAAGATAATGAAATAAATTTTGCGCTTACACAAGCAAATCGAAAGAAAAACTGACCTTAGTTTTATCATTCCTTTTGTCTTATTTATATTTTATTTCGAAAAATGATGATAATAAACAATAGGAATTTAATGTTAACAGAGCAATTACAACTACTGACCCTGAAGTTTGAAATTGAAAGTGTTTATTTTATCACAATAAGTTGTTTGCCAATCACTATATTTCTTCGCCAAATATAAGATTCCAATCCCTTAATGCTGCTTTAAATAAAAAAGTCTAAAATACTAAATATTCTGAACAGAATATTAATTAAATTTGGGCTAAAGTAAAGTGATTTCAGCAAATTCCTACAAGTAGCTTCGCAGTGATCGATTATGCGGAAAATTCTTCTATGTTACTTATTTTTTCTTCGAATTGTCACTATCAAGATAAGATTACCAGCATTAATTTAAATTATATTAGTCATCTTATCTTGGAATTAGAAAAATTGCTCACAAAAATTTTTTGTCAAACTTTATTTTTTAAAGTTTTATTTTAAAAAATTAGGTTTAACTTACAAATGAAAATAGTAACTTTATAGTAAAGTAAATCTCACGAGAAATATAAGCAACACACACAGGATGTTTGAACTTTATATATTGAACTGTAAGATAGTTCAAAATTGATAGCAAGTGATCTAACATTACACAACTTCTAAAAAACTTAACCTCAAAAGAGAGAAATATGCCCAATATTATATTTTAGATTATTTTTATATTTAAGGATTAATTCTATAAATATATTTGTAATTATTTATATCTTCAGAATTTACATAATAGATATTCAAAAAGAATTTTCTTAAATCATATAATTTGAAAACAGTAAATTTAGTTGAAATATTTATTCATCAGAATATTTTGTGTCTGATAGCTTTATAATAAAATCTTCGTGAAAGTTTTCACTGAATGCCAATGTATAAGTTTAAAGAAACTACAGCTTATTTTGGGAGTGAGAAATCGCTTTAGTTACTAGAAATCATTGAAATTGTGCACATTTTGAATCAAAACTTGTGAAAAAGTTTTCATCGACGATTAAATAGCATTAAATAATTAATAAGAAAAACAATTTTCATGTGTTGTTATAAAACTCTAAAATTTTGTTTTTAAAAAAAAGTGTAAGACATCAAGTTCTCGAAAAATAATTTTTTAATAATTCTTTTAAGAAATATGCTTACATTGTGTAAATTATGTTTGCGTATTTGAAAATGATATCGTGTAATTTATTACACGCTATCATTTTCAAATGCGCAAACAGAATCAAACGATTGAGCTTTGAAATGTTGAATAAATTTAAAGTTTCGTGTTAGGTTGTGCGTGGGTGAAAATTGAAATGCGCACTGATTTAAATAATCTATTCTAAATCGTGAAAAAAGAGTGAAAATCAAAATATTATGACACTTTTTTTCCAAAATTTTATGATTGAATATAAAATGCACGCGTATGACTTCTCTCTATTTATGAGTCTCCAAATGCCAATGAACTTAGTTTTTATGGAACATAAAGGGATTTAGTTATTCCAAGATTAACAGCATTAACTTCAATCATTCTCCTGTTTTCCACTTTTTATTGAAAAACTGATTTCGCGAAAATAATATTTAATGATAAGTTTTAGCTTTATTTTTCCGTACACACGTTTCTAGCGACAACTGTTGTAACGACTAGAACACAGCTTAACATGGTTTAATGCTTTCATTTTAGTTTTATGCTTTCATTCAAGTACAAGGAGGAAAGTCGACTATATTTTTTATTATAGTTATAAAAACTATACCTAGATATAAAAAAATTAACTAGTTTTGTTAAAAAAATTACTTATATTTGCTATCAAAGCTAAAATAAATTTTGAATAAAAAGTTATGAACAAAATTAATTTACTTTTAATGATAATTGTAATGCTTAGATGGTTTAATATTTAAATATAAAGGACTGGAATAATTTGTTTAATGAAGGCATGGGATATGTGACTCGAGACTAATAGTTCTTTGCTCCATATCAACCGAAAGGTACTGTTGTGGCTTATGAGTTTCACTTAGACGTATCACAATATCCCTACACAAGTATGGTGTAGAAGTTCAGAGAGAACTGTGTTAATTAATATAAGCTAATTTTTTCACCACTTGAATCTTACTTAAAATGAAATTCTCTTGCTGTCTCTTAGGTGTATTTTATTACTTCGCTTTGGCCCTGTATACTACCTCACTTTGGCCCTGTATATCTGTTGACTACTATTGCTACATCAACAGATATACAGGGCCAAAGTGAGGTAAATATACAGTTAGAAAATATAGGAATTAAGTATAACCAGGGGAAAATAAAGAGCACTCTGACATAAAATAAATAAGGGTTATTTATGTAAAGTATATAATAAAATATATTAAAACAAAAAAGAAGAAGCAAAGAAAATAAAGGACTAGTGTGATGTATGTAAGCCATGATATTAAAAAGAAATTTACTAATCGAAATATTGATTTAAGGTATATAAATGAAAATGAAGAGTTTAAAAAGAATCTTCATAATTTAATAAATATGATTTTAATTAATTTATTGTAAAAATATAATTAGTTTTATGCCATGTCTTTCTTTGATGAGTTAGGCGCCAACAACATATAGCAAAAACATATTTTTGATATATAAATAACGTATTACCAGTAATTTTTTGGAGTGTTCTAAAATATGGCTTTCATATTTTCTGCAGATGAAATAGAAGAAGATCTTCCGAAAAACCAAAATCTCTGTTTCATGTAGTATTCGCGGCTTTAATAGCATCAATTGGTGGAATACTGTTTGGATATGATATAGGTATGCCTTTTATATTCTTATAAAGACTCTCAATTTAAGCAATAATTAAATAAATTTCTAATGTTTTTAAGAATACTTTTTAATTGGTAAAAAATTCATTTCATAATAAAATTTTTCGGTACATTTTAAGCCCCATACCCGTTTTGTATCAAATGTAGCAAATACTCCGTATTTTTTTATAGTTTGAGACGACAGAAAATTTTAAGAGAACACTTTTGAGAATATCTAACCTAATAAATTTATTGAGACATACATATGTTTAGAGTATATATTAGTTATACATTAGAGTTATACATTAAGTCACTACTTTGGCAGAAATTTTTATTCATGGAAAGAGTTTTCCTAATCAAATATTTGATACTCTATTGCATAGATACACTACGGAAAAAAACTTTAGTATCACTTTTGTATCAATCAATACTAATATCAGTCAGATTCATTCATCATTAGATCGTGAACGAAACATCTATTAGTGCAATCTTTAGATTTCTTTTTTAACTGTCTAATTAATCAGCGTGACAGTAGCAAAAATAATGTGCTCATTACGAAAAATGTCTTTTATTTAGAATCATTTTTGTTAATAAATGTAATAATAAATTTTACAATGTCGAATCCAAGTCAGATCTTAGTAAGATTTATATAAGTAGATGACATCATCTCTCTATCTGAAACTACTAAATACCTGCAAATTAAAAAATAAAAAGGATAATTAATTGCTCTTAGTTATTAAAACTACAAAAATAGTTTCTTTCATGATATCTTGGTGGATAGCAAGGATTAATCAAAAATGAAGTAATTTTTTAGGAGTAGGTTTTACTCACCAAATAAAGAAATTTAATTTATAACAATTTAAACATAAAATTGCATTTTTATTTCGTTGATTTTCCGTATCACAGCTTGTTATGTTATTTTCCTGATCAACCAAATTTACAGCAAGAAATAAATGAGCAATTAATTATTACATTATTGTATATATATATATATATATATATATATATATATATATATATATATATATATATATATATATATATATATATATATATATATATATATATATATATATATATATATATATATATGAATGCCCCACCTTTGCTTTAAAATGAAATTCACAATCCTTGGCTTATTAGCTTATTTGTAAAGAAATTAGAATAAATGTTCCTTATCATTCTAGGACGACTTATCTACTTTATTAAAAAGAATAAAGACCCTAAAAAGAGCGTCAATTACTCAAAATGGATAAAGTTTGCATAAATTTAAAATTGTCTAACCTAAAAAAATTTGATAATTAGTATTAGTAGTAAAGTTTTACAATTTAACAATGCGCTCTGAAAGTGAAGTGAGAATGGCCTTAGGTATTTAAGGCTTCGAGCCTTTAGTTTCCAAAGCAACTGCATTGACTGTAAGCAAACATTATGATGTTTAAGTTCAGTTTTAAAAATAGTATAGTAGTACAATACTTAAGAATCCTATGAGTGATTATAACAAGGAAACATGCAAAAATATTTTTAAAAAACGCTCATATGAATTACAGTTAAATATGTAGTTTTCGTGAGCTCTCGAATGAATAAAGAAAGTCTCATTCAAGTTAAATTCTAATCTCAAAGACATAAGAAATAACATAAGATGGAAAAATAAATCCAATATAAAGGGAATTTGTTTCACAAATCTAAAATATTTATGACTTGAAATCTGTTTGGATACAAGCCTTATGATATTTAAGCTCAATTGTATAAATTAAATCTTTGTAACATTATACTAATATGTTGTTGTGTTGTTGTTGTATATACAACAATACAAGAAATAAGCGAATTACGTTATTTGATATTCTAAAGTAATCAACAGTAAAAAATTACGTGAATTGAATAAAAATTTATGTTGGCGTTGTTATCATCGTCATGCACAATAATATTTCTGATAAAAAAATAATTTTCTGTAAAAAAAAAATGAGATATTTAGTGGTTCCAAACTTTACTACGCACGCGCGTCACCTTTATAATAAATCTAAGATCTAATATATATATATATATATATATATATATATATATATATATATATATATATATATATATATATATATATATATATATATATATATATATATATATATATATATATATATATATATTTCGATAGTGGCATATAATATCTATTGAAATCATGAAATATTTCTAAATAAAAGAGTGTGCTAAAAATGAATGAGCTTTTAGCCCAGTCGTATTCATATGATGACAAATTTTAAGTTTGTGTTACAAGTATTTTTTATTGTTATTTTGAAATTATATAAATCTCGGAATCATGTTAGGCCCTCAACTTTTTAAAAGCATTTTTGTGAGACTTTCTAAGAAGGGTAAAAAATATTGCCTTAGGTTCTAAAACGGCACTTGAGTATTGTAATATGAAAGACAACTCACACACAAAAAGCAACCTAGGTGAATATTATAAGTGATAATTTTATGTTAACATTCGACCACACACACTAGATCTTATATATAATGCAAAGAAACTATGATCTCCTTACACAACAAAAGATGAGATTTTGTAGTATAAAGAGATCATCTAATTTGAAATGCCATAAAATGCTCTCATTGTGAACTGTTTAGACCAGAACACCTCCGTCTTCTTAATTTAATCCTAATTTGATTTCATCATTCATTTGCATTTGATTGAACTGCTCTTCATCTTTTGACATTTGTGCTTACAGATTCCTCAATCAATGCTTCAACCTACTTTTCCTGAAATATTAGCTGTTTCATTTGCTAGGGTACACCAAAGATACATTAAAGTAGCATTTTTTTATTAACCTCAAAGTAGCATTTTTTTATTATTGAGAGGTCAGTTGCTCCAAAGACGAACCTTAGGTCACCTGCTTAAATAATGAGTTATTCAAGGATTCCTTTTTTCGTTTGTCTTTGGAAAATGTGTTTCTGAAATTCTTACTCAGGTTTGAAGCTTAAGCTCTGTATTCAATGTGGATTAAACTCAGCATTATATTATCTTCGCAAAAACAGTGGGTGGACAAATGTGCGCTATTTTTTTCTTTTATGGTTTGCAAAATTTTATTCACACAATCAAGTATATCTGTAACAGAAAATTTCACGAGAGTGCCATTTCTTGAAAATCATATCAAGAGCTTCCATATTAGTGATATCTTATTATTTACGAAATGCATTTTTCTCTCATAATAATTCTACAAATATTTCTAAGCTTTTTAGCCAAGGCTTAATATTTTTACGGGAAACGTCAATCAGTTATCCATAGAATTCTATGTACAAATATTTAGATATGCAATAAAGATTTCTATTACCTCAATATATATATATATATATATATATATATATATATATATATATATATATATATATATATATATATATAGGATATTTCTTTTGCCAAATCGGTTAACTCCACTCTTCACTTTCAAAATATAAAATATAACTTAGGTATATAATAACATGTATATAATATATATTATAGAAAAATTCCACTGATAATATGAATTAACACCACAAAAACCATAGGTAAATAATATAAAAAACGTTAATATATATTAAAGAACTTTATATTGGTTTTTTATCAATTTTCTCTATTTTTCTTGTTTTAAATTGTGAATAGATTTGGCAAATGAAAGCATTTATATAAAATTAGCTATAACCAGAAATACTTTTAGCAAAAAAATTGTTTTGTATGCATAAAATATATTAAATAAATAATGAATCTTATTTGCTAATTAAACTAATCTGCTTAAAAGTTATTGATACGTTGAGATTCAATTGTAATACGAATAAATATACAAAGTGTGAATAAATGTCTTTTAAACATAAAAAAAAATTCACTGACATGAAATAATATATTAACAGAATAAGTGGAAGGAGACTAAAAGTAGAGCATTTATTAAAAGTAATCACTTGAAAAATAGCACTTTAATCATGAATATAAGTATATTGTTTTAGCATAATATTTGTGCTCGTAAGCATATTAAGTGTGCGAAATATATGCGCAAAAAATTATTGTATATACTTGTTTTATAATACTGTGACTTGAATGCTTGTTATAGAGAAAAAAGTTAATTTGATATTTGATAATACAGTAATAATATCTAGATTAAGAAATAATGTTTTTTTCAATTTTAATCGATTAGACATCATATATTTCGTACTACATAGTAAATTTATTATGCATGTTTTGAAAGATTACTCTAGCTTTAATTTAAAAGTTACTTTTAGCTTTTATTCATTCCTTTCATTTAAAAAAAAATATTCTCCTATAAGAGAGATGATAATTTCTAATAATATTATATATGTTGTATGTAAAGATGAGTAGTAGAAATATATTCTTTTACATCTTAAAAACTTATTTATTAGACTTATTTATTATTTCAAAAAAATGTCAGAAAAAAATGGCAACATTTAAGCGAAACTTCCTAATTTAAGAATAAAGCATATCAGGAAACTTTCTCTTTTAATCTAAATATGAAAAATATGACTAATATTTAAGCGTCTTTTTCAGCAATTTTACTTATTTTTTGGCAGTATCTCCCAAACCTCTTCCCGAAAGAAGCAAGCATAGTCGAAAATTGCTGAACAGACTCTAAAACTAATAGGTTACTAGATATTGATATTGATCAATATAGGGATTCTTGAAAGCTATATAAAAATTTCTGTAACGATGTATTTCTAAATCTATTTCAATAAACATTTTCTCATAACCCTATAAATGTAAAATTATAAAGTATTATATATTTTAAGTGTTATAGGGAAGGAGTTGGAATGGCTATAGTTATAGGATTATAACCCTATTATAAAATAATTTTACAATTCCAATATTCTTTGATTTAAAGAAATGATTTTTTTTATATTTATCATTTTACATAGTTTCAAAATAAAATATAAATCACTGTTTTTCATTATTTAAAAGAATTCATAATTTTAAAACTTAATTTTTATATAATTTCTATGTAAAGTTGACTTTTTCTAATGTTACTTTTTTATCTAAATTTAAATGCCCTTCTTTTCGCTCGAAATTCATATATATATTGAAAAGCTTATCACATCACGATTGAGCAATCTGTTAAATTTTGCTTTTAATATAAAAACTTCAAGGTATTTCATGTATCAAGAGCAAAATAAAAATACCATAACTAATGATAAGATTATAATAAAAAAAGGTAAGTCAAGTGTCTTCAAAGATTACAAAACAACGTTTTAACTTACATAACTTTCAAAGATTGCAATGAAATTTTTAAATAAATATCTGACAATATCTGTAAATTATTATGATTTTTTTCAAATGCTACAAAAACTTTACAATCTAATAAAAAATAGAGTAAGTAATGGAAATAAAAGAGATGTGAAATTTAAATAAATTACTAAAGTGCTAAAGAATTTAATCCAAGTATAAAAGGTTTTGCAGTATTTTGAAAAATTTTCTTAAAGTCAATTGTAGATTTATTCGCGATATTTTTTGCTTTATACAGATTTTATTTATTTTATCATAAAATAGACAAAAAAATGACTAGTTATGACTTGCTTGTATACTAGTAGGATGCAAAATCTTAAAATAAATTTGCTGCAATACATTTAATGCCATGCTTGGGATAGCCTCTCATAAGAAAAAAAAGAAAAACTTCTCTCTCTCTCTAGATTGAAATTATAAACGCTTTTACAGGAAATTTATTTCAGTAAGAAATGACTTTTCCTTATTATTTCGTAAAAGCTGTGAATCACTTTTAAAAGTTTCCTTTACAAAAATGTTCTAGCAATTTGCTAAAAATCATTTGAATAAAAAGTTTATAAGATTTTGAAGGAAAAAAGAGCTTGATTCCCAATGAAAATAATTATATTTTTGTAACTGTAACTAAGGAGAATTTATTTTTATTCATTCAAGAATTGGTTGAAAAATATCTTTCTTAAAATGAGCTTTAAAGTATATAATCGACATTAATAGCCAATTATTTAATGGAAAAAATATTGAATCAATAGAAGTTATCAGCCAAGCCTTTGAGCTTAAATAATTTCTCAAAATCTAAAATTTTAAATTCTACTAAAGAGTTTAAAGAGTTTCTTTTCAATGCTTAAACAGTTTTTTTTTATTTATAAAGTACTTTGAACACATTTTATAAACATGTACACACATAAATTAATCATCATTATTGCAATATAATGCATGGTGTTCAGATATGCATTTACATTAAGACGGCCTTTTAATTTAAAGGAATAAAAGTTACTTCAAAAATTTAAAAGGGAAGGAAATCGAGAAATTACTCTGGTTTTCCATTTTATGAAAGAAATAATATCGTTTTTTCAGTCAGCGTTTTATTTGTTTATTTTATTACATTACATATATTCAGACTTGTATGCTTGATTCTTGAGATCCGCTTGTAAGTCTTCGTCGATAATAGGACAAATAGCACAATGACAGATGTACAACCACAGAAGAATAACGAAGAAAACACCCAGGGCCATGGAGGGAATCGAACCCACACTCCTACGCTCTCAAGCGATTAGCGGTGATGCTGTAAACCACTCAGCCACGGAGCACCCTCAGCGTTTTACAAATAGGCACATTAAGATGAGATGATTTCAATTTGTTGCCATGGTAAATTCTAGCACTATTTTTATAAGCTTATATTTATATGTAATATAGTTTTTCTTGGAACACAGAAGACTAAATTACGATAATAAATAAAGCGAAATAAGATACGAAAGCACTCCTCTCACTGCCTAAAAATTAACTCGTATTCATGCAATGCACAAATTACAATAATTTATCAATTTCGTTTTCACTCTATATTGATAAAGTCTAAATATGAAAGATAAAACAAAGAATATGACTAAAATGAATTGTAACTTTGATAGCGAATATATTCATGATAATCTTGATTCTCGTGTCATAAGTAATACATTATATTTATATACAATTGTGAATAAAGATGAAAAATTCATTGACCTTGTATATACAAGCATGAAACAAAAGTAGTTTGCATTTGGCTTTTGTGAACAACTTATCATGAATAAATGTACTTAGAGTGTTTCTTATATGTCATGTAAATACATATATACTTAATATATAAATAGGACTGATTACTTTTCCAAAATCTTGATTCTATAGAAATATACATCAATGTTTCATTTTCGTATTCCTTTATAACACTGAAATAAAATATGATTCGGAATGCAAATGAAATACGAATGTTCTCAAATACTCTTAATGTTGGATGGCAATTGCACCAGAAGTACGGAAAAAATCTGATATTTGAGCGTAACTTCTTATTGTTTGTTGTTACACAGTTGCACTAGATAGAGAAAGGGTGATGAAAAGCATATTTGAAATATATTGAATTTACTATTATAACATATTTTTTAATCCTTAAAAAGGCAAATCTGTGATTTTAATTTGATACGTCATTACCATATTCTAAAAACGCTTTTACGAAATTTAAGAGTGCATGGCAAAGGTTTAGAATTAAAAGGATTTTTAACGGTAGTTTTAAAAAAAGCAATTAAAAAGTTGTTATAAGATCCTAATTTAGGATTTAAAGGCGAAAAGATCCTTGAACAGGGAAATCACAAAGGAAATTAAACGTATTAGTGAAGAAATTTTAATGGAATTTTGAAAATCTCTTAAATTACCGAGGCAATTCGGATTTAATAGTCTATGTTGTATTTCAAAAAAGACACTTTTTGAAAAAACTGATTTAATACACCTAGCGAATACCAAATAGCCTAAGTGTGTTGAAAGCCGCACTGTTTTATCTTCTGCTTGGGCTTCTCATAGACAGTGGATCCCATTCGTATATAGCCAGGGAGAAATCTTGAAAATTTTTAGCCCAATATAAGAGCGTATAGAAAGCAGAATTGCAACATCTATTTTTCATTGTTTACTCTAAAAAAGAAAATCAATAGATAAATTACAAACGCTGAAACTGGTCAACGCCGTCTGAATAAGTTAGTAATAAATTCAAGACATGTAAAGACTGAGAAAAAATGAAAGAATGTCGGGTACTGGGGATTTAAGAAATTCTAAAACTGGACGATTTATGTTTGATTTTAAGTTATAATTTTTGGTGAATTCAAAACTAATTTTTTGGGAATGGCTGGAAATAGATTTTTAGCCATTGTAGTTTGAAAAATTACATCTTACAAACAACATTTTTTTCATTGTTTGTCATGATATTGGGCCGCATAACTTCTGAAGGAATTGAACAAATTATCATTCTAGAACAGTCAATAAATTTTCAACAATAAATAATTAAAAAGGAAAGCACATGTATCATACACTTTATATTAGATGCCTGGAGAAGTCTTTTACAGACAATATTTAAAAATGAAAAATGCCTTTTATCATGCAGCTTTTGTGGTAAGTAAATTTTAACGTTTACTGTGTGTCATGAGTAATTTATTTTTGCGTGTCGATACATATATGTTATTTTACCTGAATTCAATTTGGGAACTAAGAGAAAAAAATTTTATTCTGTCCAGGTATTAGCAAAGATATTTATATTATACAGAATACACGAGGAGTAAATGAAACGACAATTAGTTCAAAAACTTAGCCTACTATTTCGACAGAGTTTAAGGAATTATACACAAAAATTTCAGAAAATTATATCTATAATATGTTTCAGTGGTAAAATGTAAAATCCCGGTAGTTAAGGAAGAAGGAAAATTCCACGTATATTTATTTAGTATAACTTTGTTACAAAATCAATTTAATAAAACATTTTTACTAAGTAATAATATATATAAATAACTTTGGTCGTATTTTTTTTCATAAATTATATGTTTGTTTTTAATTTTGAAATATGGATATCAATAGTTCTTGGTTAGTTTAAGGATGAAATAATTGCAATCAAACTGTGTAAATAATATTTTTAAAAACATGATGTAATATTCAATATAAATATTCCTGTAATAAACAAGTATACAATGATTTGCTTTTGTATTTATTTTCTTTTCTAAAATATTTTGATTAGAAAACCTTCTTCATTACAAATCAAAATAATAAGTTTTAGCACTTCAAGGTTTTGTGCATTTCAAATTTTTTCCTTCAAGGATCAGTGAATATTGATTCTATTGCAAAAAATAAGCATGTATGGAAATAGTTTAACCAAAATAACCAAAAATATATCATTGGACACCTGCATAATATTTGAACAAATGATCAACAAATGGCTTAGCATACTAATATTTTATTGGCATGTAGCAATAGAAATAATTATTTTTTAAAAAATAATAAACTACCTGTGTCCGTAATACAAACAGGTATTCAGACTACTGAAGAACCTGAAATCTTTAAAGAAGATAGAAAAATCCTATTCAAATGTATGAAGTGATAATAATTAAATTGCAAAATATTGTTGACATACCTGAAATCTAGAAAACAATCTTATGGCACGGTTAAAAGTGGCAAAATATCATAGTAGTCATTCGTCACACTGTCCAACCCCTAAAATGAATGTGTGTTTAACAGTAGCAAATGTTGAACGAGTACTCAAAACATTTTCAGTGACTTATTCCATCACTTATTGACTATCATCAAAATCAATGAAAAAGCTGGATTAAGAACTAAAAATAACTTTTCTCTGATTGAAAACTATTCTGCACCTAAATGGCAAGAGAGATCATTTCATACAATATTGTCTATAGATTTCAGTCATAGTCAGTCACCAAAATAGTCATTAATACTTTAACATAGTGTCAACTAATTGTGCTCGTCGGTATTCTTTTACATCAATGAAGATCTAAAAACTGTTAAATAACCTTCAATCGTTGAAAAATTGATGTCGGCCTAGCAGTAGAGGGTTCTCTTGATTGCCCAAACTTCTAGTGCATTGATGGCTTTTTGACATTAAGAACCGCTATGAAAATTGACTTCACTCTCTATGAATTATTTTCTCCAAGTCTGGAAACTACAGTAATACTCAACCTAGTATACTGGTCTCTCTGAGACTTTTAACATAATCCCTCTCAACTTCGAAAACTGTAAGATTTGCTTCTAAAACCTCTTTTCTGTCAGCAATGTGTATTCCATTTATCATTTTGACTTTAATGCCCAATATCAGGTGCATCAATTATTCTAAATTCTACACAAGCTACAGTACACATGGACATTGAATGTTTTCATAGTGCTGGTGTGTTCTGTACGTTTGATCATTTACATATTTCATTATATCACTCATGGTTACTATACTCTAAGTTCATAATTAGTTCTATCTCAATGCATATACATTTTTCAACAGAGCGTAAAATATATATACACTGGCCAATGAATTAGAAATACAAGGTTAATATTTTACTGAGCTACCTTTTGCATGGATAACAGCTCGTATTTACTTAGACGTCTAAGCTCAATGCTTCTAGAGTGCATTTATGTCCAAAAAATACCATCATTGGCTATGTATTCTTTGGCCATAAATGCTCTCCAGAGTCTACAGAATATTTTTAGACCTTGTAAATTAAATGGAAAAGAAGATTGATGATGGATGCACATTTCCACCATATCCTACACATTTTCTGTAGGGTTAAGATCCAGGCTCGGGGGTGAACAGCGAAAATGTTGGAAATCATGCTGATGTTCAATAAAAAATATTGAACACTTTTGGCATGATATATAGATGCATAATCGTTCATTAATTATCCAATGCCAGGAGAATAAAAAATCACAATTTTTCAGGGTGTACTTGATTTTCAGTACATCTGGGTATCTCATAGCTGTTTATTTACCCTGGAAGAATACCAGGGCACCACTTCCATGGCAGCAAAGCCTGTCCTATATCATGATACTCCCATGAGACTCTTGCACGGTGAAAGTAAGTCAAGAAGAATTCATGACTTCGTGGGGTTCTCGCCGAATTCGACATTTTCCATCAGTGCAAAATAAGGTGTATCGTCCTTCATCAGACCACATTAACAGCACGCGCATTTCCAATAAACTAATGCTCATATCCTTCTTTCCCAGAAACACTACAAGCAAATTTTTCTTTTCAGACAGAAATGAATAGTTTTCTCACAGTCTATTACAAATCACTCCTATCCTCTACAAATCTTTGCGCTTAAGCTGCTTCCCATTGAAATCTGTTGGAAAGAGCCTTGGCTGTCTATTTTTGACACTTGAAGCACATTAGAGTCTCTCTTCTGCTTACAATTCATTGAAGGTGACGCCAATCACGCTCTTGGAAAACAATACTCGAGCCGCAGTTACGTCTTCCAGACAAGAATTGTGGGTTCTGATTTTTACTTTTGAAAAACTGATTTGGCTAATTTTGAGAACCCAGTGCGATTCATTACCAAGTTTTATACTGTAAAAGATTTATCGTTTTACCTATTTTTTTTGCATATTCATCGTGAAAAGAACTCTTCCTCCATAATTATTCTAGAACTCTAATGACATGTAACCGATATCTTAAAAAATTGCATGCTTAATCCGCAGCCATGATTTAAATGAAAATCACAAAGGTTTCTAATACATTAATCCGTATGTTTGTATTTCTATGCATACATATTAGTCCAATAATTTATAATGTAACATAGAAGCAATCTGAAACTCAGAGGCAAGAAATTCGAGATTAAGTTTACATATTAACCTCAACTTGGTTGAAAATCTTTCACTTGTTATTTTGTATTGAATATACCTTAAAAAGATGCAATGAGGTTGCTTAAAGTAAAGTATTAGGTTGGTGCGTATGAAATGTCGGATTCTCTTTACATGCGGACGTTTTCCTCCCTGTTTTCGTTATACTTTTGTATTTGGCATAACCTCATTCATACTCGTATTGTCCATTGCCAGAGACTCATTTCAGCAAAATAAGTTTTCTCGAAGGTCTTCCCTTTTTTATTTCTTTTGAGTTTATTGCCGATATGAATTCTGCCGACATTCGCGTCATTTTCTTATATTAGTACAAACTTGGTAATAGTGCTGCAAAAGCTGCACGCAACATAAACCAAGCGTTTGGGGAGAATACGGTTAACGATCGGAAAGTGCAGCGTTGGTTCGAAAAATTTCGGACTGGCGATTTTTCACTGCAAAATGAGCCGCGCGGAAGACCCAAAACGTCTGTGAAGAATGATGACCTGAAGGCTCTAGTGGAAGCGGATCCAGCCGTATCCACGAGGGAACTTGCTATCAGGATGAAAGTTGACCATACAACGATATTGAGACACCTTTCTGAGATTGGCAAGGTTAAGAAGATGGACAAGTGGGTACCGCACGCACTGACAGAGCGAAATAAGCTGGATCGGTTAAACGTATGCTCATCATTGCAGCATCCACCATATTCACCGGATCTCTCGCCGACCGATTTTCATTTTTTCAAGCATTTAGAGCTGTTTTTAAGGGGAAAACACTATGAAAATGAAGACAGTCTAAAAAACTCGATATCAGAGTTTATTAATTCTAAAGACCAAAATTTTTTAAGACAGGCATCTACGCTTTAAAATCTCGTTGGGAGAAGTGTATTGAAGCGAATGGAGCATACTTTGATTGAATAAACAGCTTTTGAAGAAAGATATGCAGTTTTATACAATCACTTAAGAATCCGACATTTCATACGCACCAACCTAATATTATAGGATTTGCTGACAATTGAGTTTTCAACCAGTAATTGACTTTAATCTAAGGGTAAAACGAAGATATGTTAATAAATTCAATACAGTTTTCAATGGTTAAGCATATATACTTAAAACTACATTTAACTTCTATTAAAACTAAACTAATAATTATTATTTTAAATATAATTTTAAGAGTATATATATATAATTTATCTTTATTGTTATGCATACTCATTATAGAACTTTATTATTATCTTTCATTTTAAAGGCATTACCTCTGGAGCACTTTTGCAACTGAAAGAGATATTTTCCCTCTCTTCTATTCAACAAGAATTAGTAGTCAGTTCAGTACTCATCGGTGCTCTTTGTGCTTCAATATTTGGCGGTAAGTAATACAATCAATTAATGTAGCAAATTTTATAAAAAAATATTTCTAAACTTTTAATACTTTTCTATTTATCAGTGTAGATTGTATTAAATAAACTATAACATTTTAAGTTAGTTTATTTTGAAAATGATTTGCACAAGGGGACAAAAAATAATTAAAGGAAAATGAGTACAGTCATAAGTACTAAATGTTCATAAATTGTTTGCAATATTTTTAGTTATTTGAAAGAAAATTGTAGCATAAAAATTTTAAATTGTGTTAAACTACTTCATGAAGAGAAAAGGGTAGTGATTGATATCATTTCAATAGTAACTCTTATATTTTCGGATTAAATTTCTGCCGCTGAAAAAACTTTTCAGTAGAAATTCCAATAAACATGAGTTTTAAGGCTCTTATATAAAAGTGATATCTCAACAGCAGTTATCTTACTTATAACCTGTTAAGAACAAAAGAGTCCATTGTAAATTATTTTTTGTATATTTGATTTATTCTTTTTAAATTCTCTCTCATTTTCAACGCAATACTTCTCCTATTATCAAAAGAAATTTTATCTCACTTTTTTTTTTTTACATTTAGAATTTAAAATATGAGAATCAACAGATATTTAGAATTATAGTGTTTTTAAATACATAATTACGAAATCTGACTTACACAATCATAATATTTCTTGCATCAAACAAGATTTACAGCCAGTGCTCATCTGTTTGATGGGAAGTTGTGTAATTTGAGAGGTAACTTCATTGATTTAAATTATAGTAAAGTGCTTCCCCAATATCTAACATAATTCCAAATTCTAAAGAATTTTCCAAAAGGAATAGCTTTATTTACGTATTTCGGAGACTAAAATTATTTAACACAAAACAATATAAATACATGAAACAACTTAAATATGGTTTTGCACTACTGAAATTCGATTCTCTTCTATAAAAATTAAGCAGGATAACGCAAAGGTAGTAAAACAATCTTTTTAAAAATTCAAACTATTACTTAGAAGGAAAATGAATAATTAAAAAGTTAGAGAGCATTCGTAGAGTTTTACTTTTATCCGTAAAAAACAATTCTTTTGCATTTATATATTTTATAAGAAAAAGTTGAATGAATAGTGTTTTATTAAAATTAGATGTATGCAATCATGAGTTCATGTGACAATGCTTTGAGGGTATAAAGGAAATCGTGCTACAGTTTACAAGCTTTCGAAAATAATTTCGGTTATGAGTATTGTGAAATCAGCCCAAAAATTTGTAGAGCAAAGAAACTCAATAGCCGTTCTAGAATTTTTGCAAAATAGAAAAGAAATGTGTTCCACAAAGTTTTCCTAAAATTTCCATTTGAATTTGTTTCGTATAAAAATTAAGCAGAATCTTTTCAGTATGAAAAACTGAACGGAGAGAATTCTTGGAATATTTGCCAACTTCCAGGTAAATTATTTTCATGTCGACAAAAAAAATTCAAAAAAATAATTATTTTAAATGTTTAGAATATTTTTCAAGTGAAATGAATCCTTTTTTTCATAAAATATTACGTGCTTTTCTAATACTGTGTTTTTCTGTTGATATATTTTCTTATTCTTTCGACTCGTGGTTTTTGCGATGCTATAAAATATCTATTTATGTAATTTTCATTCAGTTCAGAAACTACAAATTTTATTTTTTAAATCGAAGATTTTATAAAAGAATAAAGCTTCACTTTTTCTTTACCAATATTTTAAATATATAAGAATTTGTAAACAGTGTATGTTTAAATTTGCAAGCATACTCATGTTCAAGAAATCAAATTGGAAAAGTTGTGAGTTGAAATAAAATAACATGTTTCGGTTTCCAAGCAGTATTTTCGATAGTTTTATGTTAAAAAATCTAATAGATGCTCTTAACATAATCTCTAGCAAATTTATTTGACTTGCATCCTATATTTAAAAATATAATTTTATTTACACTTTAAGATAAAAAAAATGTTCTAATTTAAAAATATCTTCAATTCTTGATTTAATAGCTGTTGTAAAAATTTTTTCCTTTGATTTAAAAATAGCTGTTGTAAAATAAGATATTCTTTAAGAGATACCTAGTTGTATATAACTTGTATATTTAAACAGGATTATATTAAAATTTAATTTTCCTATATATATCTACTTTTTTAATACATTTTTACTTCAAAGATTTTCATTTCCTTTAGGATGTATTGTAGATAGATTTGGTCGGAAAACAGGTATCACTGTATCATGCATTTGCTTCATAGTTGGTTCAACAATACTATATTTTAGCATCAACTTCATTATGCTTATTGCTGGTCGATTCATCGTTGGATTAGCTGTTTCCTTATCAGTAACCTCAGAATGTACTTATATATCAGAGATATCACCTCCGGTAAGACATTTACATAAGCATTTTACTTCTTTGTAATCTGAATTTAGAGTATGTGTAAGTTTACATTATATATATATACAAGTAATTAATTATTTCTTAGCTTCTACTTTTTATGTTTTTAATATGAAACTTTTTACCATGTATTTTTCTAATGTGTTTTTTGTTTTATTATTGGATTTTCAATAAAATCTTCGAAGAAGTTTGTTTCGTTTTAATAAAGGGAATCGAAAATGAGAAAATGTTTAAGTTCGCCGAAGCACTCTCACAAAGTAAATGCTGAAAAAAATTATGCTCTGATTTTATTTTTATTATTTTTTGTGTTTCAATGAAAATGTGCTTTCGAAAGCTATTTAATAAACTCTTATGAGTAAAAAAATTAGGGCATGAAAAAGAATTATTGAGGTGAATAATCAAGAAAAGAGAAGTTGCAACAAAATGGACTTAAATTAATCAAAACTCACAATGCAATGAATAATTTTATTTCATATTGAAAACATTTCTAATATAAGAATACCAATTTCAAGAATGAATCAAATTCTTACTTCTACAAGCAAAAACATTTTGTGACTCATCAGCAATTAAAAATTATCTAAAAGGCAATTTTCCACCAAAACAGGTTTAATATGGTCATGTGTCAACTAATAAAATGTTTTTTAGTCTTTAGTTGAGTAAGACATAAAAATTAAGCATAAGCCTTCATTTTCTGAATAGCACAAAAACAAGTATAATAAGTAAAACATAAAAGTAGCAATAAACCGGAAAAGTATTGTCAGTCATGAAAAATGGTTCAACTTAAATAGCCTAGATGAATACCATTGCTATAAGAATGATTTATGAAAGAACTACATTTGACTTTTAAACGACAAAAGAAGAGCAGAAATAAGAATTACTGATTTGATGTAAAAATAAAATTGACAGTTAATTTATTAGACAAATTAGAATAATGTACATTACAAAAATTTATTTTAAAAAAATAGCTCATTATTTGAGAGTCTTCAGAAAAAATGCCAGCAAAATAATTCAAATGTATACGCCGTTTCTAAATAAAAAATTATCTAAAACGAAAAAATTTTTTAGCTATCTTGATTATCGGAGTCACTTTATTTAAATATTGGAAATTTGTGATTACAATTAGTAAAAAGTGCTTACATTCATAAAAACACATAAAATAGAATTTCTGATTTTAACATCTTGAAAAGATATTTTCATATAATGTAATAAAAGTTTAATAAAATTTCATGAATGCTGTCTGTCAAGAAAAATGAATATACTATGTTTTTATAACAAATGATTTATCTAAATTCGAAGTATTGTTTACTAGAAATCTACAAATAAATGGATTCTTTGTCCTTTTTCGTTTTAAAATTATTTCTGAAATTTTATTTCTTAAAAATCAAAAAATCCCCATATGTATATATAAAACATTATTCTTATTGTTTCAAGTGATCTTAAAATATTAAATTTCTGTTTTTGTCATTAATTAAATAGATTTATTTATAATTTTTGTAAGAATAAATTAATATTTATTGTTTTTAACAAATTGGAAAAACTGAATCACTTATATTTTAAAATTAATTATGTAAAGAATGTCAATGTAAAAATTAATTTTATTTATATACTTGGTGGTCCACTTCCATAAAAAAATATCAATACAGCATAATTATTGAAAGTAAGGTCGTGGTGGCCTGGTTTGTTAGGGCGTCCATTTTCCTTATCGGAAGGTAGTGAATTTGAATCCTGACGCAATCTAAGATCTGTCATGTTCGTTAATGTGAAATTTCCATGTGAAATGATAATTTTTTGGTGGTTGGCTATGTCTGGGGATCTTCTGCTTGAACTCTGCTTCTAAATTATGAAGACCCACTTTCGGAACTACGATTGTGCGCCCACTGAAGGCCTCATTATATAAGATGCCTTCTCCTCCGCCCCTTGTTGTGCTGAAAGGTGGAAATCCTAGTAGCCGGGCATTATACAACTACAACAGTTATTGAAAGTAATCAATTACTATAGTTTGATATTATTTTTAAAAAATTCTTTGAACAAGGAAATTTTTCTACAACCTAAATGAACAAAAGATTTTGGAGCCTACATTTCTTACGTTTCAAAAACATTTTTTATATTTTTCCACTTGGTCAACTTTTTTAACAATAGCTTTCTGCTAGAAAATATAGGCTAAAAATTATCGTATTTGTTTTTACATAATTTACCATGCATTATTTGTCATAAAATTTCAACATCAATTAAATAGACACTTATTTGAAGTGCCTAAGCCTAAATATACTGAACTATATAAAAAGACGTATTTTTTATAAGTTTTTGTTAATCATAAATTCATTTTTTGCATTATAAAGGTATTTTCACAGGCCTTCAAAATTTTATTTTAATATATTTATTCTGTAAGTGAAGTCAACTTTACAAAAACAACTCCTAGTTACTCTTTTTGTTCCCAAATTTTCCATGATCGATGAAATAGAATTGAATTGAATCATTGAACTTAAATATAAAAAAACATTTTGCAATTAAATTTAATCTTTATGAAGTTTTCAGTAAAATTCTTAACTTTTCCAAATGCTTTATTACAAGCTATTAAGGGATGCCACTCAAAGATGTATCTTGAAGCATTAATCACCATTACTGTGTGAATACTGAATTAAATACTGAATTGAAGGATGGGGAAATTTAACAATAACAGATTTCATTTTCAAGAAATGAAATAAAGTATTATAAATTATTAAATTAAGTTCTTTAAAAAATCCGACTTATCAAAGGAATTTAACAAAATTCTTTTAGTGTGGTGAGTTTAAATAACATTAAAATTAACTTTCAAAAATATAAAGAAATGTATTTATTTTCAAGATTCAAGAGATTCGATGTAAAAGAATTCTAGTTGTGGAGAATTAATTGTTTTTGTAATGTTAAAGTTCTGGATATTTTGATTTGTAATATTTCAACAAATATATTTATATCTAAAATAAGTTTTCTTAATTAACCTCGAATAGGTAAATGTACATTAAGCGAATTGTAAGCAGACATTATCTGGTAAGAGGCAGGTCTCGTTACTGGATCAAAATTTATTTGAAATTCTGTAAGTTCATTTAATATGATTCCTGCACATAATTATATGTTGATATTACTAACTCCGTGCAAATAATTACAAAATATCATACTGTCACCTCTAAAATCATGCTGGAAGGAAAAGAGGAATGTTAGTTAATTGCAAAAAGGATAATTATTTTATAGATTAATTTATTTTGAATTTTAATAAATACTTAAAACTTAAGTTTATTATTAATTCCCTGTGATAATAAAATTTAGTATAACTACGTTATCCAAAGTAACCAAGGAATTCTTTGCTCTTCAAACCATTCTATTATTGTATACAGTATATGTTTCAGAATTTTTTCTGAAACTTTGCACACCAAGATCATCAAATGTATGATTACTTTTTTCAAAATATACTATTGTAATACCGTAACTGTTCTCCTTATTTATGATTTTCCCTGATAAATTCAATGTTTCTCTTATTTTTAGATAAAATCACTAAACAAATAGCAATTTTATCTTCTTTAATTTGTTGCTTCAAGAAGATAATTTCCTCTTTACGCTACTCATGCTAGTAATTTAAGCAATCGAAATTAGACAACTTTTCATCATTTATTTCAATTGATTTTTTTCTTTGTGGTTACATATAATACTAGGATTATACTTAATTTTTTGCTTTGCTTTGGAAGAGTGACAGTATAAAATCTTTTAATAACAAGCACATGATTATTTTTAAATTTACTATAAGAATGAATTGTGCTACAGATATTTTTTTTATATCTGATGAATCTTTGAATTAATTTCTCTCTAGTCATTGAAATAAGAATTTTAGTTATTTCAGACTTAAAAATTTGAGCATAATTTTAATATTAAAATTGCATATTAAATTATTAATTTTTACTGTTTTGAGTATCATTTATGGTTTAGATCTTCACCTTTTCTTCATGTAACTAAAAAATTCATTTTTCTTTTTTAGTGAACCTTATCCTCTAATTCATGAAAATTCATTATATTATATTCATTTATTATTCATTTATAAAGCAATGTAACAAGATGGATATTTCATTAAGTTTCACTAATGTGTAAATTTCATGAGCATCATTGTTTGTATATCATTTTGAAGAAAAAATCAAAGACATTTTTAAACTAACGTAATTTTATCATAATTTCTATTTATGCTATGGAACTTTAGGACTTCATTTATAATAATTGTAAAACAGATTTCATATTATGTCGATCTTTTTTGCTTGGAACTTTATTATATATACCAATATAATATATTTAGATTTATCATAAGAAATTGCATATTGCAAGCTTTATACATTATTTACATTTATAAGCAAGTTTTATAACATTATTTACATGTAATCATTTTACATATAGAACTGGGTTTAAAGGGGTAAATGGATGATTTAGATATGAATATGAGGAATAATTTTTGATATGCATTGAAAAACAAGTAAATCGAAATGCCTGTTTTGTAGTATTCCTTTTACCTTACTGGCAACGAGGAATCGTTTTTACCATAAATCTGGTAAGATACTGGAAGAATGGAAAAATATATGTAACTAAGACTTCTCAGAAGTCATTTACAAATCATGTAAGTAGTGTGAAAGAAGTACTATGAAGGGAGTCCGAAATTGGAACAGCTCTCAAAATAGCATACAAATTATATTTAGTGGTATTGGCATCAGGTGATTTAAATGACTAGGAAAGCAAGTGTTGATATATGGAACATCTCTCCTACAAATGGACTTCGAAAATATAAATGTCGAACATAAATGACCATATTTTCATCCAGGATGTTTCGATAATTAACGCCCTTCATTGATTATGTCATACAACTGGTGTGTTCCATTTCATTCCTGGTGAATAGAACGAGATGATACTATTACCTTCACCATACACAACTTGAAGAGTTCCAAGATCACACAAACGAATCATGGCTTCATCTTGTTTTTGTGGAACACAGATATTTCCAAAGGAGCATAGCAAACTGAATTTTGGTCTATTACTACAGGCTGTATTTTCACACTATTTGCTGGTCCCAATACTATTATTCACAATTTTTTTGCATGTCTATAATAATCTTTGAGCTCTATTTTGTGCAGACAGAAATAGAACTTCTCTGTAAGTCAATCTAATATGTATTCGATTGCGACGCGATAATTGTGTATCATGTAGCAGCTTTCCCATTTTCCTATATTAACGGTAAGATGATAAATGATATATTTTGTGTGTTGACTTTTAATGAGGGAAATATAAAATAGTGAATAATATTTTAATTCATTGTAATAATATGATAGCTATAACTGATTTCACTCTTATAGACGCTAGGATCTATTGTAACTGACCATAGCAAGCGTGGTTGTACTAAAGAATCGACGTTATCCTAATATAACCTTAATACAGGGGTGTGTTAAAAAGTCGGGGTAACCTAGTTCTTTTCCAATACGATGCGAATTCTTTTCCAATACGATGCCAATACGACTTCCTCTAAATCACAATTCCATAAAACTTAAAAGCCCTTCAATCCATCTCTTAACCAATTTGTTTACGGCTATGATTTATAAAGTGATAAATATTCCTTATTTTGTTAAACTGTTACTTAAACAATTTTGTGTAGTTTTCCTGATTATGCAAAAATCCAATTTACTGAATGCCAAAATCCTGATTCAGTTTCTTTAATATACAGCGCTAAAAAAAATATTTGAGCATCAATGCGTGGTTAGAAAAAAAGTAAAAATATTTAAATTTAAGGCAAGATTGAAAATTTTTAAATTGAAATAAATGTAAAATTGTGAGTAATTTTTGAAATTTTGAAAATTATCTTTTACACAATATAAATATTATAATTAAATATAATGCTTTTGAGTTTGAAAAATAAAATATTTTTGAAAAATATCTGAAGTTGTAAAATGCTTAAAAATGTTACACATAAAATGATGTAAAATATTTCATGAGTGTCTATGTGTAAACAGTGTGCCTTTGCTGAAGGTATATACTAAAACATATATATTTTTATCTTATCATATACTAATATTTAAATACTTCTAGATAATTTAATAAATGAACTTTTTACCCTCGAATCTTTGCTTATGTGTTTTAGAAAAGATTATATTTTTAAAAATTTGAAAAAGTAAATTTTCTCTCTCTATGTATAAATAACTTTAGGAAGATTTTATTCAAACTTTTTGGCAAATTATATTGTATAAAATCACATAAGTTAAAAAATATATTCTTAAGCAAGTTTCCCATTTGCGAGAGTATTTTATAGATTATAAACCCCTATTAACTGCGATATATGTATATTGCGTAACGTAAACTATTAACTAATATATCTATACATGTTGCAAAAACTGCGAAGCTGTATGTAAACTTTATTTACTTTAAAAGTATTATTAAAAAGAGTTTTTACATAAAAAGCTTTCTTTTTTTCATTGTATATCTTTACAGAGCCATCGTGGTATGATGGTATCTTTCAATGAAGTCGGCATAACTCTTGGATTTCTGCTTGCTTATCTGATGAATTATATTTTCATAACTGTACACAATGGATGGTGAGTGTAGTTGATTCTTATAAAATATAACTTCGTAAAACTGGAAAGGAAAGCATTTTGATTATTAAATAATTCATAAGTATTTTATTATACGTTTAATAATTTATAGTAATTAAGCATTCCTTCCCGAAGACAAGAAAATTTTCAGCAAAAATAATAATACCTATATATACAAAAATATACAAATGTAATGATTGAATTTTTCGAATACATTTCTCAGCGAAAAAAAAAACTGGAAGTATCACAGAAATTCGCAGTACTTTACAAAAAGCATTGGACTGCCATAAAAAAAATTTCAAAAGACTATGCTAATTTGACAACACTTGTGAGTGATTCCATGATTAATATGATAACCCATTTTTTTTAATACGAAATTGAGAAAAAGTACTTTTTATCTCCTTATAAAAATAAATGCGCAGTATTTTTAGTATTTGGTGTCTATTGTGGTACCCAAACGAGGCATATTAAGTATGCGAATTTTCTTTGACTTTTCTATTTTTAAATTGAATGTTGATTAAACAATTGTTACACTTGTTTGAAGATATGCAAATTCTCTTTGATTTTCATGTTTGTGATAAATATTGATTGAACAATTGCCAAACAATGAGAAAATGATAAAATTTCGTTCCCAAAAAATCGCAGTGTGATTTGCTGTTAATATATATTCTCGGAATATAAATTTCTACTAAATCAGATCATTATTCTTTTATAATCATATATTTTGCCAGCTGAAATTACGTAACAAGCATGAGCTAAATGTATCAACAATTCTTCACTATTCTTACATTGTTTATTTATATTAAACAAAATTGAGTAGTCTAACCAAGTTTTAATACCCATAATTATTTTCGAAATTCAGTAATATCATCGAAATATAGAGATGACAATTATTTTTCATTAAAAATAGTACAAAATTTAAATTAACTTGATTTTTATGCATTACATATCTTTAACAGTTTTATGCATAATATATAACACTATCTATAAAATTCCAGTTTATTATAATATTTTTATTCCCTTTTGATAGGAAATATATGTTTGGAGCAGCAGCGGTGCCAGCAATTCTTCAAGCTTTCGGTGTAGCTTTCATGCCAAACAGTCATCACTTTTTACTCATTAAAGGAAAAAAGGATGAAGTACACATAATAAATTTTATTTGATTTTCTTCAAATAGAATTCGCGTTTTGCGCAATTGTGTGTTTGTGCTCCTACGTCTATTTTAAGATATATGTAGCTTTTAAGGATATTTAACTTTCTATACATTCTAAAACTTAAAATTCACTATCACAAGCGCAATTGGATTTGCGACGTTACTTACTTAACACTAAATCAGAAGGCAAGCACTTTAATGAATCAACACACAAATTTTTAGATATACATTTTATTCTTCCATCAACCAAATCAAAATTTGTAATAAATTATTCGTTTAATTTTATTTAAAAAATTTTATGAATTTTCTAGGAACTAAAATATTTTTATTTTCGTAAAAATATTTCTTTTATCATCAAATTGCTGTGTTATTTCTTAACTGAATCATCAAAAGTTATTTCAATCCTATATAATAATGATTCATAAAAATTTCTTCAAAAAAATTCCATTTCACTAGTTACGCATCTTCTATTTTATTTTCATTGGCTATTATATGCTTGTGAAAAGGTAGTAATGTTACGTTCTTTTCTTACTATTTCAGGCTCGTAAGGTTTTGGTTAAATTAAGAAACACCAATGATGTTGATGAAGAAATTGAGTCGATTGTTACATCCATTAATGAACAAAAGGTCAGTAACAAACTTGATAGAAAATTGTAGCGAATATTTAAATAGATGTGTTACATATAAACATATTTATCTCCCGGCTGTATTTATTTCTCAAAAAATATTTAACATAAAATGTTTACTCATTATACTTAACAGGTAATTAATCAATTATATTATGTAATAAATGAAGACAAAAAACTTATAATTTAGGATTTTCAAAATTAGAATTAAAATTACTGATCTTATAAGTGACGTTTGTCAATTTGTTCTTACCAATAGTTTTCCATATAGATTAGAAATTTCACTAGAACTTTAATGTTTACAATGAAACATATGATTGGGAGTGTTAATGTTATATTTTTAGTCATTTTAGCAAATGATTTTAGGTATTGCAATATTAAAAGAAGATTTAAATAATTAATGTTATAAAACAAGCAAGGCCTAAAGTACGATTAAAAAAATAGCCGATAAGACAGTCAAAAACACTTTTTGTCTATGAAACATTTACTTTTCTTCTGTCTACAGTATATAATTTGCAAAATGAAATCAATAAATCAATATTTAGCGTAAAAAATATTCCATATTTATTACTTTGTTAAAGAATAAGTGGTGAATAGAAAAAAACCGTATGTGCTATTTACATTTTTGGCGGATTTGAAATGCTTGTGGAAGAAGTAATAAAATTATGAATACAAATACTTGTGATTATGTTAACTAATTAACAGTATCACTGTAACAAAAGATGAAGATGAGAAACTATAAACCTTGAGCACAAAAATTTACATATTAAAAATTATTGAATGCAAAATATGCTTACTCGATTAAGCACTTAAATTTTATTGGCATTAAATATTTATTATAAGTTCTTATATTTATCTTACCTTAAAATGTTATGACACAAATTGTGAATTTTCTGAAGAAAGCCTTTAATACGCATTTCCGGTGATAAAATCAAAAGAATCTACTAAAGTGCTTTTTTAAGAGCTTTCGGTAAGTATAAAGAAATATTTTAACAAAAACCACAGTCAGTCTTAACGATCTATTGTTCTGCTTTTAGCAACCACTTTATTTGCTTGCAATGATGAATATACTTATTTAAGTGCTAGATTTTGCTTATATATGTATATATATATATATATATATATACATATATATATATATATATATATATATATATATATATATATATATATATATATATATATATATATATATATATATATATATATATATATATATATATATATATATATATATATATATATATATATATATATATATATATATATATATATATATATATATATATATATATAATAAAATATAATTTCTTACATTAGGCACAATGAATGGATTTCCATTTCAAAATTATCTACAAAACTTACAAATCATTAAAATTTAAAAGATAACATATAATAAAAGACTAAATTAATAATCATAATTTAATTATTTAATTTGCTTAGCTTTTTAATGTAGTATATAAACTTAGTCACAGTCAGTTAAATAAAGTTCATTAAAATTTAAATAAAAATACAAATTCAAGGAAAATTTTGCTGATATTGATTTGAATCAAAATGAGTGAATGTATATAATATTTATGCATTCATTCATTTTATATTCTATCCATTCTTATTATTAAATGCTATTTTAAAAAACATGATTGCCTCAGAAATTTATGACATTTTTTTTAAATTATCAGGCGTAGAATATTGACGAATATAACGATTCTAGTTTGGTTTTTTCGACATATATATATATATATATATATATATATATATATATATATATATATATTATAAAAACAGATAAATTGAAAAGATTGCTCTTATCAGTTTTTTCTTTGAACCCACTGAAATGACTAAAAATCTTCTTAAAGATACAAAACATCACAAATTCTGAATGATACTGACATTCTTATTCCATCGAATATTAACGACTCGTCGGCAATGATATTTAATTCGAGATGTACAACGAGAAAAGTTAATATATCAAAATTTTGCGCCATTGTAAAGAGAAACGTTATTTATATCTTTCCTATAAGCAAGTTGCACTGGTAAATAGTGAACGTGAAAGTTCAGTTTAAGAAAAATTGTTTGCAAAATATTCTTTAGTGAATTAAAATCTTAAAACATTGTTTCTTGTCAGTTTTTTTCCAGTGGGAATTATGGTGATTTCTACATCATAACAAATTGATATTGGATTTAAATCTTGAATAAAATCTTCAAAAAATATTTCCTCTTAACTCAAAACTAAAAATAATTACTATATAATTAATAACTAAAAATATTTCCTCTTAAATTTATTTCTATTGTCCTAAATATTTATTTAAATTAAAAAACTATGAAATTGCAAATATTATTTACAAAATACATACTATAAAACTCTTTACAACTATTATTCATATGGTAATACTTCATATATCACGAATTCTTTTAATTATATTTTTATTCCTTGAACCACAACTGAACTAAGAATAGCGGATTTTGTGCAAATTTGAAGCTGTACACAGAATTTAACGAAACATGCGAATAAAATAAGTTAACATAACTACTAAACCACTGTACAATTGATTATTTGTGAGTAGTGATCATATTGTACCACAGCATACAAGATAGATAGCACAGGAAATTATCTCAAATTAGTTTCACTGACCTGTAAGACTATTGATTGCACAAAAGGAAGTTTAATCAGCAGGGACCAGGGAATTTCACCAACACGCCGTCAAATTGTGAAAAAATACTGTCTGTGATGACAGACATGCATTTTAATGGTATATGCCGATAGCAAGATCCGTATATGTAATAAATCACATGAAGTGACAAATCCTGTAAGATAAGAAAGAATTCTTAAAATCAGTATAAGCGGATCATCCAGTTCGATTTAAATTACATCAGACATATGTAACATTGTATTATCGGTATATCTTGAATGACAAACTCATTCAGCATGTTTGTCTGTGGCAGACCACTACAGACATTGTTTTTCAGCAAATTGTTACTCACTAATATTGATCTCAATGGTCACCAATCGGCTGGAGAAATATATTTACTACCTGATTTTGCTTTTCCAAGCATCAATGTCAACTGGTGATCTTTATTTCATCTGACTTATCTGAGATGCCGGTGAAAGAGCTATTTGACTCTCAGACTAACATCTACCTAATTTTTGTGAAGTACAAGTTTTATCGATATATATGATCTTTTCCATCCCTTCTGATGTTTCATCGCTTGTAATTCATCACAATATGATGAATCACAAGCGCCATCAACGAAAAAGAGAATGCATTGCCTTACTAAACATGTATTCCTAATTAATTTGTTCCTTAGAATATTTCTATTTCTTTATTAAAAATTCAAAAAGATTGTTATTATCCTTTCAGAACCGAAGATATTTGGATTTGTTCAGAACTGCAGATAATATGAGATCCCGAATAATTCTTGGAATGTCTCTTGTTTTCTTACAGCAGGTAAATACCAAAATCATTCATAAATTAGTTACATTTATTGCTAAAATTGTAATTTGTATTTGGATATTTTAAAGCCAAATATCCTTAAAAATTGAATAGTTTCTTTCTAGGGAATCTCACTGTATAAAAATCATTCATTATTCGTCTGCAAATCTAAAAGAAATATATGTACAAAAATAAAGGATTAAACAAGTTTCATAGACTTGCACTAAGTTTTCTTTACGTTCTTTTTTCCCTCTTTATGACGCTAAATATTTTATACAGTATACATCTACGTTGTATATTATTTATTTTAATTAAAAATAATTTGATCTTCGAGATTTTAACACTTATTTTATTATATATTCACATATTTTAATATAATGTACAATTTTTAAACCATTTTACCATTTAAATATTTTGTTACGATTTTTTACAAAATATATATCTTTTTATTAATATGCTTGATGAATTTTATTAATACTATTAATATATAAAACTCATTTTAAATTAATTTCGTAATTTATTAATCATATTAATTTATTATATTAATAGTATTAATATTCTCACACAATAAATGAAAAATGCTTATTTTTACATTTACCGATGGTAAATATAAAAATAATTATTTTTCCCTTTTATTAGACATAGGTAACCTATATGATTTATGTATTAAACATAAAGTATTAACCTTATAAATATAATAAAACAGTTATTAAGAAATTATGATCAATATTCTATGAGATACCAAAATATATAAGAAAATTCCATAATTGAGAACAACTATGAATAAATATTGAACATTTGAATCTGTTTTATAATAAATTATCATATAAAATGCATGGAAATTTATCATATGCCTGTTTAAGTTTTCTTATCGAAATAGTTTAGGAATTGTTCTAAATAATAGAAAATAAATTAAAAAGATTTTGTTCATCTTAAAATAAATAGATCATTGGGAATATAATTTACTCGTAAATGTAATGGAATGAATTAAATAATTTCTTTCATACAAATTTGTTCGCATTAAATATATAAATCAGATTGCTGTTAAATTTTTGAATATATCAAACCTATAGCATATATAGTCATGGACAACTTCTGTAATTATCAGTATTAAAAAGTCAAATCGCACAAAAACAAGTATATTTCAAAGCGTTTTGTAAAAAACAAATGAGGAATTTAAAAAGGTTCATATTGCTCATAAATATCTAGTATTTATATTTCTTATTACGTTCAGTTTAATTTAATATTTTTGAAATTTATGGTAATTTATACAACTTTCATATATAAATTAAAATGAAGCAATTAATATTAACAAGCATAAGCATGAACTTGGCCTTCATTTTTAGCAAAATACTATATGCATAAAGATGTATCGTTATAGTATATTAAAGAAATGCAATACCCCACTTTGATTGCACAACTATTATTAGATCATAAAATATCTTAAAGTGATACTAAATGAAATGATCTAACCCAAAAAAACTAAGCAATATGTTTAATTTCCAAATTTTTCCAAAATAAATTTTGGTATTAATGTTTATTAATGTATTAACACTCCTCAAAATCTATAACTTTACTTGGATTTTGAGGAATGCTTATGCTAGATGAGAAGATTTGTTGTGGTTGCATAATGACAAGAAGTTGTAAAACGTCAACTGTTATTATCAGAGAAATGAAATGATTTGGTGGACGGCGTTTTCTTCATTAGCGATCCTAAACATTTTCCCTCCTGTATTGCATTGTGTGCAAAGAAATCGTTTTGGAAATTGCACTGTTTTAAATTAATATGAATCTAAAAGCAAAAAATAAATTATTTTATAAGAGCTTATCAAAATTTAATTCTCAAATGACACTTATCTTTTTTCTTAGTCGCTTTGTAAATACATAATCTGATAAAAAATAAAAAAATTAAAAAAATTGCTTAGCTGAAAATCAAAAACCATATTTTCAAGATAATTATATATATATATATATATATATATATATATATATATATATATATATATATATATATATATATATATATATATATATAGAGAGAGAGAGAGAGAGAGAGAGAGAGAGAGAGAGAGAGAGAGAGAGAGAGAGAGAGAAAGAGAGAGAGAGAGAGAGAAAGGCATGTAAAAATGCTGCAACTATTGTGCTCAATGCAGAATTATATAGCTTAAATGTATTTATTAAACATGCTTTGCGTTAATATTTGAGATCTTCTGAGATTTCAGTTGCTTAGTTAAGATGTATTTTTTATGTTTCAAAATGTCACAAAATCTAACACACAAATATTCTAGTTAAGACGTATTATTAAAAAAAGAACATGCTTTCTTTCACAATATACTTTACATCATACTTCAATATTGAAAATTAATTAACTTATCTTATTTCTGAAAGTTCTTATGAAATTATATTTTATTATTTTAAATTTTATTCATTATGTCAAACTTATTTTATTTCAGTTTTCAGGTAATGCGAATGTATTGTATTACGCTCCTACAGTCTTTAAACACTTTGGATATGATTCAAATACTTCTGCAACATTAGTTACCGTTGGTCTAGGAATAGTGAAAGTAAGTATGTTTTTCAATAGTTTCTGCCAAACTTTGGCAACCATAAATTTTCAGCTGTTTAATTTTATGTGAAATTTGAAAGTACTTATACCACATTAACTTTTTTCTGTAATTAATCATGGTAAGGTAGAATCATATGCATTAAAAGTTCAACATATTAAGATATTATGTGCTTTAATTAAATGCAAATTTTGAAGACCATTTCATATGAAAAAATCTATTGAAAAGAAACACTACATATTCTATTAAATTCATATCGTTAAAATAATTAAATACCTCAAATTGACATTTTTATTTAATTTTCTCTCGTTTCATGATTGCATAAATAAATTTATAAGTAATCTAGTTAAATTTCATAATTTTAAATAAAGTTCTCTAAATTAAAAAAATTTATAATTTGAATCAAAACATATTCAATTAAATTCAAATGAAATTTTGGTTAAAAATTTCAATGCAAAAGATGAATGGGTATTTAAAGTATAAAATGAAGCAGATTAATGCTAGAGATGTTCCTTTCTAACTATCCATAATCCTCTTTCAATTTCAAGAGGAGATCAAATGCGCAACTCAAAAGAATTAGAGAAGCAAGCGAGATACTTTAAAAACACTTATGTGTGACATCACATATGAGTATAAATTGTGAAACTTATGGATAAAAAAACGCAGTAAGGAAAGAAAAAATGCAAAAAAAAAAATTGTGCGATTTCTTTATTCTTTGAAGCCATAGAAGAAACAGAAAATGATGCTTCAGGACAGTAAATTGGTTACATATTAGTGACAGCAAACTTATTGTTTGAAAATGAAGCCAGATGTTTAATATATGTTTAACAGATTTTGAAAATTGAGATTATTGCACACATATTTTGCACGAATGTAATGAAGCTATCGATAAGACAAAGGGGAGATTATTTACTCTTGAAGACGTGCAATGTCACAGTCCAGGAAAGCTCAAAGGAGGAAAAAGGAATAATCCAACTAAAATTTTAACACTAGTAAAACTTTTGTACGAAAATTAATTGTAACTTTTCTTCGGAAAGATTTTCTAAAATTTCTGAAAAATCTGCCAATGATTAAAATACTAATTTTATTAAATTAATTGTTCAAATTTTTAACTTCTAATTTAGAAATAATATGTCAGAAATATTTTAGAAAGTTTTTAAATTCATTATTATTAAAATTTTAACACTGGTTAAAGTTTTGTGCGAAAATTAATTTTAACTTCTGAAAGATTTTCTAAAATTTCTGAAAAATCTGCCAATTTTTGTAATACCAATTTTATTAAATTATTTGTTCAAATTTATTAATTTCTAATTTAGAAATAATATGTCAGAAATATTTTAGAAAGTATTCTAAATTCATTATTACTGGGATGATCAATATAAGACTCTGAAACCATTTTAACATTTACCGTTTAATGATTTTATGCTCACGAAACTCCACATACTTCTAATCCTCGTAAACAAAAAACAATTGACTCTAAAGTCTCATTTCAATTTAACTCCACACAAACACAAATTTTCATTGACTGTATAAAAAAGTCCCTAAATACAGAGGGCATTAACACATTTTTAGAACGATTTCGATAAAGAATTTAAAAAAAGTAAATGTTTTAGAATAAAAATTTTTGGCAACAGCTTATTATTTGTGAAAGGAGAAATATCGTCTGCTACTTTTAAATTTATTCTTCTTTCAAAATGTCGCATGTAAACAAGCTGTGGGTTGAATTATACGTTTTTGCGCTTTTCCAAAGTGAAATATTCTTATTCCAAAATTCAAAAACGTCGTAAAATGCATGGTATTAAAATTTCTAAGTGCAAAATAAGCAACATTATTAATCAGACAGGTAAAAACTGTAAATCATTATTTCTACATGGAAAGAAGACTCCAAACGAATATCCGAAAAAGATACGTACCATTTCAAATGTTTCTAAAGTGAAATCGCTGGTAACAAGAGAAAATCCGCCAACACATAAATCAATTGCAAAGTCTTTAGATACATCTGTAGCAACAATAAATAAAATAATAAAACAAGATTTACAACTTAAAAAATTTAAAAAAACATAATGTTCACCAGCTTTTGCCGAGACATGTGGCTCAACACAAAACATTTTGTTGAATCTTGTATGAAAACCATTTAGCAGGAGATAAATAGAAATACATTGTGACCCTTGATGAAGCATGGGTTTACCTAAATGACTGCAACAAAAAAAGGTCTATTTACTATAGAAAACGAGGAGAAAAAAATGTACAAACCTGGTTCCGTCAATGTAAAGAAAGTTTCAATAAGGGGTTTATAATTGTAACAGAGGTTTCTCCTACAATGGGAAATTAAAAATAAGAAGAGTGGGAAAAAATGTTAAAATCAACTCATCATACTATCAAGAGAAGGTTTTACGTCCAATATTTACAGAAGAAATTCCACTTCTCTATCCCAATGGCTTTCAAAGAGTGAAACTTCATCAAGACAAAGCTACAAGTCATACTTTGAAAACTACTGCTGCATTCCTTGAAAAAATGAAGATTAATACAGGTATTGCATATATACTTTTTCAACATATTTATGCGAAGTCCCTTAACGTTTCACCTATAAACTATTGTGCCTTTGGTCTGTTAAAAAGCACTCTTTCTAAACGCAAACCCAACACGATAGATGAACTCTGGAAAGCAGTGGAAGAGGAATGGAAAGCAATACCCCTGGAAATTTTACGAAAAGCTCTTCTATCATGGAAATTACGATGCAGACGTACAGTCCAGAAAAAAAGGCTATCAGATCGATCATTTAAAAAAATAGTCTTTACATTTTAAACATTAATTAAACGGCCCCGAAATCATTCTAAAAATGTGTTAATACCCATTATTTAGCTTTCGACATTTTATGTGTCACTGAAACTTCATATAAACTCAGCTGAATTATCGTATATATGGAACTAACTATGAGTTCCAGTTCGATTTGCATGTATCATCAATTACAAATGGCTTCAGTCATTACATAGAGGGAACAAAAAAGGCTTATGTATGATATACTTCTTTCCACCATCATGATACCCGGAAAAAATAAATTTACTTTGAGAATAATAAATATATCTTTATTTCCTTTGTGACCATATGAAAATATAAACATATTATACATTAATGAGTTACCTGATCAACAACCGTCAATGATACTGCAAAAAGATTCTATTATAAAGTAAAAAAACGGCAATTCCTACACCTACATTACCTACTCTAACTCCTATATAAGAGGTTAATTTGTATAATGCTTTATATAAATTAAGAGGTAGTTATTTTACAGTAATAATCTTTTAAGCTACCGTAAGATAAAACGCAATTTTTGTACGTAGTCTTAATTTTTTCTGAAATTATAGATTCAATTGTAAATATTGGTCTCTTGAGTATTCAAACTTTCAATTTTCCTATGTTAAAAAAGTTTTTTCCTAACTTTTCCCAAAATATATATTTCGTAGTTAAAAAACTGAATAAATAAATTACTTCACACACAATTTGAAGTTGTAAATAATTTTTCTTAAGAAAACAAAAAGATGTTTTAAAATGTTTGCTTTAATATGTACAATTGTGCACAAACAAATATAAATTATTGAAAATCATATAAATAAGAATTTCGCATATTTTATTATAATCCATATATCTTAAACAGTGAACTCTGAATTTCTCAAAAAAATCCTTAATAAGACTATACTATGAAATGAGAAAACTTATATGTAGTATTCATTTACAAGTATATCAATAAATTTAATTCAAAATTTTGTTGGTCTAATTTAGCCAATGATGAAATGGCACAACTGCATGTTTAGAGCCTTCAGTACAACAGAACGTAGATTAGATTCCTACCTTTCATGTGGATGTTTGCAGTGATTCAGTATTTACTTTAAACTGTTGGTCCCAGCTGAACTAGGCTAATGTGCAAAATATTAAACAAACACACACACACACTCAAGATTCCTTTAAAAAAGGTTCAGAATTACTAACTAAACATTTTTGGTATAACAAAAATGGAAAACTTTTATGAAGGTAAACTTTAGTCATCAATTTTTATCATTTTCATTTGTAGAGTTATAAAATTTCTGCTTCCTCTTCTATGTACGTTCGTATGACGGCTCTATCATTCATGATTTTTCAGTCATTGTTACATTTCAATGCATAAGACATTTCAAACATAATTTATCATCATAAAGTATGCTTAAAATGTTGAAATTAAAAGTGTGTACATTTGAGTAATAAAAAAAAGTTATATATATGCTATTAATTTTTCCCTCATTAATTTAACACGGTGTCTTGGCATTTAGTAAAAAAAATTAACTGGTCCTTACAAATTTCAATTAAATATGTTTACAGAAGAATATATTTATTCTTATTGCGTAATAGGTGACTTATCAAATAATACTAAACTTTCATACCCACGCGTTCCTGAAATTATTTTCCTTTATATAATTTGGCTAAAAATATAAGCACTTAATTTTATTATCTCAGTGATAACATCTTTAACCTTTTACAAAATTTAATTCATCAAGAAATTTAAAATCCTTAATTTTTTGAGGAAAAACAGGGTAAAATATTGTATAAATTTTAGTCAATATTTTTTTTATCTCTCATATGGTAAGTATTTTTGTTTTGTATAAATAATTTCGAAGTTATTGAATAAAATTTATTACTTACTTTTTTCCACTTTGAAAAATCACATTAGGTTTTCTAATTAAAGAGTACATCTTAGTTTTCTAATTAAATAGTAGATCTAATAGTGCATAATTTTTTTTTTACTTTTTTGCTTCAATATATTTTTAGAATTCAATTTTATAAATAGCTCTTTTCTTAAATTCAAATTTTACTATTAGTAATAAAATTGTCACTTAAAAATATACTTGATATTTTGATTATATCGAAAAAGATTTCATGAAATTGTGATGTTTTCAGGCACTTTCAACTGTAATTACTCTCCTCATCGTTGACAAAGTTGGACGCAGATCTCTTCTTTTAGCAGGATGTCTTTTGATGTCCTTCAGTATTATAGCTCTTGGAATTGTGGGAACAGTTAATGATTCTTTGAATCCAGCTCATGGCAAACTTACCTCATTAAACTCATCTGAATTTGTACATACATTAAATAAGACATACAATTTTGAATCAATAAATTCTCAAGACATTTCTCATGGATTTGAAATGAATTATACTACAAAAATAGAGCAAAATAATAATTTAGAACTTGCAAATAGAAGCGAAGCATTTGAATCGATATTCGATAGTATCGATTTACCTTTCACTCATGAAGAACATAAAAACAGGACTTCAATAAATCGATACGATTTTCTATTTAATAATGAATTGCCAGCTCATTTAATGGATGGAAATAAGAGCTTGCAAGAAAATATCACCGGAACTGCTTTTGCAAATTTCAATACCACTGATTCTAAAAATATTTCGAATAACACTACAGAGACTGTGTCACTTTCTACAAAAATTATTTCTGTTGTATCACTGATGACATTTGTTTGTGCTTACAGTATAAGTTATGGACCAGGTAAATGCTTAAATTTGTTTCCCTCTATTAATATTCTAGAAATGTTTAATTTAGAAATATGTAAGATACATAAAAGTAATTTTTTGGAAAAAATATAATAAGCTCCTGTATAGCTTCATGATGGTATTTGTAAAACAAAATATGGAATTTAGCTTATTTCTAAAATTATATATTTTCTTTGCCCTTAATGCTCAATGTCGTATCTTTGATAATTTAGAGTAAAATCAGGTTTATGAAAAATTGTTCCAAGTATTTCTATATCAAATATGTGTGTACTTCAATTCATGATATATTTTAGCATTGTTATAAAACAAACTAATGACTCCAAATTTTGAAAAACAAACACGTTTAATTAACAAAGAAACAAAATTACAAAGGAGTCATATCTGGATTCGTTAACAACTCTCTCACGCCTGCGTAGCTCACAAAAGTCAGTATCAATACAAAGAAAAAAACGCAGCTTCTTCAGACTGCTCCTGGCACCAACCGTCTCCCTACACAACATCCCCATCACAGGCTCTTGAAATCTCAAGTGCTGACGATGAGACATTACAGCATATTAATATTAAATAAATTTTGCATTTCAGAAATAGAAAACTAACTAGGCATATAAAAAATTTAAATATTCTGTATTAAAATTTTCAAATTTTTGTTCTAAGTTTTTCTACTATATATAACCATATATAATATATATATATGTATGTATGTATGTGTGTGTGTATATATATGCATATATATATATATATATATATATATATATATATATATATATATATATATATATATATATATATATATATATATATATATATATATATATATATATATATATATATATATATATATATATATATATATATATATATATATATATATATATATATATATATATATATATATATATATATATATATATATATATATATATATATACTGACCCAGCCACGCGTTGCAGTGGCTGAGTTTTTAAAATACATTGAATCAATTTTTTACTAATTCTTGGGTTCAATCAAATTAATATTTTCTAAAAAATTTAGAATAGGTTCATTCATAGGAGATTAAAAATAAAACGTTTCACCAAAATTTAATAGTAATAGGTAAAGTATCGAAATTTTGAAATTAAGCACAAATCAACATATACTTTCTGAATTTACATTTTATTCATCTTATATTAAATTATAGTTTGTAATCAGTGACTTACTTATAAAATATACTATATAAATTAAAGACATCTAAAAATAAATTGTTATAAATGAGGTAGATAACATTGACATCGAACTATTATTATTTTAATTTTAAATTATATTAAAACTAAAAATTTTTTCCGCGGCATTATACTGAAATAAAAAAAATTAAAAGAATTTATCATTTGAATAAATAAATTAGATCAAAATGTTCTACTGAATAAATTAATAATTATCAAATTATAAAATAAAAATAAAAAATAATAAAAGGGTATCAAGAAATACTTACATATTTTCGAGGTGGTATGAAAATTAGTAGAGAAAAACAGTAATAAATGAAATTTTATTTTACTATTTATAATATTAAAAATATTCAAACTGAATACTGCACAATAATAACACAATACAAAGTATAATTATGAAAATGATTCACGAAAAATTGTTATGGTATCATTATACATCATGAAAATATATGTAAATTCTATATTTAACCACGCGCTTGAGCGCGCACGATAATTTTCTCGAAGATGGTATAATCTAGAAAAATAAACACGTCGCCATCTGCCGAATACCTGTGCAACTTAGATGCTAAACCGCCATCTATTAGGAACTTACAGAACTAACCAAAAAAATAAAAATAAAAATTTAGGGTTGTACTACCCCTAACATTTAGGGGGATGAAAAATAGATGTTGGCCGATTCTCATGGATACCGGATAAGCACAAAATATTTCATCAAAATCGGTCAAGCCGTTTCGGAGGAGTATGGCAACGAAAACTGTGACACGAGAATTTTATATATTATATATATATATATATATAAGAATGCACTTATCCAGTTATAAATACTGTAACTAAAATTTAATAATACCATACAAATTGCGTTCAGTGTATCCCCATTAAAATTTTCGAATTTCCAGGAGAGACAAGGTACACCTAGATGTTTCAAAATCGCATAGAAATTACTTTCCGGAAACACATTCCTGATGCATTAGGCGGATTCGAAAAGGCGTGAATGTTTTGAGAGTATTTGCTTTATAACTTCATTTGGCAAAGTGGACAGAGTAGGTACAGAATAGAGTGTTGTTGGAGCACAGAATAAGGTAAAATTAGTAACGTATACATAAAATAAGAAACGAAAGCATTTTATGTTGGCGTAAAATACGGATTTATAACAAGCGGTTCATAAATATACCTAAACCAAAATATTGAAAATAATATTAAAAGAGGCATTCGAATTGAAGATTCACAGATGTGACTTGCGGGTTTCACGTATTCACTGCATGGAAAAGGAGACAGTCTTAAGCATCCACATGGCGTTGAATTTAATACGCGTAAATATCGTCATGTTTCGAAATAAGCTTTTCAACGTTTCAAAAAAACCACCACTTTTTCAACGTCTAAGGCCACGTCAGAAGAGTGTTTTTAACCCGGCATTCTTATTTGACACTGAACCATCTAAATATATCATACCTTTCTAAGAAATTCATAGACCTATAACTAAGACATCTTGTATATACTTTATAAGGTATTATTAAGTTCTAGTTATAATCACTTTCTTATTAATATCTCGAATAATAGTCTGAAATGGTTTTTAATGTGAGACTTAACTATAGAAGGAGAAATTGATTTTCAATCTTGAATGAGAGATCAGAAGAATGCTAATTTAATAACATTTACAAATATTGTATACAAATATATAATCCAATAGGGTGTAACTCATTTAGAATTTTATTGGTACTAAAATTATGAATAATATCTGACAAAAAAAAATTATATTATGTATTGAGAAGGAATATTTCTATTACATTTCTTTTTATAGTGTTAATCACTTACTTTAAATTATAAAAATCTTTTATAACTTTACAGTTACATGGCTTATACTCAGTGAAATATTCCCTGGATCACTGCGCGGGAGAGCTGTCTCAGTTGCTAATGTTGTGAATTGGGGTTCAAACATCGTCGTTTCACTTACATTCCTCGATATATTAAGTAAGTTATAAGGCTCAAAAAGGTAAATCATTAGAGTTTCAGTTTATTTAAATAGTTTAACCAAGACCTCTCAATTTTAATCAGTATCAGTAATGAAAGTTTAGCAAAAGAAATCATGATAGTTAAGTACTGAGATTTTTTAATAGGATGAATCTTTGACCCATTCATCCGAAGCTATTTTGCAAAATAGATAGATTTAACTAAATCTCAGCCAATGTTGACCAAATGTCAATGATCTCTTCTAGAAAATAACTTGAATACACTTTACATTAAAATCATTCATCTCTAAGTCCTTAATACTTAGATACAATGAGTTCGGGATAAAATCGACATTGAGTAGGTCTATCGCCTTCATGACAAAATGACACTTGACACCGCGCGTATCGGTTAGTGTAATACCCAAAAACTATTACAATACATTTAAACATGTTTTGAGATTTGACTCCTGAGAAGAATTTTTTTCTAAATAGAATGCTAATCGCATGTTACAAAGGAGAAAACCTGAAAAATCCCAAGTACTCACGCCGATAAACGTAGATACAGGAATGTAGCATTCGCTTCTTGTTGTTCAATAATGAATAAAAGCATTCCATAAACTTCCCCTCCAAAGCATGCGATCCTATAATAAGGCCATGGGGATTTCAAAATATCATACGTAATTAAGTCTAAGGTAATTTTATGAAGTAAGTAATGAATGAAACATTTTTCATACATTTTCAATGAAAAAAGAAAAAAAAGTGTCTAAAAAATCTTAAAAAAGAAATTACACATTTATAGAAATAAATCAATAAAGAAAATTGTCCAGTAATAATATAATAATTTTAATTCAATGAAAACAGAAAGTTATTAATATCATACTTATTCAATATAAATGGAAAGTATTAAAACATGAAGGAATTCCTTCAATAAATTATTTCCATTTTTTTTCAGATGCAGTAGGAATAGGTCCAACATTTGTAACTTATGGACTCATAAGTTTTGGAGCAGCTATATTTATTTTCTTTTGTGTTCCAGAGACTAAAAATAAAACACTTGAAGAAATTCACTACATTCTACGTAAAGGGTAACTCTACTTTTAATATTATTAAATGTAAAATTTTTGTTATTTTTTAAAAATATTAATAATTAAAAAATAAATATTTTTGGGATCAAAAGAGTATGTTCCTCAGAGTCTGTTTGGTTGAAAAAGTGTATAAAGACGTGATATCAAACAATGGTTGAATATTTGATAAAAAAAAATTTACACAAATTTTGTATTAATATATAATATTACATAATATTGTATTATCAGATAGAATAAGGGCAAATTATTAATATAGAAATAAAAAATTTTATACACTTCTAAACTCTAAAAGGTACGTATATAGTCCTCGTAAACTTTTAAAAATAGTATTCTTTATTTCTTCTAATCAGTTAAATCTACTAAGTCCACACAAATTACTTCAAAAGGAACCAGAATGTATTTTGAAGAATAATGTATATTTGATGCAAGTGTGTGTGTGTGTGTGTATGTGTGTGTGCGTGTCCGTGTGTGTGTGTGTGTCACACATTTCTAATTCAAAACTTAGATCCATATAATTTGACTTTCAGAGTATATCATTGAAAAGTCCTTCTCAACAGAATCAATTTAGTGTTAGTTCATCGCTTACATTTTAAAGCGGATAATTATTGAATGGTCACTGTGTACTGATTGAATCCAACATATCGCTTAGAATATTATCTATTTGTTTGAAGTGGGTATACATTTAAATGAGATTTTACATTCACTTATATATACAGTCATTCAGATCTTTTTATTAATTTGATAAATCAATAATCATGGCTTGAGCACGAACTATTATCTTTTCATTTTGATGTATCTATCCTAGTGCTAAACAAAATCAACTATTAAAAAAAGGAATTTGACAACAAATTACACAAAGGAAATGAAATAATCTCCTTGAAGTAAGATGAGTTCGTGCATCTTTTATCTGCAATGCTGTAACGAAAAGACACATATTGTATGCGAGATATTACTAACGATCCAGCAGCAATTCCAGAAACAAATTCAATAATAAGATGAGCCTTACAAAAAGCTCATCTGAATCAGAGCATAAGATTCTGTACTGTGTGAAAAAAAAAAAACTAAAATTTCACCAAGATGTCGCCTTGTTGATAGTTATACTGGTTTTAGTTTTCATTTTATTTTATATATAGCAAAACATTTTGTGAACAATGTAGCAAGTCAACAAAAACGATTAGCGACATAGTCTCTTCAGCCACAACACATTAGTATCTTTCCCAGAAAAAAATTTTGTGATACTTGTAACCAATATTTGCTTCACTCTATTATTCAATCATAAAATTTCTTTGTAAGAAATATGCATAAGTATAAAATTAAATTCATTCAAACTTAAGATTACACCTGCACATGAATTTTCGCACGATGGTTACTTTTTTACGTTAGCGCGAATTCAACCAAAGCAAATGGCTTAAGAATACCAAACTCCACTAAAATCCGCCTCTAAATAAATACATTCACTGTTGATTAATTATTCAGCCATTTGCTCGAGAAATAGTTAATTATATAACGTATAACTGAAACATACTTCTAATGACGTGATTAATCAAATAAATGATAATTCTTGGAAATAAATATTTTTTCCCTCACACAGAATTACCAGTACATTGTTACTTAAGGGGACTCCTTCCGCGCCATATTGAAAACGAACGCTAATGTTAAGTCAATGGAGAAATTTAAAAGAATATTTCTCAAGTTCTATTATAGCCAGACCTTCACTTTTTGTAGGTTTTCCTAATGCACAAAAAGAATAATTTATTTTGTTTTGAAATTTATTTTTAAAAGTATTTTAACTATGTTTAAATTGGCTCAGTAATTTGATAATATGCTTAAAACATTAATAACTTAAAAAAGGTAAAAAAAAAAATTTAGAAATTTTAAAAACAGACTTAATATCTACATATATTTATAAATCCCAACAATTTTTTTTTTTTACTTTATCTACGATAGAATTTTTTTATTTCTCCACATAAAACTTAAAATTTTTCGAAAAAATTAGCAACGCCCACATGGCGGATGAATACTTGGTTGTTTGAAAAATCAATCCAATCAAATGCATGCTTTAGTCAACAAGCTCCTCCTCACTCACTAAAATTTGAAGTTTGGTTTTTCGCAGTTCTATGAGATAATTTGTGTGTTCCCTTCCCTCACCCCCAGCAAACGCTGCGGGTGTTCCTAGTATCCGGTATCTTCCTGTAAAAATATGCTTCTAAATTGGCGCGAGAAGGGACATTTCTTTCCCCTTTACTACATACGAGGGGCTCTGATGATTTCCTTGAGACGAATCTTCATCTTTCCAGAGCGGTCCTGCAATTATTTTCACGAAAAATGATGGGCTTATGGACATTATATACATTGACTTTAAACAGCTAAATCTATTGAAAAAATATAAAATTTATACAGTTCTCATGTAGTGTACTTTTTTAATTCTTTATTTATATTTTTGATGTAATTTTTCAAGAAGTATATCTACATGATATGATATTGCAATACATATCTATAGCTATTGCAAAATTCTTCAATTCTATATTTTTTAATCTTTATTTTATAAAAACTTCTCAAAGTTTGTTGTTTTTCTTAATTTTATATTTGCTTCTAAGTTTATTGCTTACTGATTTTGGATGCAGAATTAACTTGAACATTTCAACAAAACCTACGAAGTATTTATTTATCCACGAAAAATATAAAAATTGTTTATTATTAAATATAAAAATAAATAATATTATATATATATATATGTGTGTGTGTGTGTGTGTGTGTGTGTGTGTGTGTGTGTGTGTGTGTGTGTGTGTGTGTGTGGTGTGAGTGTGAGTATATATGTATATATATACATGTATGTATGTATATATATGTATGTATATATATTTCTTTTGATTTTGAGGTTATTTCTTCTAAGTTCGAATTCTTGGTAAGCAAAAGCATTCTTCTCTAAATCGGAATACATATGTTTCGATGATGTTTGGGACAATAATAAATATGTTCATAGGCCTTACACAATTCAAAATTTTAGTAAGAATATCCCACTTATTAGTTATTATGAAACTTGTAAAGTGTAGAAAATTGGGATACACTCTTGAACAAATGTGTTATAGATATTCTCAGAGTATCGTAAATGTCACTTTTATTAATTCAAACATGACATCAATGCACCAAAATTAAATCTTTCAAAATATATTCTAGCATTTAAAAAATGCATCTTGTGAGTCATGGCATGCAGTTTTAGAATTCTAAAAACTAAAAATTTGACATGCATTACATATAATACATTTGTAAAATTGTATCCTCCTTTTTTATTTTCTCTCTCTGTAGATATAAATTTCCTACGAATTTTATATTACTGATATTTAATGGTTCGGTGGATATTACGTATAGGATCGATATGACAATCAGGAAGATTTATTTAAAAAAAAAGCTTTAAATAAGACTTTTGGAAAGTCAAGTATTTTTTGAAATCTCTATATTAAATTATAATTCTATATTCAATTATTACTTGCATATGGAATTCCAGATGTTGGGGGAAAGCTTGGATACAAATTGTAAGACCTTGTAGGGGCTGGAGAGATCTTGGACCTACATTTGGTTTCTCGGAGCACAACACTTCCGCCCTGGCTACATTCAAATTTTATGAATTTCGGACACAAAAAGCCGAAATCTCTCACCACTGCCAGAAGGAAACTTGATCGGTAGAAAATGGTTCCTCGAAAGGGTGAAGAAATGTTATTGTTTTGTGCCAGTTAGACTGGCAACATGGGGTGTGCTGCTCCACGGGAGAAGAAATCCATCAAGTGCTGTCCGAAAGACTCGTCCTGAAACACTCATAAAGGTCTTCTACAAGAGTTTACAAGTGCGCTGATTATTTTTGCAAACGCCAGAGTATTTATGCTGATTTATTTTCAAAACTGAAAAACAGCGAAATTTATTTTAAATTAATGGAGGTCATGAACTTTTTAGCAGAAAATGCTAAAAGTTTGTTGTTTGATGTCACAAATAATGCAGTTGAGGAATTTAATTCAATAATTGCCAAATTTATTTGGGGAAAGCGGATTAATTACTATTTTCGTCGCTTATATCAAGGAAGATGTGCCGCGGCTGCTGTTTGCCACAACACAAGAACTCCGCACTCGAAGCTCCATAGAGAGCTATACAATAGTAGCCCTGGAAAAAGTTTTTCATAATCAAGTGTAAAGTATAACATTTTCAAACTTCCCAATAAATTAAATAAAACGAAAAATTGAATTTATCAAGAAAAAAGCTGAGAAATTACGATGAAGGGGAGCATTGGTAGGGATGTGAATTCTATCACATCATTGTGATAAAAATAAACATACTCGAGTGTATTCTTATCACATTTCTTGAACTACTAAATGCACACTTTTGAAGAAATTTCTCCACATTTTATCTTTAGAGCATGAATAATTTTTTATTCAAACTCTTACATAGAATAAAAATTACATAATAATTTATTTTACATCTTTTTAAATATATAATTATACTAACAAAAAGAATATGTGATTACAATTTATATTTATATATGTATGTAGGTATTTAAATATTTTATTTCTTTTAGAAATTTAAATCAAATAATTTCATTTTCATAATCTTTTATGCATTTTGGTCTAAAGCATATGCAAGTGAAAGTTTAGAAAATCATTATCTTTATTTAGCTACTTTTGTTAGTAAACTTATAATATTTTTATGGAAAAGTAAAGTTAATACCAGCAAACAATAAAAATGCAAAATATGTGGTATAAAACATTTTTGTTTATTGATGTCCTAAAACATATTTCATGTCGAAAATAAAAATAATGACGATATCAGTTCAAAAAGGAATTAGTGAGATGCGAAAATACTTTTTGCAAAATGTATAAAATGCCACTATTGAACTCAGTATAATAGCACTTATACTTTTCGAAAATTAGAAAAAGATAAAAATTAAAGTGATGGCTGAACTGCCTTTTCGTTTCCTGGGTGCGAACAGGAATAGAATTCAACTACCAAGCAAATAGGGCCTGCGTATGCGATTTACTTACAGCCATGAAAGAGAGAAAAGTTTGCTTATTACGCATACACTTTCTCACCTTGACCCCAGTGTAGTAATGTAACGTCTTTTGGAATCAACTAGGATTGCTCTTTTCTCCTTCAGTTTCCCTTGCAATATATATATATATATATATATATATATATATATATATATATATATATATATATATATATATATATATATATATATATATATATATATATATATATATATATATATATATATATATATATACATTGTTATGAAACAAACTAAAGACTCCAAACTCCAAATTTTTAAACAAACATATTTAATTAATAAAGAAACAAAATTTACAAAGAAGTCATATCGGGGTTCGCTTATATCTCTCGCGCCTGCATCGCGAACAAAAATCAGTATCAGTATTACAAAGCAAAACAAAACACAGCTTCGTCAGACTTCCTGGCACCAACCGTCTCCCTACTCACCCTCCCCCATCAGAGGCTCTGAAGTTGACAGTGAGACATTACAATATATATATATATATATATACATACACATATATATATATATATATATATATATATATATATATATATATATATATATATATATATATATATATATATATATATATATATATATATATATATAGCTAAATTGACGCTTGATACTTTAAAATGAATACTATAAGATCATTATCTTCAAAATTTTATGATTTTTTGGCGAGTTAAAATGAGAATAAATACGCTAAGAATAATTATGATTTTGGATACCTGGAGTTCTGAAATTTTGTTACAGATGAAGAAAATTTAAAAAATTTGAAAATGGTACATACATTGAATTTAGATGAAATGTGAGACCCTGATCTATTTTACGACATTTCGAGGAATTTAGAGTATTTTGTAATGTTTATGATTTTATTGAGAAACACATTCTATTTTAATTTGTTGAGAGGCTAAGCTTTAACACACATACACACAAAAAAGATCATTTGCTTATTCCCAAAGTGAAGATTATATTTAATTCTTAAATTAAAGACTCTATTTTTCTTGAAGTGAATTTACTTCTTAAGATACGAATGATGATATCGCCATATTTGAACTCAAAATTGCGGATTATGTAATAGGTTATATTGTTTTTAAAGTTTGCTTAGAAATATATCAAGAAACAATGTCGAGATGCCTGATCAATCCAAATAGAGAGGTAGACTTTCCATTCCTACAAAAAGCATTGATAGAAATTATAAGCGAAATATACGGAATTTTCCGTTCATTTTATATCGAAATATTTTATAAAGCTAGAAAAGTTATTCCAAAGTTAATAAATAGACTATATTATTTTCTCTTTTTTAAGAGAGATAAGAGATTCGTCATTTTTGTCTATTTGAAAATATTTTTAAAAGTGAAGTTTACTTAGAGAGAAGCGTAACTGTTTTGCTTTCTCATAAGGCCCATTAAAAAAGAATCAAATCTCGTAAAATCAAAGCAAATTGAAATTATATCAAGAAAAATAAATAAGCATATTTTATATTTTTACTTTTATTTGACCATTGATATTAAGTTTTGATCATTTAATGAATAATAACAAAATTGATCAATTTTTTATGCATCTGTATACTTTTCTGCTGAACAGTAAATAGAATATTTCTTCCCAAAATCTCCGAGCAGAGCTTTTTCTCTCTCATTGCTTGACTAAGCTCACAACGGATATTTCCGGTGTCAAATTTGAGAAGCATTTGAGCTTGCCCTACTTTTTCCTCACCCATGAGATTTACGGACATACAGTTCCAGGAAGGCGAGAGGGGACAAACAAACTGACCACATATGCGGAGAAAATCTGCGTCAGAACATAGGGAAGGAAATTAGGATGCGGGGGGTTATATTGTCCACTTTACCCCTATTGCGGTTAAGTGGTCTTCTCATTCCCCACTTAAAATTCTCCCCCCATTGAGATAGGAACTATTTTTTTTTGTAAGCAGGTGCTTTGGCGTGACTTATGAGTTTAAATTCACCAATCAGTTCTTTCAGTCTTTGTAAGAAGGACTGCCCCCAAACAACTGCGCTAGATGGCGCTGAAGCTCATTTCTAGATTTAATTTGAGGAAGGATTCCCCTTAAGGTATAATGCATGCGTATGTAAATAATTTAATTATATGATGTTGAGTATGAGATAAAAACATTTTATTTAATTGAACTCATACATTTTTATTTTGTTTCAAAAATTATTTTACAATCTGCTATGTTTAGATTTTGATTTTTGAATTATTAAATAAGTTACATCATTAAAAGTATACTGCTTATCACAGTGTGCTTAGAAAGCTGTACAGAATTGACTAAATTCCAATTTATTATTTCAGATTGCTGAATGAACATTGGAAAGAAAGTTTTGTGCGAAAACAACGTAAATATTCATTGAAGAGTATAAGTTCCAATGTGGAAGCAAAGTTAAATAACATACAAGAATGGAGAGACTATAAGCAATTAGAGCAAAGCAAATTTAACAAATGATGTAACTTTAGACACTTATATTTATCATTTTATTTTTCAATAAAGATAATTTATATTCATTTTACACCAGAATGAACCATTGTTTTTCTTTCATTAGATGGATTTGCGAATGTTTAGACTGAAAAATATATATACATATATATAATATGAAAAAAATATCCTCCTTTATTGAGATGCTTAAATTGAGCTGCTTCATTCAAACAGCAAATATTAGGTTTTTAATGAAAAACTATAAAATATGCAAAAAAATTCCTTACAATAGGGAATCTTACACCAATAATAAGGAACAATTGTTGGAAAATTTTCTATTATGTTATTCAACAGATACAGTGATATTATTTTCTAGCCACATTTGTATCCTTCAATAAAAAACAAACGTTTAAAATCTTTTCGTAACATAATATCTGTCATAATAAGTCACTAAAATGTCTAGATTCTCTATGAATGTGAAGAAATGTGTCACATCTGATCTAAAAATTCACGAGAGAATGTTGATGAATATATATTGTTAAGTATTTTTCACCAAAGAAGGAACAGTAAAATTAAGTGAAACTCATAAATGTGTATTACTACTTTCGGTGTGAGTAAACTATCAAAAATTTTAATTAGGACAAGGATTTATTACTGAAAAATACATGAGTGAAAATGATAGCTCAAGAAATTTACAGCCTCACAGACAACACAATGCAGAATGTCTTGTATACTATAATGATTGTAATTTAAATGTCTATTAAAATCTTGAAGCATTTCTGAAAACAAACATAGTAAATGAGCCTCCTGATAAACCAAACATGTAAAGTGTTCAACTAAAAGTACAAAATAATCCCTTAAACACTGACAGTTAAAAAAAATTTTTAAAAAAATAACGACTGGCTCTGGATCATAACCCTTCACCACAACAAGGCCGGAAACAGCTACTCATTTATCGTACCCGGGTAGGCACCTGTGAACCAAGTATCAGAAGCGAACAGCATTACCCACGCCATACCACCAAAAACCCTTTTATAGGGTTATATATATATCATCATCATCGTCATTATTATTATTATTACAATATTACTGCTCCAGAACTGTGGTATATATCTGTGGCAATAAAAATAATTTTCGTCACCATTACTACACTCTTACATGAATTTATTTAAGTTTCGAAGTTGATTTAAATTGATGAACTTTGAATGCATTGTATTTAAATATACTAGTTACTTCTGGTAAATTTTCAAACTGTTTGAACTGAAGCTAATGATTAGGATGAATATTTTTTTTAATCTAGAAATAAGAGTCTTATATTTCTACTCTTAAGTATAATTATTTGAATCTGTGTTGAATATATGTTTTTTTAATGCGTGTTTAAACATTCACCACCACATCATTTTGTAGACTTCTGTATTTTTATAAATAATTGGATTCTAAACGGGTAAAAGAGGATAATCAATCCTTCTTTGCTAAATATTACATTGTTTTAATAAGTTGTTATTTAGAATGGGTTTTCTTACAGTGAATTTAAGAATATAAAATTTGAAAATAATTTCAATATTTTAGTTTAAATTAAGATTTATTTAACTTCTGAATTCTCTGCCAATATTATATTTATATATATATATATATATATATATATATATATATATATATATATATATATATATATACAGTTTATAGAAATGTTAAAATTCTCTGCAGAAATGACTCTTTATTAAGATCTGATTAGATAATTTTGTAAACTAGCTTAAATTATGCTATAGATTCAACAAATTTTTGCTTAATATCATCAATACTTTTATTGTTGTAATTTAACTGATTAATTTCTGTAACTAAAATTTATAAAATGAAGAATTGTTTTATTATAGATCTCAATTTAAAATATTTTTATGTTGTTTTCCATACTACTGCCTATTTTAAGTTTCTTTGCCAACTAATTTTGAAATTAATTAATAAGTTACCCTTGCAATGCAACAATTGTTCATGTTACTTTAGTTTTAATTCATTAATGAATAATTTCGATGAAATTTTTATTCTTTATTGTATTAGTAAACTGCATTGTTATTCGTATTTTTCTAAATATTTAATGAATATAGTAAATTATATGCAATGTTATATTTCCTATTAATTTGATTTAACTGTAAATTATGAAAACTATTTTTACTGCATATATTATTAAAAATAATAAGCACATACACATACAATTTGCAATAAAATTATGATAACGAGTTGTTTCTTAATTTTTTTCTTCTGTTATCTTTTATTTTTCTGCTTGCTTGAATAGTGGTATTTAACAGAAAACACATTAAAACATTTGTGGCATAGTAAAACATTTGAATTGTAATTTTTTGTGATTTATGTTATAATTAATGATTGTGCAAATTTATTTTAACCTCTAGTTGCAATTATAAATATTTTGTATATCGCGTCTTCATAATAAAGTTTTTCTTTTACTTAGCCATACAAAAAATATCCTGACGACTAAATGTTAACTAACTTTTTTATGAAAACTTGGGCCTAAAATCATTCTTAGACATTTAGCAAAGTGTGTTAAGTGTTATGGCCATCATCTTTTGAAAGAAAGTTGAATCTCTTTATTAAAACTTCAATCGCATTCTCAGCAGTAGCTCTTATCATTTTAGAAGGGAAGTAAAGACACTTTTGCCCCCACATTGTGGGTAGCTTAACATATAGAATGTATTGCAAACTTCACTGAACATCCACTATGTCCTTCCGAGATGACTTTTTATAAACAGTCGACCATATAGTAACATAATAGAAAACAAGGGAGAATCTTAAAAACTCCCAAGCACACACCTTGACAATTGTGGTTAAATAAACAGAAGCATCATACTCGATTTTTGTTATCCAACAGAAACTGATATGGAACCCGAGACATTTCACTTTGAAAAGTAGGGGGGCCTACTTGGTTGGAACTATGTACTAGACTACAGTGAATCCAAATTTTTCTCACAAGGTTTCATACTTCACCTTACCGTTATAAAGGCTCTTTGTCACCATTTAGTGGATTGCCTAACAGCTGACAGCAGTTGTAAGACATTTTGAATATCCATCTCGTCTTCACTTCCTGAAGAGCTTTCCCTATATTGATAGTGAGCTGTATTCACGTGTTGCAAACGGGAAAACTAAGAAAGTTCATAGACCCCACTCTACCAGAGCAAAAAGAAGGAACATTCATCCCTTTTGTTGTTCGACAGTGACTGATATCGAATCCTAGACCTTCTCCTTCGACCATCTCAGTGCTACTACAAATCCACCGCTGGCCATACAAAGGATCTCTGAGAATGTATCGTACTTTGTATATATAGGCTAAATTTTCTCCGTTAAGAAAGAAAATATTAAGACAATAGTATTTGAGAGGCTATAAATGAATGAAATTAAGGGCTATGGGTATATAGATTTAAAATGAGGTTGAGCGAGATTTTGGGGGTTTCATTTGACACGGTTACCGGAAATTTATTGAGCAAACGCAAAGCTGAAAACTGCGCTGAACATATAAACAAGATATTTTACAGTTTCAAATCCCTTTGGTTTGATATGAACACAGACCACTGACAAAAGGTGCACTGATTACAACGCAACTTGCATCATTTCCTGAAAATTTAGGAGACATCAGAGAAGAATAAAAATTTTAAGATGTCACAAGAATTTTAAAATCGTGAAAGTTAACTACTAAGGCAGGTGAGATATTCATGTGAAAGCAAAATACATGAAACAGCAAAACTTAATTTTTTCATAAAGTATTTTCTATTGTACAATGCATTCAAGAATATCATAAAAAAATCTTCCAAATTATTCATTGACCAGATATCTCTATGTTTATAAATATTTTTTTAAACATAAAGGAATCATTCACGGTAATAATTTAAATCAAAATTTAAAATAAATGGATATATAGTTATAGTAAAATATTAAATTGTAGAGGTTAGAGCTCTCAATCAAAAATAATGCTTTATGAATTTAGATCATGAAATTCAAACAAAATCAGCTCAAAATATCCTGCAACAGAAAAACCGTCGTTGGTCGGTAAATTAATATTAAAAAAATTAATCTTTTAGGTCTCAAAAACCTTAGATAAGTAATGCAATAATACAACCTTCAAACATTTCAATATTTGCGATATGAGTTTACATAAGAAAAAAGTTTATTAGATAAATTTGGATTAGAAAATTAAAAAACAATGAACTTCTGAGATAATTATACTATGATATTAATTAATATCACAAATTCTTAAAAAAATTCTTCACATAAGTACCATAAATGTTATGTAAGAAACAAAATGCTTTGTATTGCATTGTATAATGAATTCATAATTTCTTGAAATGCTCGAATTTCCTGCAAGTTAATATAGTTACCCATTTAAAAAGCCAGGATATGAAATCAATGTATTTTCGTCATATAATATTTTCTTCGTATATGAAGTAACAATTAAAAACAGGCATTATATTAAAGCTGAGTTCTTTTGTTTTGTTATTAGCAACCTGTTTTACAGTGTAATCTTTTAAACAAAAAAGTAGAGCAAAATTCATATTCATTTTTTTTTCTGATCAAAACTTAATTGCCATTATTAATGAAATCCCACTTATTTGATATCCTAAAAGATAATGCTTATTCTCATGTAACTAGAAAGTACTACTTAAAATGTGGAATATTTAGGAAGCATTCGTGCAAGATGGACTGTAGTATTTACACAGGTAATATCTCTATCAAAATGCTGATCTCATTTAATATTTCTTCAAATAATTTTTTATAACTTATTTTAGCTGCAATAAGAAATATTAATTTATCTTCAATTTAGATACTCTATAAATTAATTTTCTTTTTACTAAATAATGTATATTCATGCATTCTGTATCCTGTCATAACTAAAAACTTTATTTTGTCATTTATAACAATTTTTACCGTAACTTTACTGGATGGTTTCAAAGTAACAATATGAAATTATAAAAACGCACTTAATTTCTTCTCAACTGTAATAAAAAATCAAAGAAATTATATAATAAAACTCTTCAACTTCAATAAAATCAAATAAATTAATTTAAGGTACTTAATATATGAATTTAAGAGAGGTACTTAAATATTATTGCAAACGAAAATCAAATATAATACATATTTTTCACTGTTTTCAGTACTTTTTAAAATATTTTGAGAACTGAAAATACTATCATTCTTAATAGGATATGGTTTTAATTTTAATATTTAATTATTTTTATGTTAGTTAGAAATATAAGTTCAGAAAATTTGTGAAATTCGGGAATTTTGTTTTCCCTACATTCATGCAAATGCGCCAATAATTTACAAAGACATTGTTTAAAATTCAATACAGAAATCTATCGAATGTACAAGGAGCCAGACGTTGTACATCACATTAAAGTAAGCCGTCTCAATTGGGTTGGATATGTTATTAGAATGAAGGACAATAAAACACTAAGGGAAATTTTTTTTTGCAAAACCCATCAGCGTAAGAAGAAGAGGAAGACCAAAGCTGAGATGGGTGGATGCAGTCGAAGAAGACTGTAGGGTCCTTGGAACAAAAAATTGGAGGAGTTTGGCTGCCAGTAGAGGTAAGCTGGAAGAAACTTGTTCAGAAGGCCTTGGCCCATGTTGGACTGGCGTGCCATGAATGATGTGATGATTGTTTAAAATTAAGTTTCTTATCAAGATTGGGTCTATATTTCAATATTTGTTAACGATACTAATCTGCCAGATATGAATTTTTGGAAACCAATTGAAAGAAACTGACAACATCTTCTAAAACGTTAAATATTTTTGTTTTTTATTACCAGTTATTAAATTTTAAATAGTTTTTAGCAGAGGAAACAGAAAATCTGAAACGAAGTTTAAATTTGCTAGATCGTTTTACACACCACTATCTGCTCCGGAGCGATAACAATGATCAAAAATTTATCCTTTTTAATATTACATTCACCCAACGATTTTGTAGTAGCAATTTTAAAATTCTGTAAAGAAAACAATTCTTTTATATTTATTTTATCCCAGTTCTTAATTTCGAACATTTTCTCGAGCGAAAGACATGATTTTTTTTTTATTTTTTTTTTTTTTTTTGTTATTCAGAATTAAAAGTGGAAATCATTATGTCACAATGATGTTTACTGTTGCTTTTGACTGAATATTTTAATTGATTTATTGAAGATTGAATATTTAAACTTTAAATTAAACATATTACAAAAATGAAAATTCATACTTTAGAATTACTACTTAGAAATTTATAAATATATGTCTTTTATATGGAACAAAACTTTTCATGAAAAATGTAAGCAATTCCTTTTGTTATACAATATAATTCTCATTCAATATTTATATTGTTTAATACTTATGCTTATCTATTATGAATCACAATATCGTGTTAGTATCTCAGAAACAGTGACATTTTTCCTGTCTTGCGTTGTTGCTTGAAATACCTGTTTTTCATAACACAACTGTCTCCGTCGAAACGACGGCATGACACAAGAAATTCCTTATTGTACTGCGATAGGTAAAGAATCCCTTCCAATAAGTAAGCGCATGTGAAATTTCCACATAGTAAATATTGATATTATTGTGGAGAAATATAAATTAATTGTGAGATGTTGTAATAATATTTCTAAAAATTCCCTAATTCGTAACATTTAATAAAAGATTAGGTAAATGGAGCTACATGGGACGAAAAGGACTAAATATAGAGGTTGCTGCTTTTAATTTAATATGATTTTAATAGCTATTCACATACTTTTTTAATTCAGTTTTGTTGAAAATATGATTAGCAATATTTTATTCTAACAGTCAATTTTAAAGATATTGATAACAAAACATAAAAACAAGAGCATTCACATAGCTGTCTCGTAATACTTTCATATGCACCCTCTTTCTCTTTGTTGAATTCAATAAGAAATTCCCTAATATATTTTCAATAAAATAGGTAATCACATATTAATCACATCACTTTATACATTGACCAATGAAAGTTATTTGCTATTTAGTTGCCATCTGTATTTATTAATAACCGAATTTACATACACATATTCATAAGGCTAACAGCAGTAGGTAGAATTATATTCAATCAACGAAAAATTGAACGAATGTGGACGATGAAATTATATCATAAACGACAGAAAATGGGGGTCATGATTTGGATTCGACGAAACGAATAGACGGAACGATGATTTGAGATTCCGAGTAAGTCTGCAATGTCTATACTCGACCTCAACCTAAGACAGTGCTCTTCAGAGCAGAAAGTCCCAGGTTCGATCCCAGCAACTTTTTAAATAACTAATGGTAGTTACTGCATTTTTGCTTTCTGCATGTATATCTGCAGAAGTGGGTGCTTGAAAGTTTTCCAGTTTTTTTTTGCCCTTGCGACACATAAATATGGGCTACTCTCTATGAAAATTCTTCCCGAAAACCATTCCTCGGTGGATGCTCAAACATTTTAGAACACCCTTCAGATATTAAACTGTCCTCTTCTCGTTGTCAAAGTCAAAATTATCTGATAACCATTTGAGCTGTGAGACAATTTTTCCTTTTTTGTGAAAAATTTCGTTCAATGATTGTAATTAGATTTTGTTTACGAAGACATTTCTGCATTAGATTTTCAAAAAAAAGTAAATGACATTTTATTCAGGAAACATGTTTTTTGACATATTTTTTTTTTAACTTTCTGAGACTTTAATAATTTTATTTACCTTATCAAAAATTTGTAATTCTTTTATGATTCCAAGAATTGCAATAATTTCGATAAAAAAAGAAAACTATTTAAATCAATGAAATTGCTAATTGTTCTTTGAAATATTTTTTTAAAAATTGTAACAGTTAATATATAATTTATATTACATATGGATGTATATATGGAAAATATTTGTTAATCTCAATATTGCTAATAAAACAAAATATTATCCACGCATTCTTATAAAAAAATCAAATAAATTTAAAATTAATTTTTAAAAAATTTGAACTTTTATAAAATATAGTAATTATAAACAATAATATAAAACTATGATATTTTTCTGGTATAAGTAATAAGACATAATTAATAAGAGAATATATTGAAAAATAAGAAAAGAAATATAAAAGAAAATAAAAGAAAGTAAAAATATATTGCAATCTACGTCAACCAAATTATTAGTGTAGGTAATTTGGTTTGTTTGTCACTCTACGGTCATTTTTTGCACACTAGGGCTAATTAAACCGGGACCTATGGTTTAAAGTGGATTCCGCACCACTACAAACATCCATGCCCAAGGTGGGATTCGAACCCACGAACTGTTGAACCGAAGGCAAGAGCGCTAACCATTCGGCTGCCAGCTCGGCTTAGTGTAGGTAAGGAATATCTAAGAATTCCTGACACCACGACAAAAGTGAAGTTCCGCTCAATTGTGCTGTAATGAGATACGTCTTTGGTTGCACAAGCCAAAATGTCCAGTAGTTTAGGCAAGACCAGTACTAAGATGAAGAATAGCAATTCAAATCACGAGATTAGCTGCATCACTCAATGATGTATTCATGCACCATATCCGCCCGTACATTAATAGTTCATTTATGCTGGTATAAATGAGGTCATTTCCCATGCAGATTCTCATATTCATCAATATTTGCATTATGACTGTTAAATACAGCCTCTTGAAGGAAAGTTGTTTGATCTGTGAATATGTAACACGTTTCAAGAGAATTCGAGTTAAAATCGTCTGTTGCAAGTTGAATCGTGAAAAGTTTACAAGGAGAGGAAAATCTTCTTGTATCAGTGACTGTCAACGGCACTTTGCCATACAAAATCTCACATATAAGTGACTGTGACACACATACCCTATGAGAAACAGTTTCTGTGCTTATAACCTCACCTAAGACAGTTCCTTTAGAGACTCATGTATGTGGTTGAGCGAGTTTAAACGCATCCTGTTTAGTTGGAAATGAAAGAAACACTTTTACGAAGCTGTCTATGTAACCTGCTCGAAAGCTTTATGATTCAAGACTTTTTTTGAAAATTGCTCCTTGTACAACTTTCGAGCAGCTCCATATGCCATATAATTCATCATCTGATACAATATTATGGCTTATTAGCATCTGAAGTCATCAGATGATTCTGCATCCATGAATCACTGCATGCTATATGAAATCACAGAGGTGAATGGCAGTTTTTTTTTGCCTTACCGGCTTGTTTGGACTTCTCCACACACTTCTATACTACCATTTTCAAGCAATATTTCCGGAAAAGCATTGCATTGCAAATCCATTTATATTCGTCCCCTCTTTTCTCATTTAAGTTTCTTTTAAACATTTTCTGTTCACAGTGTTAAATCTAATTATATGTAGCTGTTATTACTTAAATCAAAATACTTTTATAAATAACCTTAACTTCATATGTTTTTTCAAATAATTATAACATTATATTATAGCTTAAATTATATTTGTGTGAATAGCTTTAAAAATCTATGGAAGTTTAGCAAAAATTAATTGTGCGGATTTTCGGGTTGATAATATATAAGAGAATTTACTGATAAAATATAAAATAATTTTTAATCAATGTAACTAATGGAATTCTAGAGATAGAAATCATGAAAATTTACTCATATCTGAAAGCATTGTGAATACAGTTTCTTTTGTTGAAAGTTTTTAATCTATTCATTCAACAAATTTTTCAATATTTTAAGTTAGGCTTATTGAATAAACTGAAATAAATAGAAAACATTTATGTGATAACATGCATAAGGCACTCATTGACATGTTTTAAAATACATAAAAATAAGATTTTTTAACCTAGTACACGGTGGCAGACCTAAAAAAACAAATAAATTTTCATGGGTTTAAAATGTTGATGGTGTCAAATAACTACGTCACACCATGAAGAACTCCAACGATGTCTTTCGAAACAGTATTGACTGAGATTTGTTGACTAATACAACTTTCAACGGAGTAAGCATTGTGGACTAGGTATTGATCATGATGCATTAATATCATTTATTGATATTGGCTTCAGGACTTTTTATATGTATGATTCTCGTCATCAACTGTTTTTAATGTCACATTCCTATTATGCTATTACGTTGCATAAGATTCGATACTGCCTGATAAGAAAGAAAAGATAATTATACCACATACAACTCCATAAAGAATTTAAATATCAATTTTTTTTGTCAAAGAGAATAGTTACGTCTCACCTAACGGATAATCAGAATATTTTATCAAAGTTGAGTTATAGTCCTCCATTTATATAGTTTCAGCAGTAGTTCAGAGGGCGCTTCTCAGCCCACGCATGCCGTATAATTTTAAAATTTTAATCATTTTTATAAACACTGTGATTTATATTTGTTGAAAATTTCTTCTCCTTCTTTCATAATATTACATTTTTTACTGACACGGGTATATTAAAATATTGATTAAAAACAAAGGAAAAAGCAAATTTTAAATTACTACATTATTAAAACAATTTAACCTTAAATATTCTGTAATGAATTCATCTATTTCTGGAATAATTAAAAACCATTACGTGAATCAATACAAAAATCTGCTCGAATGTGATCCTCAATATTTGACATTCATACAATTCTCCATTTGGTCGTTCTCTCCATGCTATTTTTGCCTTTCATGACGTTATTTTGCAACCAGTGGCATACCTTACCACAGCGTTTTTGTTTTTGTTTTGTTTGTCGCTCAACGGTCATTTTTTGCACACTAGGGCTGATTAGACCGGGACCTACGGTTTAAAGTGGATTCCGAACCACTACAAACATTAATGCCCAAAGTTCGTGGGTTCGTATGCCACGTTCGTGGGTACCTTACCACCGCATAGTAGCCGCTAGAAAACATTTTAATGTTCCTCATATAATTCATACTCCGGGAGGATTTTTCATACAAAGTGCATCGTATTCAGGTGCCACAATTAAGGAATGTTTGAAAACTGCCAGGCACCCACCTCGATAGATATTCGTACAGAAGCCAGAAGTGCAACATCCATCTCCAATTGTTCAACAATGGTTGAGATCAAACCCAGGAGCTTAAATATGAGCGTTGTCTTACACCGGACCATGGTGAACCCAACCAGCTGGTTGGTATTCAGTTATCTTCATTTTGGATTTGTTTTCAATCATCCAACTTAGAATCATTTTCAAAGTGAGGCTTCACTTTTCTTTTAGGTCCGCTGAAAATTAATCGACAAATTGCAAACGATACTGTCTTAAAGGGCTTCGTTAATGTTCTCCATGATATTGTTGTCGATTACTAGTAATGTAGAAAAAACGTTGTGGCTTCACTTTATTGATATTTTAAACAATGAAAAAAATTTTATATGTAATGTTCCGTTTCCAGTTTTGAAAGCATTCTCTCCGTTATATGTGTACAAATTAATACCACATCAGTTGCTTATAAATTTACATTTTGTTGTATAAGAGTTCTATGTAATATAATAGTTGTAATATAATAATGTATATATTAAGGAATAAAGTCGAGCTAAGAAAACTACTTTCACTTATAAATTAATATCTAACTCTCTATAATTTGTATACATGGATGTTGGCAAAAGAAGGAACATTTTTCTTTCCTGTGATTATTGCTTCATTTTTATGGCTCTTTAGAGCATTTTTATAAAACATATTATCTTTTAAGGAATAAATATCAACCCATTTTTAGAAGCACTATCATTACCAGAAGTAAAAAACACTTATTTTTAATTATAAGAAACGAGAAAAATATATAGTTTTTAAAATATTTGACACTTATAATAAAAAAATAATATATATGTACACTTTAATATTGATTTGATACTTATTTGCTTAAAGAATTTAGTTTAGGAATTCCTTAGACAAGTATGGTTTTGCAGTATAAATGATACATATGTATTGCATTTGTGAAACTAATTTAGTTTACTTTTGAACAAGCGAAATGCAAAAACGTAAGAAATAAGAATTCAGTTTTATTCAAGTCAAAAGATTTTTGCTTCAAAATATTTTTACCTTGGTCTTATAATTTTTATTTTTTCAGTTTATTATATGTAATTCAGCTGTCTCAAAATTTTCTTTGTTTTGTTATTCTAAATAGCAAATTATTGTCATTTTCCCTGTCATTTATTGATTATATTTTCCTTATCTTAACATAAACTTCTGATTTCTTAATTTCTTTTGAATCTATTTTATTACAGTCTATATTTTATTATTTATCTAATATGATTTTGTATGCATATATTTTTTATTTTGTAATGTAGGGATTTTTGTTTTGTTTTTATTATATATAAATGTTAAAATAATATACTAGTTATTTTGCTAAAATATTCTTCTTTAAGCAAAGTCTTCAATATTTCATTATAATATTATTAATTAAGGAGCAGGAGTAATATCATTTATATATCGGGATATTTTTTCCCTTGATTGTATTTTCTCCCTTTATTATAAACATTTAATGTGTGTTTTCTTCATTATCAACGTCATCACACACACTATTCATAACTACTTGTTTGTTGGCAGACTGATGGGCAAATATTTACAAATAGTTATTTATAAGGATTTGGTGTTATTTTTTACTTTAGAACCTATTATTATACACATGGTATATTGAGACGGTATATACATACATATATATATATATATATATATATATATATATATATATATATATATATATATATATATATATATATATATATATATATATATATATATATATATATATATATATATTGTAGAGTACTCAGTCTGGGAAGGCTGAACTATAGGTAGGCAAAGACCGCTAAGGAATTAGGCTCACTTAATTTGATATTTTTGACTAAATATTTATTTACAAATTTACAGTATAATTTACAAGGAACTTTCACAAATGGTAGGCTCTAGAAAAACTGATGAATTCCTCAAATTCCGGAAAGTTTTGCTGCACTTTCGGTCGGGGCAACTCCTTGCAGGTTCTAGGAAACAGGCTCCTAGATTCCACACTCGAGAAACAGTCCAGTAAATTTACTCTATAATGTCGATGATCTTCTTCGAAGAATTCTGGAAGCTTGGAATACTCAGGTTCGAAGTTTGGCGTCAATTTCCATGACCAGGAGCTAAAAGCCGCTCACTCTTTACTTTCTGTCGCTTAGACTTGCTCTCTCAGGAACTATCACGGGAGCAGAATCAAGGAAACCACACATTGATCAAAGATCTCTCAGCCACCAAATAGGCCTGCTATTTATATCCAAGCTTTCACCCAACATCTAGAACTCCAGTGACATCTAGAACCTTCTTCAAAGGTCACTCCTCTACTGAAAGTTTCATGTCACTCCATCGATTCAAATTAAAAAGGGGGAAGGGACAATAAATTCTCCGAATGCACCAAGCCCCTTGGATCTGTTGTGCTTACAGAGTCTCGGCCTGCGTAATAGGCCTTTACTCCTTCACCTGATGTAGTTCCATATAAGAATGCTTGGCTTTTCTGACATCGGTTCGCAAAATCTTTGCAGAAAAGTTTTAGAAAACTGTTATGTGGTCCAATTAGCATTGAGCATTCTGAGGAGGGCATGATTTGTTGTAGCAAAGGTTTTCTATGTTAAATTTTTAGTTGTATAGGAAATAAAATAAATGCATTGCTGGGTTATAATAAATGAAATGAGAACTTTTTCTGCGTTATAATATAATGTTAAAGATAGAAAATAGAGTCGATGTACATTATATACATTGAAAAACAATCCATTTTCACTAAGAAAAGGCTTTGCTGATGGTCTATATTTATTTTCTCTTAAATATTGATAATTTAAGACCTCTTTGAAATATACTCCTTCGCAATTTTTAGCTTTTTCGTAAAAGATTTTGTTTAATTTATTTAAATGTGCTAACACACACACACACACATATCATCTATTTTGAGGTCTTTGGCAATATTTTTATTTCTAATATAATATGGAGCGTTTGACATATATCTAAGCATTTTTTGTTAGAAAATTTGTAGTTTTTGTTAATCTACTTTACTAATATTGTACCATACTGAGGATGCATAGTTATAATAGATCTTATCATTGAGATGTAGGGAAAGCGTTTTAACTTTAATGACAGCTTTGATTGTTTTCCTATAATTACTTTAATGCTACCATTTGTTTGAAAGGCTTTAGTGATAACTTGATTAATATGGTTAGTCCATGTTGATTTATTATATATTCATGGTTAATCCCAGTTACTTGACTGTATTTACTTGCGGTATTTCTTTGTTAAACAAGAATACTTTGTTATTATTTCAATGCTTGATTTTATTTTTCTTTCACCTTTTCAATATTATTAGTTGTGATTTTTCTGCGTTTATTGCAACTCTCCAATTAATGCTCCAATTTTTCACCTAATGCCATCTGTATTTTATGAATTGCATAATTGCGATTGCTTGATTCAGCCAGGATTGCTATGTCGTCTGTATAAAAGGCTATTTTAATATTATTGTCTTCTGTTGTTTGGAAGTTGTGAGAATAAAAAAGATTTAAGATAGGGCTGAGGATGTTTCCTTGCGGTACCCCTACTTTTATGCTTAAGGTGAGCGATGTTTCTGTGTTGTATAAGAGATTTGAAAAAAAAATCTATTAATTAAGTAAGAGTAGATTATTAAGATAATGTCTGGATTCATCTAAAAAGATGTATTAGTTTATGTATTAAGTTTTTATGCCAAACTTGATAGAATGCCTTTGAGAACTTCAACATTAGTATGGCTGTATAGAGGTTTTTATTTAAATTCCCTCCGATAATTTCCGTGATTCTGAGTAGTTGTTTGACTGTTAAAAGCTGTTTTCTGAATCCATATTGCTGACCAGGTGAGTAGTTCGATATATATTTTCATTCTATTGTAGATAATTTTTTCGAATATTTTCCCGAGTGTGGGAAGCAGGCTTATTGGTCGATAATTTTCTGCTATTCTTGGATTTTTTTCCAGGCTTAGGAAATAGAATGATTGTAGCAATTTTCCAGATGGTGGGGAAATAGGATATTTTGAGACAATTATTGTAAAACTTAAATAGTTTATTTAGGAAATCTCTGGATATATTTTTTATCATGTTATTAGTAACTTTGTCAGCACCTGCGGTCTTTTTGGTTTTAAGACTTTTAACTATTGAGGTTATTTCTTCTATATTAGTTCTATATCTTATCTAGGAACATTGTTTTCTATAAAATGTTTTACATTTTCTTCTACTTCTTTGATGAATATTTTATTTATATCAGCATTTGATTAGAATTAATTATATAATGTTATAGAGAAGATTTCCAGTTTTTCTCCATTTGTATAAGCTTGACTTTTTTGACCTTGGAGATAGTGGTTTACATTGTGCTTCTGCTTGAGTTGCTTAGCCAATGTCCAAACTGCATTGTTATGTGAGTTTATGCTTTCGATTTTTTCTGCCCATGTGTTGTTTCAGTATTCCACACAATCTTTTTTAACTTGTTTATTCATTCTGTTGACTAGTTGCTTGAAATATGGATTTAGGGTTTTTTGAAATTGTTTTCTCAATCTATTTCTTTCTTATATGTATTTCCTGATATGGCTGGGAAGTTTTATGTAATTTTTGTGATATTTTATTTTAATTGTTGCCATATATTTTGCCTTTACTATATTTTCATTTAGATTTTTTAATTTCTTTTAAGACTTTGTTTTACACTTGCTGTCTCGTTTTTTCATTATTTTGTTCGAGTATTTCTCCTTCTGCTGTGTTTTTGTTTTCTGATTTGACTTGTTGTTGTAGGATATTATAATTAAGAAGCCAATTTGTTCTGGAAATAAATTTTTCTTCATTTTTTTTGTTGATACCTAGACAGTCTACAACTGGTAAGTGATAATAAGTAAGGTCAACTATTGTTTTTGCTGAGAGCGGAATTTTGATATTTAAGAGGAAAATATCCGAAAAATCTCTATTGACCTGCTGTCTATTATCATAGTGGGCGGGCTCTATTGGTGCAATAATTTTGTATTTTAGCTGAAGAGTAATATTTAAGAGAGTTCTTCCGTTTTCATTAGTGTCTTTACATCCTCAATGTGTATGTTTGCTATTTAAGTCCCCGCCTACAAATGCGTGCATGTTAGAAGGAAAATTTTCTGCAAAGTCTTTAGGATTAACAAAGTTTTGCGGTCTATTATATATGCTAGTGAATTTTATTTTAAAATTGTTGTAGAGATTTTGGACTATCGATGCTTCTTCAAAGCCTCTGCTATTGTCATTACTGTACTAAAAAATATTAATAATAGTGTTTAATGGCAATGGCCGTTCTCCCTTCTTTATGGTGGGCTCTGTCAGTACTGTAAAAGTTGTTATTTGGAATATTAAATTTGGTTGTAGGTTTTAGATGAGCTTCTGCGAGCAAGAATGATGTCGATATTTTGTTGATCCAGAAAATTTATTATCTCTGTTTGCTTGTTTTTCATTCCATGAGCATTCCATGTTGCTATATGTATAGGAGAGAAATTGAACTTGTAACTATTCATGTTGCAGCTGTTGAAGTATTTGTCTATTAGCTATTGCTTCATTGAATTTTTTGAGCTGTGCTGCCAGTTCAAATATGTTTGAATTTTTACGCAGTTTATTAACGTTTATAGTTCACTGTTAATATTTTGCCTCATTTATTGTTTCTTTAGCCTTATTCATAGTTTCATTTTTATTAACTAAGATGGCCTACATCATATGAGGATTAGTGCTTGGTAGTACTTTGCTTGTTATATTTCCTACTGGTACAGCATTATGTTAGATTTTGGAAATTTTAAGCAGCCTCTAAAACTTGCTAAAACGCTTCACCACAGTTAGCGCATTTGGCTGGGAGGGTTGCAGGTTTGATACTGGTAGAGTGGTGGTGGTCACCTGCACATTTTATGCATTTAAAGGCGTTATGGGAAAATGTTTGAGCATGATTGTGTGACACCATTTTCTTCCTCAGTAGATTTCTACTTTGATGGCCATATTAAATAAGTGTGATAGATTATAAATCTCTTTCGGTTTGTCATTTTTGAGGAGTGTTACGATGTAAAGTGGTCAATTAATTTTATCTCCATTGTCTTTCTTTGATATTCGTGTGATATTAGTTATCATGAATCCTTCAAATATTAATTCCTGGATTATTTCTTCTGGTGTATAAATTGGTGATAAATTTCAAATAACCACTTTTAGATTTTTGTCCTCTGGTAGGATAAAATTATGATACGATATTTTTGTTTCGTGTAAAATGGTTATTACCTTTCCGTGAACTTCTGAGGTTTCTACTTTAAGTGTCAGTATTTCTGTGCCTGTCATTTTTCGCTTAAATCCGCTGACTTTTTTTATTTTTGACAGTTTTTGCAGTTCTTTCCAGTTAATTAATTTATCTTTAATGACAATTGGAGGTATTTTGGAATTTCTTTTTGCTCGCTAAAACTCTTGTTCATTAATATTTTCCAATTCAATATTTTCACTTACTTTTTTATTTGTTGTCTTCATTGTCTACAATTTTTCTTTTAACGGCATTTATTTTCTGTTTCTTGAGTGATTGCGATGAAAGTGTTGGATATTGGTCGAGTTCATCAACGAGCTCATCTACAAGATCGACCAATAGAGCATCAAATTTTTTTGCCGTGGATACTGCAAAAGGTGACGGAGCCTTTAGATTGCTAAGAGGCCTATCCTCAATGACAGTTTCTTCTCTGTTCTTGCAATAGTATGTAAGTAAATCCGTTAATTCAGTGAGTTCTAAAATATGGATTTCTAATAGCTGACTTGTTTCTTCAGTAATTTCTTCGATACTTATTTTGTGTATGTATCCAGTAGTGAGCCTGATCTTGTTTCTAATTTCCTAGTTGCAACTCCATCATCCTTGTAAGCCATGCGCTATCCGTGGCGGGGCCAGGAGTCAGCCAAAACAGGCAGTCCTGAAAAAGGTGTGCCATCGCACTGACGACGGACGCCCGTGTTTATTTCAACTGTCCCACTTCTCGGAGGAGAGGGTGAATCCTGGAGGAGAGGGCAAATCCATGCTATTACTCTGCAGCAGTTTCGGAAGACGAGAAAACTATCTTGCTCTTTGAGCGCTACTTCCTGTAAGTTGCAACATCGAAGTGTACTCCACTGAAACTCGACTCTTGTAGATGACCTAGCCCCTCACCAAGTGAATCCAATTTATTCAGACGATCTACATTTGTCATGAAGGACTTAATGGCTCTTCATGAATCTTGTATGCAATTCTCACATTATCTACCAATTATAACTAATTGACTGTCTATGGTACTGTGTAGTTCCTGGGTTCAAACAGTAAATTCAATCACTTTTACAGCTTCAAAGGTTGTTAAATTTCATTGAAATTCTGGAATTGTCTTTGGGGCTTGCCAACAATGACGGGGACGTTAATATATATATATATATATATATATATATATATATATATATATATATATATATATATATATATATATATATATATATATATATATATATATATATATATATATATATATATATATATATACTGAGAGAAAATAGTAGGACATCTCATATTTTATAAATTGTGCTTTATATTTCAGGACAATTAATATAAATTTTCTTTTTTATTTTATTAAACTATTTTTTTCTTTTATTTTCAGTGAATGAGTTTTTTCTACCACTAAGAAAATATTATAATACTTAAGAGTTTTTGGTCTGTGAAAAAAGTGGAAGGACACTTGCAAAAATATTTTCATTTTGGAATCTTTAGCAGTTTAATATGTTAATAATATTCTTTTTAAAACTGTTTCTCTTTCAAAAGATATCTTTTGTTGAAAAAATTCTCAATTTTTGTACAGTTAAAATGCCTCGGAGGATACTTTAAGTGAATTTCAAAAAGGTCAAACTGTGGGATATAAAGATGCTGGTAAAGGTGTATGAGAAATTGCAAGGCATCTACATGTCAATTCAAACGTTGTTTCTAACTTCTTGAAGAATCCATAGTGTCAGAGAAAAGCAAAGACTGGCATACCCAAAAATTGACATCACGTGATCAAAGGAAAATCCTTAAAGAAAAAAAAAAGAGTGGAAGCATTGGAAAGGTACAAAATTAAGCTTGAATCACACATGTATAGAAGAACAGTTTACAAATACACAAAAAGATCGAAAATGACTTCAGTTATTTTTTCTGATGAAAAAATTCAATTTAGAGGGCCCAGATGGTTATTAATATTTTTGGCATTGTTTGGATACATAAGAAAAAACTTCGAATGAGTGATTATCTATCTTGTGTATCCTTTTTAATATTGCACTTGAAAGGGTTATTCGAGATTCGGACATCGATACTGGGAATATATTTTCTAAATCAGTACATGGTCTTGCAAATGCAGATTATATTGATGTAATTGCTCCATCTCTTCTCTTTTTGAAAAAAACATTCCTTGCCCTTGAGTTGATTGCAAGACGAATAGGTTTAATTATTAACGAAAGGAAGACAAAATACATGCTCTTCTCTTAGAGCAGACTTCAAGTCTCTTATCTTGAAATTGTTTTATATAAATTAGAAACGATAAATTGCTTCACTTAATTAGGTTCAGTTATTACCAGCGACAACAGAATATCTCCTGAAAAAACCGACTGTTTTTGGCAAATAGGGCCATTTCAAATTTTGATTTCTTTTTAGAAATACAAAGTTATTAATTTACAAAACTATTGTGAAGCCTGTTTTGATATATACTTTTGAGACCTGGATATGATTAATTTGATGCAATATTTGGAAAGAAGATTTTGAGTAATATTCTTGGTGGAGTAGAGGAGAACAATAACTGGAGAAGGAGATTTAACTCAGAATTAAATAAGATATATAAACAAACTGATATTGTTAAATACATAAATTAAATAGAATGTACTGGAATGCTCACGTGCTTCAAATGCATAATGCGAACTAGAAAGCGGGAAGACAGCGGTTAAGATGGGCTTTCTCTATAGTGCTAGATTTTTCTTGCTTTCACCAAAATAATTACTATTCTTTGGATTCTCAAAACATTGATAATCTGTATAAATAAAATAAAACTAATAAACAATCAGAAAGAGCGAGTAAAAGAATAAATTCCATTTTTTTTATTTATTATACATATTTCCCTATAAATATTTATTAAATCTTCTTTTAAGAAAATCTAAAATTCTATTCATTCGTCATTATTTGGAAGAAAAGAGACAAAATTAAAATTTTTGACATGAGGAATAGTAAATTAAATTTTTCTGACGAGGAGCAAAAAATTGAATCTACATTATCGCAGTTCATCTACTCGAAATAAAAAATTACAATGCCCTGCACTCATTTTCTGATGGCACGACACGAATGGCATAAGCTAGGAGCTCTCCTCGCTCTATGAGCAATGGCGTCGATTTATTGCACAAGTCAATGAAGCTTCTTCTGCGATTAATTGCTTGTGGTGGATCTTCGACGATTTAATCAATCAATCAAAATTAATTGACCAAGTTCTATGAATATGAAATGTTTGTCGCCAAAGTATAAATTGGTTATATAAATTAGTTAAATTTAGTGAAAATTTTCCTAAAATAGATAACTAGACTGTCACTAATAGTTATATAAATTTCTGACGTGAATATTTAAATATAACACAATATGATGATTAAAATTAGTAAAACGTTATTAATGATAAAAAAATTAATACTCTTCCAGTGAAATTTGGCAATACAATTAGTCAACCAATGAGCATGAAAATCATAACTGTAAACAATAAAAAAATTCCGCTACCCGAATATTTGATTTCTATCTCAATCGGTTTGCGGGGTGGAATAGAATTTTTTTAAATTTTTCTGAAGTTCGTCTAAAGGTATTTAATAATTCTACCATTAGAAAGTATACATCAGAAGGTTGTTTAGATAAAAATTTAAAATTGATTGTATGTATTAAAAATCTTTTTCCCAGTATATATATATATATACATATGTTCTGATGTTGAATATTTAAAAAAAAATTTCTGATTTAATTGTGTGATCTAGAATTGGTAAATAATTTAATTTAGTATGTATTTGACTCTGATTCTCACTTATGATTTACAAATTAATTTTCTTTGAAATAAAATTCTATCGTGAAAAAGTTCTATATTATGTTCTTCCAGAACAAAATTTGTTTAACTTAAACATAATGTATAAACTTTTAACTAATTTGTGTTGCAGTATTCAGATTTTATTTCTAAAAGATTATTAGAAATTCTGAATCACTGTTTTTTCCTATAATTTCCATGCATTATTTGAATGGTAAATAGAAAGTTAAAGATAGAATCCAGTTTTTTAATCTTAACTGTTGTCTAGTATCTCTTTTACGTATTGTTTTCCAGTTATAGAATTCATAATTTAAAAGTTCTTTAAAATATTTTTGATTGAAACATTTTTTTACATATACATTTTTGTTAAACGAAATTATTTCTTACCCAATCAATATTATTTAAATACATTATCCTCTAGTTTATAAAATATGTGTATTTATAAAGTCTATAACTTAATTTTCTGTTTAAATTTTTATTATTTACTTTTAGGTTTCTATTAAAATATAAATTTTAAAATTCTCATGATTTTCTCCTGTTTATAAATTGTGGTACTTTTCCTTTTTTGACTGCAATATTTTAAAATTTCTAGTGTGTGCATACATGCATATATATATATATATGTGTGTGTGTGTGTGTGTGTGTATATAGCAGGTACATAACAGAACAGTATCTAAATTTAATTAAATTAAGATGTTATAATATGTACTTTGATTTATATAGTCAGTTTACGTTCAAAGAACTAAAGAGTATTTGCTGCTTTTCATATTGATTTATTTTAGTTGCTTAGAAATTTCATTCTGCTCTTCCTATCATCATTGCAAAATTTTAAAAAATAATGCAAATTGCAATATCTTGACATTACATTATGAATCAAAAGTAGTCATGCAACTTGTCATTTTTTTATAGTTCAGATGTTATTAGAATATTTTTATCATGCATATATAAACAATAGTAACTTTTTTGATGGCAAAAAATCTCAGTAAAACAGAAGAAGTCATACTATCACTCTTATATTTCCTATTTTAAATTGCTTTAATTGATACATTTTCTATCAAATTACAAAAAATGCAAAATGTTAGGTCATTGAAGAATAATAAAAGCTTTGTGATGCATTTAGTTTATACTTAAAATAATCACTGAAAAAAGTTATAAAAATATTCAATAATATAAAAAAGCAATGACAATGGAAAAAATGTGAGTTTCAAGAAAAAAATTTTTGATCATGCATAGTTTTTTTGCAAAGTAGTATTTTTATCTCTCCATTTTTTTATTTATTTATGTAAGCTATCCAGATGTGGTGAAATCATAACGTTATAGTGTGGGTTTGGCACGATTTCCAGTTTTTGCACTATGCATTGCGCAATTATCTTGCCAACCTATATTATGTCACTATGCACAATATCCGGTTACCAAATACAGATCACCTAAAACTTTAACTTTTCAATCATTGAATTTCAACTATCAAAATTTTAATATTTTATTATAATTACTTACTATATAAGTATTAAAATACTAATACCTAGAAACTAATTTAACAGAGATTACACAATAAAAAGCAAATATAAATTCAGTATCATGAGTCTGCAACAGGTGACAATCGATCAATAAAGTTTAATCTATAATGTATATAAAATGCATTTTTATAAAAACTTGAATTTCAGTTAACTGGGCAATGGCACTCACCTTGTAAAGAAAAAAACTTAAGTGTAGTGCAATCTAGGACTGCATTCAACCTGGCAATGAAACTATATCTATAAATTAAACATACATTTTTACATAAACTAGAGTTTCCAAATAATCAATGTTATCATTTTTAATAAATCTAATACAATATACGAAATATTTATAAACAATATTTAATGTATAACATAAAATATTACATATTAACAATATTAATTAAATACATAAAATAAAATAACTCCCCTAATCATTTCTTGTAGGATCAACAGCAGTGGTCGGACAAGAAACAAATTTTATTATTCTCAAAAATTTTGGCCATAATGTTCTCCAAATGATTAGTTTTCAGTGAATTTTTTATTTTAAGTTTCTTAGGTAAAATTTATAAGATAAAGTAAAATTTATTTTTAAAGTTCATAAAATAAATTAATTTTCATATTGTTTTCAATATTTTAAATTATTAATTTCCTTGTAAAATATAAAATTTGGAAAATCTCTTTTTTGCAAACTTTCATTTCTAAAAATTGTTTTTTCCTGTTTTTTATTTTTTGTGATCTGATCTTTTTTTATTTAATTTCTTTTTAATATAATACCTGAGAACTTGATTTATTCTTGAACAATGGAGCAAAATATAAGGCATTTCAGACATTTGATGCGAAAAACTGTGGTGTCAAATTAGATTCCTAAGAGACATAAAAACATAGAAAAAGAATTATGAAAAAACTCTAAAAGTTGCAAGTTGTTTTTCTGTAGTTTGTTTTGTTTCATTTGTCAAGGGGGAGACTGAAGCAGTTTCATTGAGGATTTGTTACAATTGAAGAAACAAATTTGTTTATCAGTTTAAGCAAAAAAGAAAATTCAAAAAAAGTAGAGAGAAAATTATTGAATAAGACAGAAATTGCCAAAAAGTAGGTAGTTTCAAAGAATAGCCTCGCAATAATTTTAGAAACTCCGAAAAAAATTCCTTGAAAAAGTAAACAGTACCAGCAAAAGTACTCCCTTTAAAAAATATTGTAAGAAGTAAAGTTTAAACTAGAAAGTTTTTGCTTACTTGGCTCAGAAAATTGAAAGGAATGAACATCCGTGTTTGTGGCAATGAAAATTATGTGGGTTAACATTAAAGTTAGGTGGGTTTATTCATCTGCTTCGCTATGAAGCTGTATATAAAAGATTTTAAAGCATCAGGCATTTGGCTGTAAAAATTTATAACCAGAGACTGAATTTTGGAATATTGTGCACTGAAATGGAAAGAAGGAATACTGAAATCACACACTATTTTCCGAACATGACACAAAGAATATTTTCAACACAGACGAGGCAAGTTTGTATTTTAACATCTTGGAACACTTAGCTTTAAAGGCCAATAAAGTAATGAGGATGAAAAAGTGAAGCAAAGAATTACAGTACTCCTCACAGCCAACCTTAATGGAACTGAAAAACTGCCTCTGTTTTTCTTAAGAAAATATTTAATGCTAGAGGTTCAAAAACTACCAACTGCATATTATATCAACATTATAGCTTAGATGACTGGAAGTATTTATAAAAATTGGCTGAGAGAATTAGATCAACATTTTTATCTGAAAATTGTGAAGTTCTAATTATGGATAACTACTTTGCTCAAGTTGAAGTCTCAGATCTTGAATCAATTTGTATGGAGTTCCTCCCGCTTAATGCAACTTCTGTCTTACAGCCCATAGGTTAGGGCATAATCAACAGTTGCAAAAAAAATATCTTGGGGAACTTTTGCAGAATGATTATGGGCTTTAAGTTGGAGTTGTTTTATGAAATTTTCCTGGGGGAATGCATTTGTCAATCAATATATGTAATGATATTGAAGGAAAAACAATATTAAGAGTATTTCAACATATTAAAGAATCCATTGAAGGAACCTTAGGTAATTTACCTGATGATTTGAGCAAAGGTGAGTCACTCATGCATGAACCCTCACAAAGAACCCCTTTACTCCCTTAAATTTCTTTCAAGAATTATTTGAATATAGATTCACATGTGATTTATGCAGAAGAAATATCAGATAATGAAACTATCAAGAACACAATTAATAAACACAAAAAAGAGTTTACAGATATTGAATAAGAAGTTGCTGCAAATACCACCTGCAAAAAAGTATCTGAATGGCTGACAGAGCTGAAGTATTGAAAGGAAAAAATAGCAAAATGCTTTTATACTTTGAAAAAATGGGAAAATATAGTAAAAAAAAAAAAAACTTAAGATCTCTGAATAATCTAATGCATTATTTTCTATT